>JABACO010000018.1:7894142-7933737 GCA_013339895.1 Ephydatia muelleri
GCCTACGGTGTTATACCGATGCTTTCATTGTGCTAGCCTTGAATCGACATACAGAAATTCAGTATCCACTTTTTAGGCACTTCTTCCAATCTCAGGACCACAGCTGTGAAGAGATAGTCTACTTTTCAATGGATTGTCGAACAAATGTCATTCAATACATAAAACATACTGAAGTCACATCGGGCCAACAGGTTGTTGCACCGATGCTTTCATTGTGCTTGACTTGAATCGAAGTACTGACATTCAGTATCCACTTTTTAGGCACTTGATCAATTTCAGATCCACAACTGTAAAGAGATAGTCTACTTTTCAAGGGATTTTAGTACTACTTGCATTCAATACATCCAGCATAACGAAGTCACATCGGGCCAATAGGTGTTATACCGATGCTTTCATTATGCTAGCCTTGAATCAAAGTACAGAAATTCAGTATCCACTTTTTAGGCTCTTCTTCAAATTCAGGACCACAGCTGTGAAGAGATAGTCTACTATTCAATGGATTATCGAACAATTTTCATTCAATAAAAAGAACATACTGAAGTCACATCGGGCCAACAGGTGTTATACCGATGCTTTCATTGTGCAAGACTTGAATCGAAGTATTGACATTCAGTATGCATTAATGGGGCACATCTTCAATTTCAGTAACTCAGCTGTGAAGAAATAGACTACTTTTGAAGGGATTTTAGTACCACTTTCATTCAATACATCCAGCATAAAATCAGGCCAACAGGTGTTATACCGATGCTTCATTGTGCTAACCTTGAATCGAAGTACTGAAATTCAGTATACACTTTTTGGGCACTTCTTCAATTTCAATTCCATAGCTGGGAAAAGATAGTCTACTTTTCAAGGGATTATCGAACAACTTTCAGTATCCACTTTTTAGGCACTTCTTCAATTTCAGGACCACAGCTGTGAAGAGATAGTCTACTTTTCAAGGGATTTTAGTACTACTGCATTCAATACATCCAACATAACGAAGTCACATCGGGCCTACAGGTGTTATACCGATGCTTTCATTGTGCTAGCCTTGAATCGACATACTGAAATTCAGTATCCACTTTTAGGCACTTCTTCAAATTCAGGACCACAGCTGTGAAGAGATAGTCTACTTTTCAAGGGATTTTAGTACTACTTGCATTCAACATCCAGCATAACGAAGTCACATCGGGCCAATAGGTGTTATACCGATGCTTTCATTGTGCTAGCCTTGAATCGACATACTGAAACTTCAGTATCCACTTTTTAGGCACTTCTTCAAATTCAGGACCACAGCTGTGAAGAGATAGTCTACTATTCAATGGATTATCGAACAATTTTCATTCAATAATAAAGAACATACTGAAGTCACATCGGGCCAACAGGTGTTATACCGATTGCTTTAATTATGCTAGCCTGAATCGAAGTACAGAAATTCAGTATCCACTTTTTAGGCACTTCTTCAATTTCAGATCCACAGCTGTGAAGAGATAGTCTACTTTTCAAGGGATTTTAGTACTACTTGCATTCAATACATCCAGCATAACGAAGTCACATCGGGCCAATAGGTGTTATACCGATGCTTTCATTATGCTAGCCTTGAATCAAAGTACAGAAATTCAGTATCCACTTTTTAGGCACTTCTTCAATTTCAGGACCACAGCTGTGAAGAGATAGTCTACTTTTCAATTGATTGTCGAACAAATGTCAATCAATACATAAAACATACTGAAGTCACATCGGGCCAACAGGTGTTGTACCGATGCTTTCATTGTGCTAGACTTGAATCGAAGTACTGAAATTCAGTATCCACTTTTTAGGCACTTCTTCAATTTCAGATCCACAGCTGTGAAGAGATAGTCTACTTCTCAAGGGATTTTAGTACTACTGCATTCAATACATCCAACATAACGAAGTCACATCGGGCCTACAGGTGTTATACCGATGCTTTCATTGTGCTAGCCTTGAATCGACATACTGAAATTCAGTATCCACTTTTTAGGCACTTCTTCAAATTCAGGACCACAGCTGTGAAGAGATAGTCTACTTTTCAAGGGATTTTAGTACTACTTGCATTCAATACATCCAGCATAACGATGTCACATCGGGCCAATAGGTGTTATACCGATGCTTTCATTGTGCTAGCCTTGAATCGACATACTGAAATTCAGTATCCACTTTTTAGGCACTTCTTCAAATTCAGGACCACAACTGTGAAGAGATAGTCTACTATTCAATGGATTATCGAACAATTTTCATTCAATAAAAAGAACATACTGAAGTCACATCGGGCCAACAGGTGTTATACCGATGCTTTAATTACGCTAGCCTTGAATCGAAGTACAGAAATTCAGTATCCACTTTTTAGGGACTTCTTCAATTTCTGGACCACAGCTGTGAAGAGATTGTCTACTTTTCAAGGGATTATAGTACTACTTTCATTCAATACATCCAACATAACGAAGTCACAACGGGCCTACAGGTGTTATACCGATGCTTTCATTGTGCTAGCCTTGAATCGACATACTGAAATTCAGTATCCACTTTATAGGCACTTCTTCAAATTCAGGACCACAGCTGTGAAGAGATAGTCTACTTTTCAATGGATTGTCGAACAAATGTCATTCAATACATAAAACATACTGAAGTCACATCGGGCCAACAGGTGTTGCACCGATGCTTTCATTGTGCTAGACTTGAATCGAAGTACTGACATTCAGTATCCACTTTTTAGGCACTTCTTCAATTTCAGATCCACAGCTGTGAAGAGATAGTCTACTTTTCAAGGGATTATAGTACTAGTTGCATTCAATACATCCAACATAACAAAGTCACATCGGGCCAACAGGTGTTATACCGATGCTTTCATTGTGCAAGACTTGAATCGAAGTACTGACATTCAGTATGCATTAATGGGGCATATCTTCAATTTCAGTACCTCAGCTGTGAAGAGATAGTCTACTTTTCAAGGGATTATAGTACTACTTTCATTCAATACATCCAACGTAACGAAGTCACATCGGGCCTACAGGTGTTATACCGATGCTTTCATTGTGCTAGCCTTGAATCGACATACTGAAATTCAGTATCCACTTTTTAGGCACTTCTTCAAATTCAGGACCACAGCGATGAAGAGATAGTCTACTTTTCAAGGGATTTTAGTACTACTTGCATTCAATACATCCAGCATAACGAAGTCACATCGGGCCAATAGGTGTTATACCGATGCTTTCATTGTGCTAGCCTTGAATCGACATACTGAAATTCAGTATCCACTTTTTAGGCACTTCTTCAAATTCAGGACCACAGCTGTGAAGAGATAGTCTACTTTTCAATGGATTATCGAACAATTATCATTCAATACATAGAACATACTGAAGTCACATCGGGCCAACAGGTGTTATACCGATGCTTTAATTATGCTAGCCTTGAATCGAAGTACAGAAATTCAGTATCCACTTTTTAGGAACTTCTTCAATTTCAGATCCACAGCTGTGAAGAGATAGTCTACTTTTCAAGGGATTTTAGTACTAGTTGCATTCAATACATCCAGCATAACGAAGTCACATCGGGCCAATAGGTGTTATACCGATGCTTTCATTGTGCTAGCCTTGAATCGACATACTGAAATTCAGTATCCACTTTTTAGGCACTTCTTCAAATTCAGGACCACAGCGATGAAGAGATAGTCTACTTTTCAAGGGATTTTAGTACTACTTGCATTCAATACATCCAGCATAACGAAGTCACATCGGGCCAATAGGTGTTATACCGATGCTTTCATTATGCTAGCCTTCAATCGAAGTACAGAAATTCAGTATCCACTTTTTATGCACTTCTTCAATCTCAGGACCACAGCTGTGAAGAGATAGTCTACTTTTCAATGGATTGTCGAACAAATGTCATTCAATACATAAAACATACTGAAGTCACATCGGGCCAACAGGTGTTGCACCGATGCTTTCATTGTGCTAGACTTGAATCGAAGTACTGACATTCAGTATCCACTTTTTAGGCACTTCTTCAATTTCAGATCCACAGCTGTGAAGAGATAGTCTACTTTTCAAGGGATTTTAGTACTACTTTCATTCAATACATCCAACGTAACGAAGTCACATCGGGCCAACAGGTGTTATACCGATGCTTTCATTGTGCAAGACTTGAATCGAAGTACTGACATTCAGTATGCATTAATGGGGCATATCTTCAATTTCAGTACCTCAGCTGTGAAGAGATAGTCTACTTTTCAAGGGATTATAGTACTACTTTCATTCAATACATCCAACGTAACGAAGTCACATCGGGCCTACAGGTGTTATACCGATGCTTTCATTGTGCTAGCCTTGAATCGACATACTGAAATTCAGTATCCACTTTTTAGGCACTTCTTCAAATTCAGGACCACAGCTGTGAAGAGATAGTCTACTATTCAATGGATTGTCGAACAAATGTCATTCAATACATAAAACATACTGAAGTCACATCGGGCCAACAGGTGTTGTACCGATGCTTTCATTGTGCTAGACTTGAATCGAAGTATTGAAATTTAGTATCCACTTTTTAGGCACTTCTTCAATTTCAGATCCACAGCTGTGAAGAGATAGTCTACATTTCAAGGGATTTTAGTACTACTTGCATTCAATACATCCAACATAACGAAGTCGCATCGGGCCAATAGGTGTTATACCGATGCTTTCATTGTGCAAGACTTGAATCGAAGTACTGACATTCAGTATGCATTAATGGGGCATATCTTCAATTTCAGTACCTCAGCTCTGTGAAGAGATAGTCTACTTTTCAAGGGATTATAGTACTACTTTCATTCAATATATCCAACATAACGAAGTCACATCTGCCCTACAGGTGTTATACCGATGCTTTCATTGTGCTAGCCTTGAATCGACATACTGAAATTCAGTATCCACTTTGTAGGCACTTCTTCAAATTCATGACCACAGCTGTGAAGAGATAGTCTACTTTTCAAGGGATTTTAGTACTACTTGCATTCAATAGATCCAGCATAAAGAAGTCACATCGGGCCAATAGGTGTTATACCGATGCTTTCATTGTGCTAGCCTTGAATCGACATACTGAAATTCAGTATCCACTTTTTAGGCACTTCTTCAAATTCAGGACCATAGCTGTGAAGAGATAGTCTACTATTCAATGGATTATCGAACAACTTTCATTCAATACATAGAACATACTGAAGTCACATCGGGCCAACAGGTGTTGTACCGATGCTTTCATTGTGCTAGACTTGAATCGAAGTACTGAAATTCAGTATCCACTTTTTAGGCACTTCTTCAATTTCAGATCCACAGCTGTGAAGAGATAGTCTGCTTTTCAAGGGATTTTAGTACTACTTGCATTCAATACATCCAACATAACGAAGTCACATCGGGCCAACAGGTGTTGTACCGATGCTTTCATTGTGCAAAACTTGAATCGAAGTACTGACATTCAGTATCCACTTTTTAGGCACTTCTTCAATTTCAGTTCCACAACTGTGAAGAGATAGTCTACTTTTCAAGGGATTTTAGTACTACTTGCATTGAATACATCCAGCATAACGAAGTCACATCGGGCCTACAGGTGTTATACCGATGCTTTCATTGTGCTAGCCTTGAATCGACATACTGAAATTCAGTATCCACTTTTTAGGCACTTCTTCAAATTCAGGACCACAGCTGTGAAGAGATAGTCTACTATTCAATGGATTCTCGAACAACTTTCATTCAATACATAGAACATACTGAAGTCACATTGGGCCAACAGGTGTTATACCAATGCTTTCATTGTGCTAGCCTTGAATCGACATACAGAAATTCAGTATCCACTTTTTAGGCACTTCTTCAATCTCAGGACCACAGCTGTGAAGAGATAGTCTACTTTTCAATGGATTGTCGAACAAATGTCATTCAATACATAAAACATACTGAAGTCACATCGGGCCAACAGGTGTTGTACCGATGCTTTCATTGTGCTAGACTTGAATCGAAGTACTGAAATTCAGTATCCACTTTTTAGGCACTTCTTCAATTTCAGATCCACAGCTGTGAAGAGATAGTCTACTTTTCAAGGGATTTTAGTACTACTTGCATTCAATACATCCAACATAACGAAGTCACATCGGGCCAACAGGTGTTATACCGATGCTTTCATTGTGCAAGACTTGAATCGACGTACTGACATTCAGTATGCATTAATGGGGCATATCTTCAATTTCAGTACCACAGCTGTGAAGAAATAGACTACTTTTGAAGGGATTTTAGTACCACTTTCATTCAATACATCCAGCATAACGAAGTCACATCGGGCCAACAGGTGTTCAATGCTTTCATTGTGCTAGCCTTGAATCGAAGTACTGAAATTCATTATCCACTTTTTAGGCACTTCTTCAATTTCAGTTCCACAGCTGTGAAGACATAGTCTACTTTTCAAAGGATTTTAGTACTACTTTCATTCAATACATCCAACATAACGAAGTCACATCGGGCCAACAGGTGTTGTACCGATGCTTTCATTGTGCTAGACTTGAATCGAGGTACAGAATTTCAGTATCCACTTTTTAGGCACTTCTTCAATCTTAGTTCCACAGCTTTGAAGAGATAGTCTACTATTCAATGGATTATCGAACAACTTTCATTCAATGCATAGATCATACTGAAGTCACATCGGGCCAACAGGTGTTATACCGATGCTTTCATTGTGCAAGACTTGAATCGAAGTACTGACATTCAGTATGCATTAATGGGGCATATCTTCAATTTCAGTACCTCAGCTGTGAAGAGATAGTCTACTTTTCAAGGGATTATAGTACTACTTTCATTCAATACATCCAACGTAACGAAGTCACATCGGGCCTACAGGTGTTATACCGATGCTTTCATTGTGCTAGCCTTGAATCGACATACTGAAATTCAGTATCCACTTTTTAGGCACTTCTTCAAATTCAGGACCACAGCTGTGAAGAGATAGTCTACTATTCAATGGATTGTCGAACAAATGTCATTCAATACATAAAACATACTGAAGTCACATCGGGCCAACAGGTGTTGTACCGATGCTTTCATTGTGCTAGACTTGAATCGAAGTATTGAAATTTAGTATCCACTTTTTAGGCACTTCTTCAATTTCAGATCCACAGCTGTGAAGAGATAGTCTACATTTCAAGGGATTTTAGTACTACTTGCATTCAATACATCCAACATAACGAAGTCGCATCGGGCCAATAGGTGTTATACCGATGCTTTCATTGTGCAAGACTTGAATCGAAGTACTGACATTCAGTATGCATTAATGGGGCATATCTTCAATTTCAGTACCTCAGCTCTGTGAAGAGATAGTCTACTTTTCAAGGGATTATAGTACTACTTTCATTCAATATATCCAACATAACGAAGTCACATCTGCCCTACAGGTGTTATACCGATGCTTTCATTGTGCTAGCCTTGAATCGACATACTGAAATTCAGTATCCACTTTGTAGGCACTTCTTCAAATTCATGACCACAGCTGTGAAGAGATAGTCTACTTTTCAAGGGATTTTAGTACTACTTGCATTCAATAGATCCAGCATAAAGAAGTCACATCGGGCCAATAGGTGTTATACCGATGCTTTCATTGTGCTAGCCTTGAATCGACATACTGAAATTCAGTATCCACTTTTTAGGCACTTCTTCAAATTCAGGACCATAGCTGTGAAGAGATAGTCTACTATTCAATGGATTATCGAACAACTTTCATTCAATACATAGAACATACTGAAGTCACATCGGGCCAACAGGTGTTGTACCGATGCTTTCATTGTGCTAGACTTGAATCGAAGTACTGAAATTCAGTATCCACTTTTTAGGCACTTCTTCAATTTCAGATCCACAGCTGTGAAGAGATAGTCTGCTTTTCAAGGGATTTTAGTACTACTTGCATTCAATACATCCAACATAACGAAGTCACATCGGGCCAACAGGTGTTGTACCGATGCTTTCATTGTGCAAAACTTGAATCGAAGTACTGACATTCAGTATCCACTTTTTAGGCACTTCTTCAATTTCAGTTCCACAACTGTGAAGAGATAGTCTACTTTTCAAGGGATTTTAGTACTACTTGCATTGAATACATCCAGCATAACGAAGTCACATCGGGCCTACAGGTGTTATACCGATGCTTTCATTGTGCTAGCCTTGAATCGACATACTGAAATTCAGTATCCACTTTTTAGGCACTTCTTCAAATTCAGGACCACAGCTGTGAAGAGATAGTCTACTATTCAATGGATTCTCGAACAACTTTCATTCAATACATAGAACATACTGAAGTCACATTGGGCCAACAGGTGTTATACCAATGCTTTCATTGTGCTAGCCTTGAATCGACATACAGAAATTCAGTATCCACTTTTTAGGCACTTCTTCAATCTCAGGACCACAGCTGTGAAGAGATAGTCTACTTTTCAATGGATTGTCGAACAAATGTCATTCAATACATAAAACATACTGAAGTCACATCGGGCCAACAGGTGTTGTACCGATGCTTTCATTGTGCTAGACTTGAATCGAAGTACTGAAATTCAGTATCCACTTTTTAGGCACTTCTTCAATTTCAGATCCACAGCTGTGAAGAGATAGTCTACTTTTCAAGGGATTTTAGTACTACTTGCATTCAATACATCCAACATAACGAAGTCACATCGGGCCAACAGGTGTTATACCGATGCTTTCATTGTGCAAGACTTGAATCGACGTACTGACATTCAGTATGCATTAATGGGGCATATCTTCAATTTCAGTACCACAGCTGTGAAGAAATAGACTACTTTTGAAGGGATTTTAGTACCACTTTCATTCAATACATCCAGCATAACGAAGTCACATCGGGCCAACAGGTGTTCAATGCTTTCATTGTGCTAGCCTTGAATCGAAGTACTGAAATTCATTATCCACTTTTTAGGCACTTCTTCAATTTCAGTTCCACAGCTGTGAAGACATAGTCTACTTTTCAAAGGATTTTAGTACTACTTTCATTCAATACATCCAACATAACGAAGTCACATCGGGCCAACAGGTGTTGTACCGATGCTTTCATTGTGCTAGACTTGAATCGAGGTACAGAATTTCAGTATCCACTTTTTAGGCACTTCTTCAATCTTAGTTCCACAGCTTTGAAGAGATAGTCTACTATTCAATGGATTATCGAACAACTTTCATTCAATGCATAGATCATACTGAAGTCACATCGGGCCAACAGGTGTTATACCGATGCTTTCATTGTGCTAGACTTGAATCGAAGTACTGAAAATCAGTATCCACTTTTTAGGCACTTCTTCAATTTCAGTTCCACTGCTGTGAAGAGATAGTCTACTTTTCAAGGGATTTTAATGCCACATTCATTCAATACATCCAACATAACGAAGTCACATCGGGCCAACAGGTGTTATACCGATGCTTTCATTGTGCTAGACTTGTATCGAAGTACAGAATTTCAGTATCTACTTTTTAGGCAATGAAAACAACACCATGTAAGAGGGACCAATTAGGTGGTGCAATAAACATCACGCTTAGAGCGGGCGCCGCAGACAATAGTGAATTAGGGGGAGCGCCGCAGGCCACAGGTTAGGGGCACCTAACTAGGATCCCTTCGGACTTAGCATTAGCTTCAGCAATGCGGAGGTAAGGCTATGTATAGACACATTGCAAATTTGAGATGGGTGGAATATATTAGGGGGAATAAGGCAATCAAGAGCGGGCGCCGCAGGCAATAGCGAGTTAGGGGGAGCGCCGCAGGCCACAGGTTAGGAGCGACTAACTAGGATCCCCTAGGATTTAGCATTAGCTTCAGTAATGCGGTGGTAAGGCTATGTATTGAACCCTCAAAATTATCATCAAGTTAGTACTGAAAGAATGAAATAAGGAACTGAGAAATCATGGAATAGAGTATGAGGTACACATAAAACAGAGACAGAAGAGGATAGAAAGAAATACGAAAAAGTGGGAAAATGAGAGACCTTTAACAAAAAATAAAAATTTGTATGGCCACAGTAGACCCGCAGATGTCCTCGTCCAAAATTGGTCACTGGGCAAGCCTGCAGCCTTTGACTTCTGTGTGACCTCTCCGCTAAATTCACTTATCCTTTCGGAAGCGGGAGTGTCTTCAGGAGTGGCGGCTCAGGCCTCAGAGATAAGAAAACACAACAGTAATGACGCTAAATGTGTGGAATTAGGTTGGGTGTGCATCCCTTTGGTTGTCGAGACGTACGGAGCATGGGGTCAAGAGGCAGTTAAAACTTTTGCGCAGTTGGCATCCAGGCTGGCAATTGCATGCTCCAAGCCTAAATCAGTCGTCATAAATGAGATTTACGGAAGGCTTAACACCTGCCTCATGAGATCCATTTCTTCGGCTATCCTCACCAGGATTGTGCCCTCATGAATTGTTATGTGTATGTAATTGTGCGTCAGTGTATTTTATATTGCATATCTTTTGAATTGCAAAAAATAAAATAATATTTTGAATTTAACAAAAATTAAAAAATACTTTGGGTGGACTCTGGATAATTTAAGAGAGAGAGAAAAGAAGAGAAAAATATTAAGAGAGAATTGGGAAAGTTTATAGATAAAAGGGCGAGTATAGGGCGAAAAGAGACTAGATTAGAGGACTTTTTAGAGAGAGGAGTGAAATTAAAAACAAAGAAAAAAGAGAGAAGAAAAAAGAAAAAATGGGAAATTAGACTAGAAGAAAGATATGAGGACTTTTTTTAGAGAGGAAAAATGAAATTCAAAAGAAAAAAGAAAAATAAAAAACTGAAAAGCTGAACAAAATGTCTGTTGAAGCATTCATTCACACTGGCAGGCGAGTGCCCCGATGGAAGAGCGAATTGATCCCATAAGAGATATACGTTTTGAGGATAAGAATAGTTTCCTTCTCCGTCTGCCATTGGTCCTCATGATTCGCTGGGTCACAAGCAATGTACGGAGTAATTCGCAAAGATCCAAACCCACCATGCAAATCAAAGTGGCGATAAACGCAGTACCATCAGGTGACCCGAGAGCACTGCGAAACTTCTCCCTGTGGTTGTTAACCCGCAAGTGCAGAGGCTTAACGGTCTCCCTGACATACTGCATGCCGCATACAACGCATCGGATCACATATATAAGATGGGAAGAACACGTCATCCTAGTGGCGATGGGGAAGCGTTCACGCGTGGCAGCCGAGATGATGCAGTTCCTCTCCTCAAAGATGGGGCAGGTTAGGCATCCAGTGCGGCCACACCAGGAAGCTACTCTGGCTACTCTGTACAGGCGAGTGTGGGCTGAATCTAACATCACCTCGCAACGCCGACCTGGTGATAAGTCTTTGATTGTTGGTCACATTCTTTAGGCACATGTACACCTCGGCATGTTCGAAAACCTGTTTGGTCCTCGCATCATCACAGAGATCCGACCAATGAGCCACTAGTAACGGTTTGATAGATGGGCGGCGGTTATCGATGAAGGCTTTTAAAAAGAATGTCCTGGAGGCATGGGGAGGTTCAACACGTTCTGTTCGCGTGTCAGGTGGGACAAACAGGACCTCCGTCAGGGAAAATTGTTTGTGTATCCCCTCGCCCTGAATTGCAATTTCAGCTGTAGCAGGGCCGATGCGAAATATTTAGGCTCAGAGCATCTTCTCATTATGCGGAGTGCCTCACCACGTATCACCCCACGTTTGGTAGAAACCGGATGGTGAGAGTCCATCTGTATATAGAGGTGTCTACTGGTGGGCTTGGAATACGGCTTAAATGCTAAGCGACCCCAAAGCCCCTGGGTTTTAAAATGGTGAGGTCCAGGAAGTTGACGGTATCCTTGGAGTAAACCCATGTAAATTTGATGGATGGATGCATGTTGTCCAGAGCGGCTAGGAACTGTACAAGGGTGTCCTCACCCCATGTCCATAGGAAGAAAACGTCATCAATGTACGTACCTACGATATAGAAGGGGTTTCAATGGTCGCGAGGCCTGAAATGGGGTCTCAAGCGAATCCATAAAGACTATTGCAAGGGTGGGTGAAATTGGAGAACCCATTGCCACCCCTGTTTTTTGATGGTACATTTGCTTGTTGAACCTGAAGACATTCTTCTTAAGTACAAGGCTGAGGGCCGTCTTGGTCAGGTGAGGAGGGAAAGGCAAGAAGTCTGAGCATTTGAGGAGCGCTTCAATGCCCTCATCCTGGGGTATCATTGTATACAGGCTTTTCACATCAGCTGTAACCAGTATGGTGTCCTCGGGCAAGGGGGGCAGCTGTGTGAGGTCACACACAAAGTCATCAGTGTCCTTAATGTGTGCCGGAACCTCCCTCAATTTACCTTTTACAAAGAAATCCAGGAAGGTCGAGAGATTTGCCGTAGGTCCCGAGCAGCCCGACACGAATGGACAGAGGTGTTTTGTGTGTTTTCCACAAGTGGTAGAAGACAGGAGTCCGAACAGGATTGGGTGGCTGTATAAACGTGCTCTCGATCTCGTCCACGTAGCCCGCTGCGAGTAGTTCTTTCGCAAAAGCTGTAACCTCAGCAGCAATGGCAGGGGTAGGGTCTTCGCCAACTGGGACATAGGTCTCCACATCAGAGAGGTGGACCACTCCTTACTTGCACCAAAATGCGCATTAGCCATCGCGCATGAGCCGTTGGCTTACTTATCTCCAGAATAATTCATGTTGCCCATTGTGAATCTCGTTTTGGTTCTGCGGAGCCATTGTGAAGTCATTTGGACGTTGGGACCGTTTTCCATTCTCCGTATACTACTACCGTTTACTCATCTTATTATAGCGCCCAACGCCACTGGGATCGGAACTAATGCCACCAACGCCATGAAGTATTTGTAAACTTCTCGAGGATATGCTGACCTGACCCCCGCACTTCCGTCAAAGTTGCGTTCCTAATAATGGACATGGGCGTCGGAAGGTACAAAACATTGGTCCGGCAAATGAATAAATAATGAAGGGGGTGGGTACGGGACGTGGTTACACCCCCTCCTGCCCAGCAAGGGGGTATGGGGGAGCGCTGTAAGCTCCCCTATCGGGGTCTGGGGCGGAGCCCCAGAAGCTTTACAAATTATGTATTATTAACGCCTAAACCATAAGGAATTTCACTGCAGCTTGCCGCCCAAAAATGATGCTATGAATTCGAAAGTGCGATTAGTACATTTGAAATGCTTCAAACACTTGCATACATATCATATATATATTGCAATATTCCATTGTAACAATACAATATATTGCAATATTCCATTATAACAATACAATATATTGCAATATTCCATTATAACAATACAATATATTGCAATACAATATTGCAATGTTTTAAACCACCATGCAGGTCCCATCATTCTATGCATTTCACTAGCATCTTATACACATTGTGCATGCATTACAGCGGTGGCTATGTTCACTTTCTCGACGTCCTGACTTCTCTTTAGTTTGGTAAGCGCTCTCAGTGTCACTATGAATGGTTAGTAATATTATTTTTTTCTTTTTTCCAGCCGTTTCATGTCTACCAGCTGCTTGAAAAGTGGGCGGTGTTGTGGTGCGCGTCGTTTGAAACATATTTACCACAGCCCTACTGCACAATACAAGATTGATGTGGTTTGACACGTATATATATGAGACAAAGTTCAGTCTGATTAAACACCTTTTTGTAAACCAATATATTGTTATTGTTAACTACTACAATACAATAAATTGGTATTGTTAACTACTACAATACAATATATTGTAGACAATATATTGCAATATATTGTATGAACAATATATTTTTGCGTAGGGCTGTCAGGCGGTGTTCGTTACCTCGTTTGTTCGAGGTAACGAACACCGCCTGAGCCATTATATGCATAATACAAACTCAGCTGTGCTTTTCACACCACTCTGCTCTAAACGAGCGCGTTTCACCCTTCGATCCAAGCGAACGTTTTGGAAAGGGAAACGACTTAGACGGATGAAATTTCTACTGCAGACCAAGGGAATCGAGCGAGCGGCATCCATTCTCTATTAGATTATCAGATGACCCCCAATTGTTGTCGGGACAACTTCCAGATGGCTGTCCTATGGATGTTTCTATGCACCCCTCCATTATGTCTTCCGCGTGGCTTTATGTAAACACGCTGCGCATAATGCATGCGTTTAATGTAGAGCATGCGTGACGAGTGTATAATAGTCTACAGTCGTGTAGGACGCTATTTAATATATTATATGTCCATTTGCAACACACAGAAGAGTACCAACAACGTTGGAACATACATCAGACATAATTAGGTCTTCATCATTGTTTTTATTTCTATTACCGAATATTCCAATTATAAACCTAGTTCAGGAAAACAGCCCAACAGTTTTATAATTGTATCTGTGAACCCATCTTTGACATCCCTACTGAACAGGTACTCAGTCATGATATGCATGCTAATGTATTTACATTGTACTAAAATAGATCTGCCCACCTGGCCTTCATATCACTATGGGGATTTTTACAAAGCTCTTTGAATTGTTTGAAGATTTTTGCCACAGTCTAGACTTGGAGCTAGCCTTCTACCACACTGAAGTGGACCCGTCTAGGTACTCTTTGTACAGCCAAGAGTTGCAAAGGCTTCACCAGTACAAAGTTGAGCTACAGGAAGCAAAACAATCTGAATCAGTTTTACAGCAGTTGGCCACTTATATGGCTGTGCTCATTGGAGAGTCCAATCCACTGACTGCAGATCTACTACACCAATCTGCCAATACATCTAAAATTGTAAAGCAACTGGTAAGAAAATGAGAAAATAAAGGATGCATCAGAGTTAATATGCACCCTTAGGAAACCAAGATAGCTGCTAGCACTGCAGTTGTTACAAGGGAGATTCCTTTAAATGAAGGCCCTTTTGTCAAAGAGCTAGACATGGCTTTACAGTCGATTGGTGTTCATCGGCAGCAATACTTTGGTGGCAACTTTGTTGGTAACCATGTACACAAAACTCTTAAGGTAACAGAGGTAATAACACAAGATGTGTGCTACTAATTAACACTCTTCTAGCTCCCTAACATCAACACATTGTGCAGTGCTATTTGCAAATTGGCTGAAAGCAGCCTGCCTCAAAAATCTGAAATGGTTGCAACCAGGACTATGATTTTTTTTAATACATTTTCAAAGTTTGCAAAATGCCATTCAATTTATGACCAAAACTTCATAGATGAGGCTCTCGTCCATGAACTAGGTAGGTAATACATCCGTTCTTCTGTATGTTCACTGTTGTCATTACAATGTGCTTTAAACAGAACAATCTGTGCAGGAGTTCATGGAGCTCTTTCGGACAAACTTTCCAAAGGGCACAATACCCATTAAGATGCACATGGTTGAGGACCATGCTGTGCAGTGGGCAAGGTCTACTCATGTTGGATTCGGCCTACTTGGGGAGCAGGGTGCTGAATCTATACATGCTAAGTTTAACAATTTAGCTAGAGCGTATAGTGCCATAAAGGGCAACGTACATCAGTAAAAATGCATAGTAGCAGAACACTTAGTTAGCATTGCACCACACAATGTGGCAGCTATACCACCACCAAAGAAAAGGAAGAAGTAAATGATGACAGTCAAACCATTATACATATATGTCCTTTGAATCATCAATGAACATGAAAAGTCGGAGACAAAATAATGCTTGCATCTATAGTTACTCATACAACAAATCTCACCCGTAAAAATGGCGCTTTTCCAGAAGCTTGAAAACCACTTCAGAAAATTCGACCCGTCTTGGTCTTGGTAAGAAAGAGGTAGCACTTTCGGCACTTATGCAGTTTCCCCCCCCCCCCCCACTTTATTATTCGATTTACGGTATCGTAACATTTACGGTATCATGAATACATTTCAAACAATACATTACGAATAAATCTACACTGGATAAAATGCCCTATCATGTGCTACGAAGTCATGAAAGCTACATCCAAATTTTTGTCTCCACATAAATTCCGCTAAACACGTGTGTAAAAGTTCCCTATGTGTCCCGTATCGCTGTTTATGTTTCTGCTTAGCTTTTTGCCATACGCTTTCTATGTGATTAGTGCATGCTCCTGTGGTTGGATCTACAAAGTTTAAACTGTGATTAACGGTGAGATGCTGGTATCCGAGTGTTCCTATTGTGTTGTATGCCGCCCAGAGGTCGGAGATTATAGTAGTTCCAGGTGCGATGTACTTTTGTATGAGAGTTGCTGCATCTCTGCGATCGATTGGAACCATGAATCCTACTTGCTCTCTCACTTGATGTCCGACGTTGTACTTCCTGCGCACTAAGAAACATTCGTCGATTTCTACCGTCTGTCCTGGTCCTCCTATGACGACTGGATTCCTAATAAAGTACTCCAAGCAAATATCCCTACAAAAAGTTCTTCCAGTCGACTATCGTGTGTTCTCCTACGATCCCTAGCTATGAGGCCGTTGTTCTGGCACCATGCAATTGCACTTATCTCGTCTTCCGTAGCGAGATCCGGAGTGGGAAACACAGCAGGAGCCAGAACGGGAACAGGTAATGCAGCCATCGTAGTAAAATGGCGGTAGCAATGACAGCTGGATATCACTATAGATTTAAACGTGATTATGCGGTCGCAGTGACAGCTGGATTTCACTACGCAGGAAATTATAATTTCAATATTTCTAGAATTCAATTAATTAAAGTGGGGGGGGGGGGGAAACTGCATAAGTGCCGCACTTTCTATGTACCTTAGCGTGAATGTTAAGCGCTGGAGCCTAGTCAACTTCCAAGGGTAGGTATCATATATCAAGCCCACGAGGTCCGTATAAGCAGATCGAAGGTTGATTGTTTTCGAACGCCAAAACTGTCAGTCGCTGCATGTAGATCACGTGGTTTATGATGTTTTATAAAGGTTAGAGGTGATTCTCAACTACAAGATGGATTTTAGGTGTTCATTGTACTTCTTGTACTTTATGTACAGCACATTCCAAAGGGCATCGGTTGTCTGGCTCGTTGCTATGGGACTACCGAAACATTTCAAAATTTTGGGGCGTAGGGCCTAATTTCCACAATTTCAATGAGAGCAAACAGCCGTAGGTTGTGCATGTGGCTTTACCACAACCGCGCGCACAGTCTCAGCTAACCACATCAAGCAACGATTGGATATTAGCAAATGAGTTGGATGATTCTGTGGTTTCATTTGCATCAAAGTGCTCTGCAGTATGCTGCATGAATGGAGGCCTATCAGCCAGAGCAAAAGGATGTCTTGTTGCAGTTTTCCAAAAAGGGAAGGCACTTCTCACCATCTTGGTATAACAAATACCCATCGATTACTTTGTGTTTGAAGGATATGAAGGTCTTTTGTTTGATACTGAGATACTTTGGCAAATTTTGAACAACTTGCAAGTGTACTTGATATGTATGTGTTTAATTAAAACTATAATTAACCGATATCGCCAGCCCCCCCATTTAAAATTAGTATCCGCCGCCCCTGTGATAGAGCAGCCACTATAAAATTAGCTCGTACCTCTTGTTGTGTATCGGATGGTAATGGCTTGCGCGCTATGACGCCGTTAGCCAATACTCCCCCCCTCACCAGGTGCTATAAGCACAACACAACGATTATATATATACTGATGCACAAAATTGTATCGACATTGCACATCCAGTTCTGCCACCTGTGAAGTACTGGAATACCCGCGCTCGTGACCCAATGACAGCCTGTTTAGGAATCAATATCAGCTTAGAGCAGCGATACGAATCACACAGCTTTGCACACAAATAACATCAGTTCGCGCCTTCGTCCATCCGTAAGGTATGCCAGCCTCCAAATGATCTGGTCTTCCTCTGCTCAGCGGTAGCTTTAAGTACCTCCGATAATTTATCTAGAATGTTCTCAAGGGTTAAACTAGGCAAGTTACAATTACACAATAAATGACAATACTACACTTCTCCCCCTTTAGAATCTATCTGGGGGACGATGATGGCGTGTTGAACGTCGGAGCACTGGTGCAGGTGGGGGTGGTTCCACTGCATCCATTGGGACCATCTGTTCTTGATCCATATCCCCTGGAGGTAGTGCTGGCACTGGTAGAGTATCTAACACTGGTGGTAATGGGTCATCATCATCATCTTCTATGTCACTATCATCATTGTTAATTCCCTTCTCCCCCCCCTGTTCTGGCACGCACATGATCAATATGATAGCGTGCTTCCTGTCCACCCTTAACCTTCACTATCAAGTTTAAAGCCTAACAACTTGATCACCACCCCAGGAAGCCACTTAGGGGACCCTCTATGATTCACCACATAAACCTCATCTCCAACTTGAAAGGTTCTAGACTGGACATGTTGGTCATGGTTTGTCTTCTGCCTCTCCTGACTCTGCTGTACCCGCTGTGCCACACTAGGAAAAAGGAAATCCAAGTGAGATCTTGGACAACGCCCCATTAACAACTCTGCTGGCAGCTGCCAGTAGTCGAGTGTGGTGTCAGCCTGTATTGGAAAAGGAATCAGGGCTAATCTGGTTTCTAAATCCCCTGTGGTCTTCTTAAGCGCTTCCTTTACAGTTTGCACTGCACGCTCAGCCAACCCATTACTGGCTGGGTGATAGGGGGCACTTTTCATGCCTAAACCCATTCAGCTTGACAAAGGTCTGGAATTGTGCACTTGTGAATGCTGACCCGTTGTCTGAGACCAATACTTCAGGCAGCCCATGGGTTGAAAAGACATGTCGTAAGACCCATATAGCTTGTTCTGCCGAGGGTGAGCTGACAATAGAGGCCTCTAGCCATTTGAGTGAGCGTCAACAATTACCATCAGGGTCTTACCTAAAAATGGCCCCGCAAAATCCACATGCAACCGTACCCAAGGCTAAGAAGTTGGCCACTCCCAAGGATGTAAGGGGCTTTAGGAGATTTCCGACTACTTTGACAAGCTACACATTCTTCCCTTGCTCTCCAGTTGAGAGTCTAACCCTGGCCACCAGACCACACCCCTCACCAATGCTTTCATCCTGGAGATCCCAGGGTGCCCTTCATGCAGCAACCTAACCACAGCCTCTCTACCAGCAGGTGGTAGAGCCCCAAAGGACACACTCGTCTTCTAGCTGTTCATACGGTTGGAAATCCACTCCCTCCTGCTGTTGCCATCCATTCTTCTCACCCGGGAGAGAACCGGATCCCTATCAGTCCATGACTTTATGGTAGTGGCTGATACTGCTGAGCCATGTCTGAAAGTGCCTCCATCATCAGGACAGTATCCCCTGGCACGGGAACACTGCTTGGACTTTCCCTCAGTGGAAGTCTGCTTAGGCCATCAGCATTAGAGTTTTCTTTCCCTGCCCTGAATACTATCCGATAGTCGTACGCGCTCAAGGTCTGAGCCCACCTCTGTATCCTAGCAGATGCCATTGTTGGTACTGGCTTATCTTCCTTATGAAACAAGTAAATAAAAACATTCTCTAACGAGAAAGTTGTTGGTATATAGGATTGACCAATGGTGGTGTAAAAAGCACAGAAACAAGAGTGACAGAAATTTGACTGGAAAATTGAAATAGGCCTATATTTAGCACACTAACGTTATAACAGTACATGCCTGAGTAATGGGCTAAATATAGGCCTATTTCAATTTTCCAGTCAAATTTCTGTCACTCTTGTTTCTGTGCTTTTTACACCACCATTGGTCAATCCTATATACCAACAACTTTCTCGTTAGAGAATGTTTTTATTTACTTGTACTTTTCAATCCATGCACTGGAATACGAGAATCCTCAAACACAAACCCAATCTGGTGAAAAGTTGACCTAGTTCTCGCGCGCCGAAGGCGCGCTTACCCTAAACCAGAGATAATATATAAACCCTAAGGACCTACCTAAGTACCGTAGTCCTAATATTAGCCAACTATCGTAGCTAAGTACAAAGTTATGGTAAACAAGCATCATAGAAGGTAAAAGAAAATGCACATAAATGTTGCACAATACTACTGCTAAGAAGTCAGTATCAAAATCAACACCCATCCCGGTACATTAATGTCTTCTTGGACGACGCCCCCTTCCTCTTCTCCAATGTCCTCGCCAATTAGGCTGTATTAATAACGCAGAAAGCACAATATCACATCTCCAGCAGCCTTTATGAACACATCTCTCCACATTCTCTGGGAGATGAGCCACCTGAAAAGGGAGATATTGGACATTCAGGCTGTACTAAGTGTGATTCCACAAATGCATATCTTTTTTGTTCCCTATCTAGCATTTTATTCAATTACCAAATTGCATATTTCACTATGATAGTATGACTTCTGTAACAAAACATCAACACTATTTTTTTTTTTGCTAGTTGTAATTGATTTAGCTTCAATGATGCATAGGTCTGGTACCAAACAAAACACATTATACTTTCACCAAAATTTGAAATGTATATTGCAGTATCAACCTGTTTCCTCAAATTTACGTGCTGCAGCATCAAGTATACATGTAATGTGTGGATGGCTTGGGTGATACATGCTCAAAAAAAAAATCTAGTTACGCTTGTATAACTCTTACAACCTAACATGACCTACCAGAGGGGATTCAAGTTGCAATGAAACTATTGGATTGGCATGGTTTAGATAATTGCCTGACTAGTAAAAGGTAGTTTTGCTATTTTCAGAACACCATTTATATCCAATAAGTTCACATCCTATACTGATCGTGGACAATTAACAACTTTCAGTACCTTGCTTAGGTCCACAGTTAACAAGTATGATCCACAATCACATATTTCTTTGCAACTCTGTACATCAGTGCTTCCTTCAAAACAATCTACCATTTCTTTGCATCTGAAAATAGTGTTGCAGCAATGTGAAACAAGAAACACAAAATCCCCATCCACCGCCACTTCCCAATAAAGTAAACCCACTGACTTCATATTATTACAAGCAATCCTCCATTTTGGTGCAGGTCCACCCGTGTGGAAGTGGGGTTCCAGAACTAGAATACCATGTTCACATTCTGAACAAACCCCAACACAGTTTTGCGGCATTGCATAAGGGCAGCTCTGATGAGTGCAGAGGCTGCAAGACATGGATTTCTTTGATCCGGAAAAAGGTGGTTCATTGTAACAATAGGGACACACCAAGAAGGACTGGAAATGGAGAAACAAAATTAAAGTTAGTCAATAGTTAAGACTCATTTCCCTGATAAATCTAGCGCACATCTACAGGTGCTTGAGCAATGCAGCAAGTTCCATTGCAAACTATGGTCCTCACATTCAATGGCATCAAAAACTTTGGAATCCAAAAAAAAATAGGGATTTATTTTTAATTATGCAATAAATCTGTCCTTCTAACCTAAGGTAGAGATGGCTTGCGCAGCACAAATTAACGAGAGCATATATAATTACAAAAATATGCACACTGCATCCCCCCCACCCAGGTTTTACTCTCCCTCTTATTAAATAGTTCCTCCTTTAATACAACACTCTGTCTGTTCCCCTGTTGTATGCCACCAGGCTTATGATTATGTAATATGCATCTAGTGGTTGCGTAATAACAGTAGTGTAGCACCCAATCCTTCACACTCCTCCATTCTTCTCCTGAATTAAGTTAGGTTTATAATGTTGAAGCTAAAAAAAGATGAACATTTTGGGCTGTGCCACGGCATTACCATCATTATATTCATTTAATTGAGCAAATGGAGAACAAAATGAATATGCAGTTAGATAGTGTTTTCTCTTGCATTTCGAAAGATACCAAATTGAGGCCAGAACCAAACGGCATTGACGTATGTCAAAAATTATTAATAATCCACAACAATGCACATATATGCACACGACAGCGAAGATCACAAACAGGGAAGCGTACAATAAGTACGTCAAGAAGTACAAAACTAACATTGTGGCTGTAAGACAATTCCTGACTGAGGGTGTACAAGATTCTACTTTCTTTCGATACAAATGAACTGGGCCTGGATGTATCAACGAAAGTCTCGAAGAAGTGCAGCTTCTATGATAGCTTTCCAGTAATTCCAAGAAGCAGTGTTTTATGAAGCTGCAACCACAGCTGCAGACCTTACCAGCACAGAGGAATGTAGGCCTACATCAGCTGATACATGTTCATCAGAAAAAGTATCCAGTGAGTGTGGTACAGATTGCTCTTGGGTCATTTCACAGGAAACAGGGCCACCCTTAAACCATCACCTTCTCATATCCTTGCTCAACTTTCCATATACATTCTCCCTTTTAAACTACACTTAATTGCTGTATATATGTATACCCCAAGTTATTTGGTTTATAAAATGCAACCATTTGAATAACTAATTTTTTTAGTGACCTTTAGCACTTTGAAAAGAGATTTCTGTAGGGTCTCTATACATGTCTATACAATATTTGCTCTGTATAGCCCTGGCAACAAAAACCAATCCAGATTTTTATTGGTATGCATTAGGGGTTAAAGTAAGTTATGAATATGTAATGAGAAATAGAGTAGCAAAAAATAACATACTCCTAATTACACCTTTTTTTTTTTTAAAGGTAGCTCTTGACATTATTGGATTAATGTGCTCTATATTTTAGTGTGATTCTTATGCATTGGGCTGGGAAAACCTGTTTTAAGTATAGCAGCCATTTTGTATCCCTTGCTTGTTATGGACAAAGTTGTGATAGTGAGAACCCACAGTTTATACAACTCCTAACAGCTGTGTAGTTGCATAAACTGTGGTATCTCACTATCACAACTTTGTTCATAACAAGCAAGGGAATAAAAATGGCTGCTATACTTAAAACAGGTTTTCCCAGCCCAATGCATAAGAATCACACTAAAATATTGAGCACATTAATCCAGTAATGTCAAGAGCTACCTATTAAAAAAAAATGGTGTAATTAGGAGTATGTTATTTTTTGCTACTCTATTTCTCATTACATATTCATAACTTACTTTAACCCCTAATGCATACCAATAAAAATCTGGATTGGTTTTTGTTGCCAGGGCTAGCACCTATGATACAGAGCAAATATTGTATAGACATGTATAAATAGTGTATAGACATGTATAAATAGTGTATAGACATGTATAGAGACCCTATAGAAATCTCTTTTCAAGTGCTAAAGGTCACTCAAAAAATGGTTGCATTTTATAAACCAAATAGCTTGGGGTATACAAATATACAGCAATTAAGTGTGGTTTGAAAGGGAAAATGTATATGGAAAGTTGAGCAAGGATATGAGAAGGTGATGGTTTAAGGGTGGCCCTGTTTCCTGTGAAATGACCCTCTTGTCTACTTGATATTCAGAATGAAGTGGCATCAGATCAGCTTAGCCCATGACAAACAAGCAGGAGAACCCAGGCGCTGATGTCACTTCTTCAGGAGGAAACAGAAGAAAATAGCATCACCACGTCTCTGTTGCTTGGGTACCTCCTATACAGAGAAAATTATGTGAAAGATAGATAGGGCTTTGGCAGCAGTTGGCATGCAGGTTTTCAGCAATAAACCTGTAGGCAGAGAACTTTGCTTGGATGAAGGTCTTTATATAGTTACACAAGTCTGAGGTAACCGAGAGTAAAATTACCTGCTCATTACAAGCTAATGGCTGAGTAATGTAATACAACAATGCAATCATGCCAACTATTTCTGATGCACCAGGTGTCATTTTAAGCCCTTACCAAATCTTATTGTGATTCATTTTGAGAGGCTTATCAAGTTGCTTCAATGGCAACCAGGAAGTTACGTCATGAAGGCCTTGATGGATCCATCAGGAAGCCACAGTGTGTACAACCAACAGGAAAGTGTTGAGTCACACAATATGATCATATGGATGTGCATTATTCCTCTAAAGATTCCTCATCAGTCATGGCTATGATTTATGAATCAGCACGTAGCACTAGTAGCGCTGGTTCAAGTGAAATTGTGTGGAAGGAAGGTGCCCCAAGCAGTTCTGATGCAGCTAGACCAATTCTATTAGCTGTTTGTGAAGGATCAATCTAGCCGCAGCCTGCGCGCCGCTCCTTCCTCCCAACTGCTAGATTTCCATCACCGCACCAGACCCACGAATATACAAGTTCACACCATTATATACACACAGACAAGCCTACTAAATGTTCCATTCACGAGTTCGACACGTTATGATCCCGTGTGAACTTGTGACATCAGAGAGACCTCTTGTCTCTCACACTGTTGGAAAGGAAGACAAATATCTGCTCAACAAGCTGATTCCACCTGTGGATGCTGAGGTTAGCTGCTTACAGTTCAGGGTGGTAGTCTTCGACCAAGAATACTGCTCGGGAGTTGAGTTTTATCAAAGCACGAATGATGGTAAAATGCAGTCGTTGCTAGGTAGAAGTTGTGCTTTCTGTGTTTTGCGCTCCTACTCAGAAGATGATGCTATTCTTACTGAACAGATTGTTGAGAGGTTTGAGATCGGTGAGGTTGATATCGACTCACTGAAATCCCTGTATGATGTCTTCGAAGTAGATATAGTGCAAAGCTGCCCGAGGGGCGTCAGGCATGGTCTAACGATGAATCCCATTACATCCTTCAGTGTCAAAACCTTTCCGATTCTGCATGCCCTATTACGTGGTATACACTTTTGCTTACAAGGTAAATGCCAAAGTGAAGGAGTGGACGACAAAAAAGCTGACCAGTGTATGGTAAAAGCCGAGCAGAAAATGGTTCAGGAGATCATTAAGACCAAAACTGTCTTTCTGTTGAAAAACGAGACCCAGTAGGTGCAGGAGAAACAAAAACAGGCAACATGGCCAGGAAACTATTGTTTGACCCATTGGAAGTGTCAGGGTTGGTAGACTGTATTCCTGCAAAGATTCAAGGTGATGGAAAGTGAGGTATTCAATGAGTCTGTAATACTGAGAGCCATATCTTCCAGGAGGAAAGACAACACCCGAAGTTTGAATCAGCTTTAAAAGTAAACTTCCTTAACGTTGGTAAGGCGTTATCCATACTTGGAACTCACACCCACGATACATCACATGTTAGCCCATTCTGCAGCATTTATAACAGCAAATAAATTGACAGGACTAGGCTCCTTGTTTGAAGAACAGTTGGAGCACAACAAGAACATTCAGACTACAGAGAGCATCTCTCTCCGAAAAACACCCAAAATGCCAACCACTCTGATGTTCTGACCAGGTTGTGGGTCAAGTCAGACGCTATCATCAGGAGTTCGCGAAGTACAATGAAATGCTCATTTTGCAACAGCAACCACAATATTAGGTCCTGTCCTCTAAAGCAAGTAATAGGAAGTGGCTGCCTTTCTTTTGAGGAAAACCTGATTTTTGGCATCTTTACAGAAACAGTAGAGGTTTTGTCTCCACTTGGTGACAATGTGGTCTGTATACTAAGGCTGTTTAATATATGTATATGGGATTTATATAAAAAATTCTTAACTATATGGGATCATTTCCACAAAAAAGGAACCTAGCACATACATTATAAAACTTCCAGTACGCACAATAGAAATGTAACAATTGCATTGAAATGTATGGCAAATTAAACATTCAGCGCCTTACACCTCGTGACACATACTCCGATTCTCAGTGCATTCTTAACAAGCAATGTGTAGAGGAAATTTCAGTCTTTAGAATATAAAAAATTTGAAATCTTATATGCGTTAGGTCCCTTTTTGCAGAAACGATCCCATATTCACTTTTTGTTATCGACAATTCAATCCTAACTGAATCAGGACTATTCTATAACTGGGGATATTAAGATTACATATTGACTTTTTCATATCTTGATATTGTGGCTTGATTACATCTATTAAAATCTTATTTACATAAATGATGTTGGCCATTATAATTATTAAATGTCAACATCACCCCTACATCTAAACCACTATGGAGCGTCTGCAATGTACCTAGTCAGTAGGTCACCTATGGATATAGTGATGTGTCCCATGTAGTTTGTCTGGTGTTGTCCATCTTCATTCTATCCAGCCATTCTAGTATACAATGAGCAGTCACTACAGTGAAGGGTCATCATAGTAGATACACCTGCAATGCACTGGTTGGCAAATTGATTGCCTGGCATTCCTTTTCTATCGCAGAGTATTTCTCTTCCTGGCCAAGAGCTTCTTGCTGCTAAAATATGCCACTGGTGACAGAGGCCCTGCTCATTCATTATGTTATAAAGTCCCAGGTTACGATCGATGTTGGAAGGCTTTAACTGGACATTGACCAGAATGTTGGCTACCATTGTGCATGATATACTGATGGACTGGGAGTTGCATCATAAAAAGGTTTGTATGGCATATAGCACAAGTTCTCATCATTCTACCTGATGTTCGGACATCAAGCCAAGCTACCCCTTACATAGTATGGCTCCATCCCAACTGAGCCAGAGTTGCATCACCAGCATGCAAAGAAGCTGAAGCAATCCTTGGAGTGTGCCTACAATACTGCCGCAAGCATGTCAAGACTGCAGTGGAATGAGCAAAAGAGGCCTATAATGGAAGGTACACGAGGATTATGAGGCAGGAGATCTGGTTTGGTTAAACAATCCATTAGTAGGGTTATTCCATTTCAAATCAACACACTTTTCCCACCTATGTATGATTTTACTTTGGTTCTCTTCTATGTGCATGTCTCATAACATATGCATTTGTATTAAATATTAAAGTTATACGACAAATATTTCAGCTAATTCAAGGTGAGAAACTTTTAACCACAAATGGAACAAACATTCATTCTCACGATCACGATCGTTGCTGACTTCTGTCGCCAAGCCCACCTCTCAGTAAGAGTGGAAGCTGGGTATGGGCTCTCTAGTGACCACTCTAACACTCGCCCAGCGGATGTCCTGGTTCAGGGTTGGGACAGACGATTGCCCTGCTGCCCTGGACATCACTGTAACATCTCCCCTCACCCCTGCCACCTTGAGAGACGCCAGTTCCACTGCTGGGGCAGCAGCCTATGCTGCAGAATGCAGGAAACACACTGCAAATTATGCTAAGTGCCAGGAGCTGGGCTGGGCCTGCATCCCCCTAGCAGTGGAGACCTTTGGTAACTGGGGCATGGAAGCTCAGGGTGTCTTTTCCCGCCTCGCTTCTGCACTCGGGATGCACCAAAGAACTTCAAAGTCTTGGGCCCTCCACACCATCTACAGCCGCCTTAATATGTCCCTGGTGCGTTCAGTGGCTAGATCCATTCTAGGTAGAAGCTATGTAGTTTAGAACATCTATAGGTGTTTTTTGTGGACAATATTAATAATAATTCTGTATGAGCATTTATTCCATTCGTGTATTGTCTTGTTTCGTGTATTTCATGTATCTCAATAAAAATAATAATAATATGGTATAATTAAAATAATAATTACTGCAATTGGGGTGAGGAAGCAAGAGGAACCTTTGCTCTACTGGCCACACGCTTGGCCTTTGGCTCTTCCTCATTTCGTAAAGCCAGGGTGATCAATGACATGTTTGGAAGGTTGAATATCACCCTGGTGAGAGCCATAGCAAGGGCCATACTGGCTAGGACTGTGATCCCTTCTGACTTTAGTTAAATAATAATAATATGTTGGTGTGTATTATGTATATATGCGTATTTGTGCTTCTATATAAGTATGTATGAAATTGATGTATTAATTAATATAATAATAATAATAATAATTTCTCTGTCGATTGCTGACAGAGCTCGTCTCTTATCAGCATCCTCCCCACATGCATCCTCATGGCTGACGGTTACCCCATCTGAAGGCCAAGGCTTACATTTAGACCCTCCAGTATTTCAGACAGCACTGAAGTGGTGGTTAGGGCTTGATACAGCTGAGGGTTCTATTTGTGCACTCTGCCCAGATAAAATGTTGGATCCCCTAGGGCATCATGCCACTACTTGTAAGCGTGGTGGGGATGTAGTTTTCCGCCACAACAAGTTGCGGGACATATTGGCAGAAACATGTAGGCGAGCCCACTTAAGTGTTCAAGTAGAAGCTGGCTGCAACCTTACACCAGATCACAGCCACTCTCGCCCTGCAGATGTCCTCATTTCCAACTGGGTTCTGGGGAAAACGGCTGCCTGCGACATATCAGTTACCTCTCCGCTGAACTCAAACATTATGTCTGAAGCAGGAGTAACTGCTGGAGCAGCTGCGCAAGCCACTGAGCTCAGAAAGCATGAGGCCAACGATGTGAAGTGCAGCGAGTTAGGTTGGTTATGTATCCCTCTTGTGGTTGAGTCATATGGTGCATGGGGGAAAGAGGCTATGGAGTCATTTTCGAGTCTAGCCTCTCGCCTAGCCATAACATCATCAAGGCCTAAATCTGCTGTTCTATCAGAGCTGTATGGCCGGCTCAATCTGAACCTAGTAAGGGCTAATGTGAGGGCTATAATGTCCCGATATTGCCCTCTAAATTCTTTCTGAGGTGTTATTTAGCTTTGGTCATGTTCTTGTTTATTTTGTTTGTCAATATTGTTGTGTAAAAAATAATACTATTAACAATAAAAATAAAAATAATAATAATAATAATAATAATAATAATATTTCTCAATGCATTGTACAGATAATGCACTGTAAGAGGCAAGTAATGGCATGAGTAAATGCACTTATATACTTCCTATTTAAATGGATACAGTTTACAAAAGGGAGATAGATCTACAGTTTGGAGGTGAGACATGAAGGTGATGATATTCTTTGCAGATACAACATGTTGTGGCAAAGAATTCCAAATAGGAACAACCCTAGATGTAAAAAAGTATAGCCGAAAATAGTGACGAGGTATGGTGATCGACTGGAGCCTGAATGAATTTCCTCGAGTGGAATGAACGTTTGAACTGACCGTAAACATCTCAGCTGCATCAATATCCAAAAGCTTATTCACAATTTTGTAACACATTGTAAGGTCAAAATAAACACGACGATATTCTAACGATGATAAATTAAGATTTGCTAACCTGGACGCATAATCCATATGAGGAAGCCTCGCACGTTTACAAATTTCTCGTGTGAAGTAACGCTGAACTCCTTCTATATGCTCAATATCCTTAAACAGCCAAGGACTCCAGACTGGAGTGTTGAATTCTAAAAGTGGCCTGACGTAGGTTTTAAATACCCGTAATAGAATGCTGACATCACTAGTATGGAATCCTTTTAGAAGTAGAGAACATCTAGAATACGCTTTGGCCGCTATGGATGAGCAATGAATTCCAGGTTTAAAATCTGATGAAACATAAACACCAAGATCACGAAGATGAGATACTTGCTCTAAGGTTACCCCACATAATGAGTATGATGTATCAGATATTTGCTTTCCAAAGGAGATGACATTGCATTTTTGCAAAGCAATGCTGAGCTGCCAATTAGATGCCCAATCACAAAATGCAGATAATGAGCTTACAAAGGGAGATGTATCCCCAGTAGAATGATGAAAATAAATTTTAGTATCATCAGCGAAGATTTTAGCTTTAACAGGTGATGACAAACAATCCGGTAGATCGTTTAAAAAGAAGCGGTCCTAAGACAGAACCCTGAGGAACGCCACTAATGACAGGTAGTGGGGTCAACAATTTTGAACCTATGTAGACACGTTGATATCGATTACTAAGAAATGACTTTATCCAAGCAAGCAGATGAGAATGGAAACCGTAAGATTCTAACTTTAGTAAAAGCTTTTGATGCGAGACGGAATCAAATGCTTTAGCAAAATCTATATAAACTACATCAACCTGCATCTTAGCATCGAATAGCAATGATATTTCGTTTAGCATTACCAAAAGTTGGGTACAAGTAGACCTTTTTGGGTAGAAAACCATGCTGATCTTTTGATAACAGACCATTAACCCTGAGGAAATGAACCATTGATTCAGAAATAATAGATTCCATCACTTTGCAACATATACTGGTCATAGAAACAGGGCGATAGTTACTAGGAAGTTGACGAGCACCCTTTTTAAAAATTGGACACACATAACCAACTTTCCAAACAGCAGGTAGGATACCGCTTTCCATAGACATAGTAAACAGACAACTTAGAGGGAATGCTATTGCAGGAGCAATAGACTTCAGAAAAAATGCAGGAAAACCATCAGGAGTTTTAGAGCATTTGTTTGGTAGGTTCCGAAGAGATCTCAACACTTTGTCATAAGTAAAACTGATGATATTTAGAGATTTTGTGCTTTGTATACGAAGAGGAAAATGTTGGTGTTTGCCATTGTCTTTAGTAAAAACAGAAACAAAGTATTTATTGAGAAGTTCACATTTGTCACAATCTTCAATAGCCAAAGTACCATCATCACTCAATAGAGGTGGTATACCCACACTACTATTAAGTTTGGAGTTAGCATAGGCCTATGTTCTTGCTTTTAGCAATATCAAGCTCCCTTAAAGAATAATAAGACTTGACTGCTTCATCGTATTGTTTAGCATACTGTCTATAAATCAGCTTATTCTTGGGGTACCAGTATTTTTTCTTTAGAAGTAAGGAACGAATGTGCTTCGGAACAGAAGATTTCCTAGGATGAATATGAGAAAGGGGTACAAACTCAGAGACTGAATATTCCAAAACGAGAGATATTTTAGTCCAGAATTCATCTGCATTTAGACTGTTATTGTAAAGTAATAACCAATCAACACCTAATAGATACGAAATAAGAGAAGGATAGTCAGTATGCCTAAAGTCTCGAAAACAAGGACTAGGGTTGGGTTTAGGTATACCAGGACAAAGGACTGAGAAGTCCACTGCGCTATGATCGCAGGTACTGGAGAAAGGCTCAACAACTGCTAAGTCATGGATTAAACATGGGTTCGAAGCAAAGACAAGGTCAATACAATTTGCGCCATGTGTAGGACAATCAACAACTTGTGTAAGACCATTCTGAAGCGTGCAGGTTACAAAATTGTTCTGTGCAATTGAACCATGGCTTGAAGGAATCTTCCAGTTAATATGTGGATAATTGAAGTCACCAACATAGAACACACACCCTTTGGTATATGTATTGAAAAGGGAACAAATACAAGCAGTGTGACCAACATCATTTGCCAATGAAGGGTGGGTTATAAATACATACACAGCGAATACATGGATATCCACTAACCAAGAGATCAAGAACAATACATTCCAGCGATAAGAATACAGGGTCAAGATCAACAAAAACAGCTTTTAATGAGTTTTTCACAAATATTGCAACACCACCATATCCACCACCTCTATCTTTTCTGAAAATATGATACACATGATTGGGCAGTAAAAGAGAATCAGGAAAATCGGAATGCAGCCAAGTTTCAGTAACAAAGATAATATCATATTTGGCAGAATTTAGTAGCATATAAAGAGTAGTTAACTTATTGCATAAAGAACGTGCATTGAATAACTTATGAAGAAAGCCAGAACTTGCCTCGTGTCCCTAACAATTACTAGCAGGCTGAGCAGACTGAGTATTGCCTATCCCTGATGTAGCAGTACTACCGGTTGTACGTTCTTTTACTGTCCAAGTACCCACATTTCCACGCCTGTCAATAAAGAACTCACGACCAGTTTCATCTTTCTTCTGCCTCAAAACATTATACAGTTCCTTGATTTTCGAACGCTCAACAAAGGAATAAGAACGGCGAATAAATACTGACTTGTACTTGCTAGAATCTCTCAACAATTTAGCTTTTTTGAGTAAAGAGTTACGGACAATCGAGGAAGAAAGTCGGACTTTGAGTAGACGTGGCTTAGATTGGGAAACACCAACAACTGATTGCACTTTACCTAGCCGAAACACGTCCATAGCCTTGACATCATTCACACCAAGAGAGTCAAAAATGTCTTTGACAGTATCAAAATCTTTGATGGCACTACCCGTTTCAGGAAGCCCGTATAAAATAACGTGGTCTCTGTTATTGATGGCCGAGACAGCGTCTTTTACCGCTTTATCAACATCGATATCAGGAGAGCAGATACGCTGAGCAGGAAGTGAAGAGCCCTTTAGGTCGCTAAATTTCTCCTCCACTCGAGCAACAAACTCATCCAGCTTTTTCTCCACTTCCTCTAGTTTAACAGGCAAACTTCTAATTCTAGCTTCGCAACATGGACACGTGACACAGACCTTCTTGACAATTGCCAGAACATCTGAAACAACATCAGAATAGGTAGAAGAACACTTGGCGTGAAAAAAGGAACCACAATAACTACAAGCCAAGCCCAAAGGCGATGACAGGTCAACACTTCTTTTGTCACACACGCAGCACTGCTTTCCGGGCGCCATTTTTTAATGTACAGTTTAGTGAATTATTCACTAAATTAAAGTGTTAGAACTTTTGCCTACATACATTTTGTTACATCCTAATTGAAAGTGAAAAGAGTACATATGATTTGGGTCATAGAAATACTGTGAATTGCACAAAAGTTTTCTATTTTATTCCAGCAGCAAAAGTTCTTAACACCGTATTGGCTAGTAAAGTAGGTGAAAACAGCCAAAATTTGGGGGAAGTGTAAATTATAAAAGGTCCACTAACAAATATTTTTTGTTTTTGACACAGGATTTTATTACTACTGGTGCTTTCAGCGTGAGATCGTATGGTCGGCTTAAAGGTACAGAGACGCTGCACATAAGAGGGTCTGAATCGGTGACAACCAACTTATGATGGTGAAAAACTCTCCATTGAACTTTTGACCTTTGGATTGTGTGTATTATATGTTGTGTGCACTTGTTCTGTGTTTTGTACACATTGTCAGTTACAGTATGATGGTGTGCTAGACCTACTAGTACTGCGCATACGCACGCGTACGATAATCATTCCTCTTGAATTGTATACACATGTATGACGTGGCTGGCTTGGTGCATGGAGCTTTGCAGTCGTATCAATGGTTATATAGCAGCTGACAACCATTTACTAATCCTTCATCCTACATGTCTATATAGATAGGCAGCTAAATGACAGAGTGAGTATAATATGCGACGTCGTACCATACAGATCCTTGCGCCTGTATGGGTACATTTTTACTGGAGGCAAATATAACGGTCGATTGGACAAAAAAAGCAGCAATGAGTATCAATTGAAAAATGTTCACTTTCTCTCTGATTTTCACATATCTTTTCAAGTTGTAGTTTTATCATGCTCAAACAGATGTGCAGGCAGGCCTAGTGCAGCTTTGAGTTTGCCTAGTGCTTCTGCAGGCTTAATCATTGGGTTCTGTTTCACAAGTTCTTCTAAGTGTTTTATATATTGCCTTGGGCAGATTGCTTTGTCCGCCTCTTCTGCCATGAGTCCCATATTCATTTTCAGTATCAACACTGCCTACATCATCTTTATCACAGGTTTTCCTTCCAAATGTAATAGTCCGTCACTGCGCATGTCAGCAACCTCTGAACTCTGGTCATGAGATGTGCAGACTGTCTGTCCATTAATGTTGTCTGTAATGTCACTATAAATAGGGTCCATTGATTTGTATTTGGTGTGCTTATTATTATATTGTGTCGGCTGCTGTCGGTGCCAACGGGTTGCCAGCGCTCTTTACACAAACAATTTCAGTGCGAATCTCATTTGCAACTGTGGGGACTCCCACATTGTGCATGGGCTCATCTTGTCTGCGGAAACACAAGCTCTTATTCAAACATCTGCCTTATGTCCTTGTATGATTCAAGATATGCTCGTCCGTACTGAGCACCACATTGTGGGTACCTTGCCCAACCTTGGTGTTTCAGATTCAAATTCTGCTCTGTAATATCTAAGTTTGCAGTGAGATTATATTCTTTCTTTCATATGTGATCGTCCATCTCTAATTTTCACCTTCTCAGTTGTGATCAAGACTTTAGCTAGCTAGTCAAACTGCTGTTGCAACCATATCCTTTCTAAACAAAGGCTCCTCAGTCCCACACACGATTGCTATTCCGATTCCAAGGTCCCATGACTATGCCAAGACCAGATTTTTTCTTTACATACACAGACACCAGTTAGTAACTTTGCACCCCTTAAAGGATCACATTTCCATACGCTGAGTATCCTGAAGGTGCAATATCATTATCCACAACTTCACTGCAGATCTCCTCTTCACGGACATCATCACCTTCATTCTCTTGGCCTTCTACTTCATCAAAAATATAATCAACTGGGTGATTTGCAGTTATCGCACCATCATCATCACTGACACTGCTTCGTCCTCTTTCCCACCTGAGCTGCTATTGGCTTCATGTTCTTCTGCAGGTCTACTGGTGGTACTTGCCTTCAAATAGGTATGAAAAACAACACCATCTCCAATTCCAGTGTAAGCTTTTGAATGCAATTTCAGAGCTGGCCAAATCTCATTTTCATCCTTGTTATTTCTTTAGGCAGCTTTTTCCTTGTTCCTTCACTCCATCCAAATGCTTCCCACAAATCATTTGTGGTCTTCGTGGTTCAATCTGAGTTAATGTTACTTTCTTCCAGCTCCCCTGATTTGGATATTTCTGTTCTGACCTTTTTCGCTGCTTCTCTTTCTATACTTCTTTCTGCAGCATTGTTGGTTGATTATCGCTTAAGCGGACCCCATTATCCAGACATTCGAGCAAGTGTCACTGCAGGCTCTATGCCATCACACACGCATCCAAACTACTACCACACAACAGACACGACCCGACTTTGCATTTGCCATTTTTCGCGAAGGCGGATCTGTAACAAGGTTATTTCAATTATTGATGGCAATTAGTTAACCTCCAACATCCTCCTTGTGTCTACTGGATTTCAACATTAGTCTATGACAAAAAAAGCGTTGATTTGAATGATTATTAAAGTATTTTAGCTCCTAAATAGCTATGTCAGTATAGTTTTATAGTTAATATTAGCATTTAAAATCTCATTTTTTTATACCTTCCAGAGTGCTGAACCGATGTATTAAATGCACGCACATAAAACTACACTGTTCAGTGATATACCATACATAGTTGTACTAAATCGACAACTAAAAACTGTTATAGCATCGCTAGCAGACCTTTTGATCTTTTAGCTTCCCCCAAATCCAGACCCAGATCATACACGGTTGCGATGTTAATGTCTAATGTCCTGGGCATGTGCCACGGAGCATGTTTGTACATCACGGGGTACACAAAAAAAAGTATTTTGCGTTCCACTAGATCAGCATTCTAGCAATGTTTAATTATTTTGCCATGTTTGAGTAAGTCTGTATCTGTTTGGACCAAAGCTTTGATAGCCTAAGACCATCCGCTGCTTTTACAACAGCGCATCATAGCAGAGGTACCCAGTACCGTACATAACACATGTGAGGACACAAACTGAGAACCAACCCAAAAATAAAGATATCCGATTGGCTAAAGGTAAGGACTTTGAATCCCAAGTGGCACAGGTGCATTGAATTCAAATAACTACTTGGGCTTCACCTTTAGCCAATAAGGTTATCTTTGGCTTTGGGTTGGTTCTCAATCTGTGTTCTCATGCGTGTTACATAGGTACCTCTGCTATGACACGCTGCTATAAGAGGTCTTAGGCCTTCAAAGCTTCGACCCAAACAGATAAGGACTTATACAACATGGCAAAACTATATCACTAAAATACTGAACCGGCAGAACACAAATAACTTTCTTTTGTGTACCCCGGGATGTACAAACGTACTCCATGCCCGACATTCAGATAGGTGTTGTGGTCCAATACATAATTATATTCATCTGTACTTTGTACCAACTAGAACATTCTAGGGCATAGAACACGTACTTTGTTTCACTCATGTGTTCTATGTGTGCGTTAACTGTATTCATGTGTATTCGTTTTGCGGTGGTCTGTATATTGTTTCCAATTGTATGCATGTTATTCAGAAACACAACAGGATTTATTGGCGTAGTTGGCAGGATTAGCAATATTGAGAAACAGGGTTAGCGAATTCAGCACGATGGCGGAATTAGGCGAACTCATCAAACTTTTCCAGCAGCAGATGGACTCACAACGAGAACAAACAGAAGTACTTGTCACAGCAATTGCCGTAGTACTGAATATCCCCACGCCCGGAACTCCCAACCATAGCTTCGCATCGTTTGACTCTACCTCGGAACTATGGACGGACTATTTGGAGGATAGTAGGAATGCTACTCAGTAACTGCTCTCGTACTATAACATCCATGACATTCTCAACTGAGTGCACTCCTGTAGCCACTTCTTGTAGTGTCCAAAGCCTATCCATGAGTTCCCTGTACAATACACCGGACCCCTTCATTCCTCGGAATTTTTACAGATAGGTATCCTCCTTTATGTCATATCGTAGCAGGATAATTTTCTTCACCCTCACATACTCCGCTGCCTCCACTGCTGGTAGTGAAACATAGGCCTGTTGAGCCCTCCCGCTGAGATATGGTACCAGTTTAAGGTACCAGTTTAAAGACCTATCAAGAGTTATCCATTTCATCCATCACTCTCTCGAATGATGTGAGACAAGTTTCTATGCCATCTTACTCTATAAATCTACAAACTGCACGTGTCTTTTTCGTGGCTACTTTCCCATCCTTCTGTCTCTGTTCTGCTCAACATCCTCTCCATGAGTTCCAAGCTGTCACTTGCTCACCTTCTGCTGGATTCTCTCTCCTTCCAATCCTTCGCGTCTCTCCTCGTCATCTCTTCTCTCTTGTTGTTTCATTTTCTCCTCTATAGCCTGTCTCTGCTGACCATCCACAACAAATTTCAGCACATCACCCAGGTGACCGCTGCCATCACTCTGGATTCTTCCTAATACGCCATTCTCACAGCCTTCTCACTCTAATAGAGCAGACCCAACCTCGTTGTCATTAACTATTCTCTGCGAGGTTCCATCATGCCTCTCACAATGTAGATCCTACCACTGCCGCCAAATGTACAGAATCTGTCCTTCGAAGCCCAAGGTGGAACAGCCAATGCAACAAACTTTAACGACAGCATATATATACACTGTCTCATTAAATACTTCCTTCTTTAATACACAATAAGGTCCAGTAGGATTGTTCTGTTTGTTCTCCTGTTGTATGCCGCCAAGATTGTGATTGCGTATTACATATATATCCAGTGGTTGCATCATAACACCCAATTCTTCATAAATTTGTTGGAGATCATTGAACCATTGGATACATGATCGAGATGGTGGAGCGGATGAAATTTGCCTACCATCTTGATGATAAGGGAGTAGAAAAGCATGTGTGTTCGGCAACAGAAGGCTAAATTATAGCTGTCTGAGAAGCAACAAATGCTTTTAGTGAGGTTTTTTGTGAATTAAACAACTAAACCATTTATGAGGGGCATGTCCCGACATGAGTATAGTAGCTTTAACAGCTCTCCCGCATTTTTTTACTGCTGCCACCTTTAAGTCCCTCTTTACTAAATTGATTGTTCTTATTTCATGAGCTGGCTGTTTGTATACTGTATTTGTTGGAATCAAGCAATCAGGTTGTACATTATGTAGGTTAAGGCGCCTACATGCAAGCGCTGATTTACAATTATTGTTGCCCTTCACCAATATATCTACTACATCTGCATTTCACATACCTGCCCTTTAGGTCCTCCAGAATACAGTAGTAACTCAAACTCATCCAATGGGCACTTCAGTTCCTATATAATGATCAATATGATCAATATTAAAAAACGTTTAGCCCACACATACACTACCTTGTAAAGTTTAATAGTGCCACCTGGAGGGAGGCTGTATGTCTCATCACAGTGCATGCAGTACAATCGATGAGGCTTCGCAGCGATGTACTTCATAAAACGACGACACTTTCCACATCTAATGGGTACAAACAATATAAAGCTCTGCATACAAGATGGAATAAGTACATATACCTGGAAATAGGTCTTCCAGATTCTGCAACAGATGAGAAAGATGCTTCAAATAGTTCATCCATTCCACCAACATTTTCTCTAAAATATTCAAACTTCTTCTGAAATAATTCCAGGGTATGACTGAGTACGCTTTCAAAATCTGCCTAAAATTTTTGAATAAAATTGGTTATTAATTAAACACATGTAATATCTGTTCTCACCTGGCCCTTTGCAATCATATTTAATTGCTCTTCAATCGCTGAACGCATCGTCGGAAGCACCAGTTCAGGATCAATCTAATGAGATAATAAATAGACTCATGTCAAGTGAGTTTCTCATTTATTTACATATAATATATCCATGTCACATCTGTACTGCACATGCATGCATATGGCAGGTGTAAACTAATTCTAACAGTATTTTAGGTAGTAAACTAATTCTAACGTTTCTGTCAGTTGAGCATAGCAAATTAAACAGAAAGCTAGCTTCCTCGCATTGGGATTGTCATGCGGTTGGGGATTTATAATGAGATAGTGCACATTTGAATATACAATCTAAGTGTTGTGCACGTGCTACAAACTTCAAACTGCAAACTTCTCAAAGATGTCTACTGGAGAGGTCGGGAGTGCTGCACCAACAGCGGCTAATGATGTCGCTCGGATCCTCAAAGGGGATGCGGAGGATGCTGCGTAGTGTTCATCAGGGGCAGGAGATGGCACTACAGATCGAGAGAAATGCCAGGAGAGCTATACCAAGAGGAAATAAAATGTGCTCCAGTACCGGTTCAAATAGGCTCGAGCGTGTTCGGATCAGATGGATTTTATTCGAATGCGGGGTTATTTTGAGGTTGCGGATCCTACGTGTTTACTGCAAACAAACATGTATTAGGATGTTGTCTATTCTTTGCTATAACGTATCCCACCTAGGGTATGCGTACACGCAATGAAAGCATTCGCATGTACTGTAGGCACATATACGCTCACACTCCGTATTGTATTCAAGGACCTATTCTCGCACGTTATATATATGCATGCTCAGAACACAACAAATACACATTTTTTCTATTTACTTGTGCGGTTGTACATAAAGCTATATGCGTAGTGTACTACGCATTTCAGGTCATGCCACCATAAAGTACCACGAATAAGCTAAGTAAACTCCGCCCTCCCCTCTGCCCCAACCAAAAAAAATGTCTTGTGTTTAAACAAGTGTTTCTTTGTAATCATTAATGCTTTCGCGTACCTGTTCCAACATTTCAGAAAAAAACTGGTTACTCCAACATGATTTTAAAGAACAGCATGCAGCTGCGTTCATGATTACGAAGATACACTCGTTTAAGCTGTGTTATATTGAAATTATATATACGGCACAATAAAATGGAGAAGGCAAAGCAAGATAAAAGAAAAAGTCTCGCGATCACTAATGCTGTAAAAGAATATCAAGCAAATGGAAAAACGAATCAGGAGAAACTGACATGGCTGGAAACATTTGTTGCACAACCCTCTCAATCTGACCTTGAGAGGAAGAGATCTACCACGGGCAACATTGCTGTGCAAAATAAGAGAACAAGGGGGTCAACAAAAGCCAAAAAGATTATACTGGTGCACATGACTCCTGCAGAACGGTTATCTGAAAAGGAGTTTAAAAACAAACCATACAAAATCACTGCAGGGGTGAAGGCTTATGTTTTTTGTCTAGCCTGTCTCGTCGAAGTGAGCATCAAAAGAGAAACTGGAAGAAATGTGAGTTTCCATTCAATACCATTGAAAGATTCAAAGATTTTCTTCAAAATACACCAGACACTTTCCAGACCAAAGCCATATCAAACACATCATTCCTGTGCTTCAGGCTGCAGAGATGCAAGACATAAAGCATGCTGCAGGTTCAATGCCATTTTCAGTATCTTTTGAGGGTACCACTCGTGTTTGTGAGGCATTTGCAGTTGTTGTCAGGTTCTTGGATCAACAGTTCAATC
>JABACO010000018.1:7934737-8025020 GCA_013339895.1 Ephydatia muelleri
GCCTCAGCTCCCTCTCCCCATCCCTCCCTCTCCCATCCCTCCCTCTCCCCATCCCTCCTCTCCCCATCCCTCTCTCCCACCTTCACCTACCCATTTGACACCTGCACTTAGACACATTTGATTCACCTGGGCAATTTAATTGGAGTTCTGAGTAAAAACGTGCATATTCGTCGAACTGTGGGTTTCTGCTTAATTCTGACAATGGTGACGTAAAATCAAAGTCCACTGCATATCGGGTAGTCTCCGTCCTTGGGTAGCTTATATAGCCCTGCAGATATGGTAACATTTTAATACTTCCTTTCCTCCACAAACAATTCACAAGTTGCATACAATGACTTCTTCAAGAAAGGTGCTACATGTATGTGCAATTTAAGGTTGAGAACAACTAGAACTGAGGAGGCTTAACATCAACTTAAATTTACTATTAAATGTCCTCTACACATTGCTTCTTACGCATTGAGAATTAGAGTATCTGTCATAGAGTGGTAAGGCGCTGAATCTTTAAGTTCCCATACATTTCAACGCATTTCTATTGCACGTAGTGGAAATTTTATAATGTATGCACTCGGTCCCTTTGCACAGAAACGATCCCATTTACTGAATCTAAACACACCAACTGCTAATAATAGATATGCAACCTGAAATACAGCATGTGCAGGCATTATGACTATACATACATGTACACTACATTTGGAGTTCATTATCTGTACATATACAGTACATCATTATAAAAACAAGTAAAAAAAAACATTCTCTACGAGAAAGTTGGTGGGATATAGGATTTGAAGGCAATTGGTGGTGTAAAAAGCAAGGAAACAAGGTCTTATCAGAAGGGAAAATGTAATAGTCCTATATTTAGCACATTTCTAGGGCGTATGTTGTTTGTGTGCTAAATATAGGACTATTACATTTTCCCTTCTGATAAGACCTTGTTTCCTTGCTTTTTACACCACCAATTGCCTTCAAATCCTATATCCCACCAACTTTCTCGTAGAGAATGTTTTTATTTACTTGTTTTCTTAATTTTTTTTTCACACCCAATGTCTAATTATACAAGACATAGGCTGATAGTCGATTGTGTATCAGAGTATAACATCAATTATTTATATAAAAGCGAGTCCTCCATCCGATTTTGAAGCTGGTGGTGAAATTTTGATCGCTTAAAAGTGTTCCTGTCCCAAGTTATGCGTTGCCAAGAAGGAGGAGGAGGAGGAGAAGAAGACAACCCGCCCCTTGTTCCGAGACTGGGTACGAGAACGGGCAGTACACTCTTGTTCTCTACAACCACACGGTTCTGCGACATGAAACAAAAACGAAACTACTCATTTTTGACTTCTAGATCGATTGCTAAAACAAGCTACACGATCCGATCGTCGGGAGTGTTGTTACAGACGGGTCGCATTATTTTAATGACATTCATAGTTGGGGTCAAATCCTATATGGAAGTTTCTAACGAAACTTCCGATAGTCGGCAATATGCTCTGATACATCGTAAAACAGGTCGAATGAACAAATGGCATTTCTAAATGCTTCTTATTTACAAATAGCATCCATATCATGATCTGATCTCCTGAGAGTGCGTAGAAAAAGTGTACCAGTTACCATCCATTGTCAGGGTTGTCCAACTTCAGAGGGGTTGTGTGAACCATGAAATTCTTTTCATTTGGCACACAAATATGCATTAGCTACCAAAATGCTTATTAAACAAACAAGCAACTCCATTCAGAGTGAATTATTTGTTTTTTGAATACCTCAAAAATAATCAAGATTTCTGTGCATTTGTTGTAAACCTGATGTTAATTTCCCCATCTTCAGAGTACTAGCGTGATTGCATAGATTGTAATTCAAAATGTGACAAGCCATGCAATGAAGCTACCATGCTCTGTCATATGATGTAATACAATCAGGACAAATTGTCTTTAACTCTTTGAACACCAAGTGCATGTATACATACATGCGAGAATTATCTGCCTCACCATTCATGCAGTGCTGTGTGTTGTGTTGTGTTGATCAAAATCACTTTGAATACCATTGTAGATGCATGGAAGTACGATACTGACATGCATGTAACCCCATAGTCATACAAGTACTGTATGTGGTCCTGGTGTAAGCACATTTTGTGTGCTCATTATAACCCGCTGGCATTGTTGCAATAACCCATAATATGAATTGGCAAAAGGTTGTGGGGTGTGTGTGTGTGTGTGTGTGTGTGTGTGTGTGTGTGTGTGTGTGTGTGTGTGTGTGTGTGTGTGTGTGTGTGTGTGTGTGTGTGTGTGTGTGTGTGTGTGTGTGTGTGTGTGTGTGTGTGTGTGTGTGTGTGTGTGTGTGTGTGTGTGTGAACAAGTATGATATACTACACTGATCTGGGCTACGCATTCTTGTTCTTGGAGTATTGTAGTGATGCATTAGTGAAGTCAAGTGAGGTCATCTGAATAATGGGGTTCTTTAGAGTGTGAGAGGAAACATTGTACATGTACTTATAAGGTTACAAGTGCAGCAAGCATTTGCATGCATAATAAAGTTGTGACTGATCAACATATTTTTGCACGCAATATCTAAATCATGCATGAATGGAGTAATGGTTGTGTGTGCATGCATGCATATACGCACTTGGCATTCAAAGAGTTAAACATGTGATTAGAGGTTAACATCTGTTATGTTTAATGAGAATCATATTGTTATTTATTTTACTCTTTGCCATGCCTTGACTAATCAATTATTAACCTTTCCAATGTTTTAGACTATGGGGCAAACGAGGGAAAGTTAGTCAAATAGAAGCCAATCAACAACCAACCTCAATATAAAGCCTCTCAGCTACATCCATTGCCTGCTTGGGACCAATGTGCAGTCTGGATGAAGCTGAGCGTAAGAGCTCCACAGTGTGCAAGGCTTGTGGAGGAGACTTAGTCTTGATCTTCTCCAAAACACTTTCCACCACAGCCTGCTTGCAATCTCTGGCAGCCTTGACCAACAGCATTCCCACTTCACTATCAAAGATGTGCTCTCGTTGAGATTCAAGAGACAGCACAGCTCCACCTAATTTCACCTGTAGGTGAGCACTAAATATGAGCATTTTATCACATAGTGATTGTGGATTATTACCTTGGCCTCCACGCGCCAGTACTTCTCTGGCTTAAACTGTTGTATTTCATCATGTCGGTGCACACAAAAGCCAAGGGTGGGTGTCTGGCATGGGCCATACGAGATGACACTATCATTCAATCCTGTGTATTTTGACTGAAAGGAGGTGGTTTGAAATCGTGTGAATGCACAGCCTATTCGTAAATCCAATTCTTGCCGAGCATCAACCGAACGAGCTTCATTCCAATTTGGTTCTGTCAGGTTATTAAATGCCTGAAATATGGCTTTTTCCGTAATAGATGAAAAGCGAGCACGGAATATAACCTGGAAGATATCTCATAATAAATTGAGTGAAATGTCCAAAATACACATGTACTGGTGCAGTAAATAATTCTAATGGCTTAAAAGACCGAAACACTACTCTACAGCATATTATTTACATTCATTACATCACAATAGCACTTGCCAAGATATACGTGTTATATGCATGCTCAAGAAAGTTGTATAACAACAACTAGGCCGAGTCCAATACTGCACCAATTGGTCACCCTCAAAGTGGTGCGCTAACCATTAAGCACTAGAGCATTTAGCATGCCATCAAAATTTGGAAAACATACAACCATGCATACATTTTTCTTTTCTTGTACAACGCAAAGTATTAAATATACTGTATACAATCAGATGCTCCGAATTGCAGCACACCTCGTATGATGTGCCTTTTCACTCAATGGTTCAAGCCATGCTAGGAAACACGTAACACATTATTTGTAAAGCTACCAAACTAGTGAGCACTAATTATTATTGGTGTGCAAAGTCCTTGATAAGATAGGTATATCGTATCTTATATTCTCACCTGGCTGTTTGGATTCCGATGTACTCGCATCACATCCTTGACTTCCTCAATAACCTACATGATAGACAAAAACAGGTGTCTGTGCAATACAACACAAACTGACATAGTTCACCTATAATCATACAGACATCTAAGTCCTTGCCTCAAAACAGATGTTCTCTCCTTCCTTGTCACAGTCCAACCACAACACAAGATAATCCATACCTGCACCCTGCAAAAAATGCCAAGGTTGATTACTTATTTCTTTTTAGACATGTACAACTGTATGCACACAATATAACATAAATATATTAAAACTCTGACATAGTAAAATTACAAATTGTACCTCACTCCGCAGAAAGTTACATATTCTCAAATCTGGAATGGCTTCTTTCTTCTTTGTTTCTGCACTAAACAAGTCACCCTGTGCAGCAATAGTGACAAAAGAGAACATAATGACATCATGACTACACAGAACAGTTAAATTTTTTAAAAAACTCGATGTCGTGTCATTCCCAATGAGAAAAGTATCAAAATCATATACTCCCATCTTCAGGTATAAGAAATAATCAGGAGCGTCAAATTTCCTTTTTAAAACAAACTTAAGGCAAAAAAAAAAAAAAAAAAGCTATGACTACCGTAACCTCGCAATTAGAAGCCGCGGCTTCTAATAAATACTAGAAACGCTTGCCCGGTCGTTTTAAATACCCTCCACGGAAATAGAAGATTCGTCGTAACGGCATGCAATTTTGCTGTCATGTTTTGGAAATGCAATCCTCGATGGTCCCTTCGTGTGCGCAACCTTTGATCGTTAGCTCAAGATATAGTCGAGGACGTTCGCGATGCTCTGCATGTATGCAATACAACGACAAAGGCGGCATTCCTAAAAAGTAGTTTAAGGACGCTCCAATAGCCTAGACATATAATACAACTCACCTACAAATGACAACCAGGCCAAACAAGGGGAGGTAAGCTTCTCGTTATGAGAAAGAGCCCTTCCAAGCTACCTGGTTATCTCCCGCTCATTTGGCGGCAAAAGGGGCTTGGATTCATTAAATTTACTTAACGTAACCAATGAGTCCGATCACATGACCGAGTGCCATAGCTGAGGACGCTGCATGCAAAAAGGCACACTGATCACATGACCAAGTTGAAATGCATGCAAGGCCTCGACACAATGTGCTATTGCTGTCATGGATGCAAGAGATACAAAGAGAAAGTGCTACGATGCAACTTACAAGCTAGCTGTTGTAAGCCATACGGATCAACAGAGCATGCGTGCAACTGCCAAGGAGTTTGGGATTGACGAGAAGCAGGTGCGGGAATGGTGCCGTCAAAAGCCTGAACTGATGAAAATGTGTGCTGAAGGACGTGGGAAACGAAAGCGGTGTAGTGGTGGTGGGATGAGACCTTTGTATAGTGTACAAGAAGAGGCTATTGCACAGCGAATACTGCATAGATCAGCAGGAATTGCATCTGCGTGTATTGTGGAAAGACATTAGCGTTTTTGCAAAAAAGGAAATCACGGATCCAACGTTTCATGCGAGCGCTGGGTGGGTTGCTCGTTTCATGAAGCGCTGGGGATATGTCATACGGCAAAAAACTTCAGTACAGTAGGACAACACCTGCCCCAGGACTTGGAGGAAAATGTAGCTAATTTTGTTAAGAAATGCAACACCATACGGGAGCGACATCACTTACCGCAACACTGTATAGGTTACATGGACGAGATAGCCATATGGGCCGACATGCCTGGTAATTCAACCATAGCCGTAAGAGGCAGTAAGTCCGTGCCAATTTTAACAACAGGGCACGAGAAACAGCGCATAACCGTTTGCCTGGCAGCAATGGCCGATGGTACAAAACTACCACCCTTTGTTGTCCTGAAAGAGAAACGTATGCCGAAGGATGTAGCTAGCGTACCTAACGTCATAGTTAGAATGAGCAAGAATGCGTGGATGGACAAAGATCTAACGTCAGAATGGGTGGATAAGATCTGGGAAGGTGCGCCTTTGCCTGGAAAACGGTTTCTTGTGTGGGACCTCTTTAAGTGTCACAGCACACAAAAGGTTAAGACCAAGCTACAGCAGAGCAACTCCACAGTAGTTTATGTACCACCTGGATGCACCAAGGTTGTTCAACCAGCAGATGTTAGTTGGAATGCTCCATTCAAAGTGGCGTACAGGGATCTGTACAGTCAGTGGATGGCTGATGGGGAACGAGAGAGAACACCAGCTGGCAACATGAGGGCTCCTTCCAAACCATTGATGGTACAATGGGTGGTGCGTGCGTGGGAGGCTATAACGAAAGAAACGATAGTGCGATCATTTGAAGCGTGTGGGATAACGACCAGTGATCCTGACCGTATACACTGAACTAGCAATGCGAGTGGTCTAGCCTTGGCAGCATATACCCTGTCCTAAAATTGTTCCATGTCCGCCCAGTGCTCAAAATAAGGACAAAATTTTGATCGGATATTTGGCAGACCAATATTAATTTTGGGCAGACATTGTCAGATTTGTTCGGACATTCTAATATTATATGTATACATGTATGTTTGTAGAACAGGTGTGTAAGTTAAATCAAGTTGAGTGCTAGATCTATATATAATTAATCATTGTCACTATCTTAAGGTAAAGGAACCATCCAATCATCCCAGTTTTTTGAGCATATCCATTTCCTCTTCTCTGTACTGTCTCCTTCAGAAGATGTTGTCCTAGCTGCATAATCCTTCCTTGTATGCTGATGTGGTCTGCGCAACTTGTCCTTCCACCACAGATCAATAGCAGCATCTGGGCAGAATTCTTTGAGGGGTGAACCATTGATCCATTTCGCAATAATCCATGTGTATGCTAACAGCTGTTGTCATGTGGTTAGCTGCTAGATGATGTTATCGTGCATATCGTGGTCGCTATCATAAGTAATTTATACTACAGTACAACCATAAAGAATGGTCGCTATCATAACTAATTTATACTACAGTACAACCATAAAGAATGGTCGGACCAAATGACGGTCATATGCGCAAATTGATCAGAAATTGACCGATGTCCGCCCGTTATTTTGAGCACTGTCCGCCTCACCCAAAGCATTGATACCGATGGGAAGGAATCTGATGATAGTGAGTGGTCCAGTAGTGATGAGGATGCTGCAGAGAATGCAGATGAAGAGGTGGACATTGAATGACACCACTACACATGCATGCATCTGTCCATCTGCATGCATGGGTATGTCTGTGTGTCTGTATACTATTGTGAGTAGGTCATGCAGTTCATTGTAACGAATTACATTAAGGACTCCCATTGACCATTGTGTTGTTTATAATATTTTAAACTCATCACTCTTACAATAATAATATTACTCACTGCACAGTATTGCTGCACTTTCGTCATAAGTCTTTTCTTGGCTTCCAAACAGTAGACACAGGGTACTTCCAAACCCTTCCCTTTTTTGTGTCTCCCTGTGACAGTACATGTCACGACACCACCCTTTTCAATAAATACGTCCATCGTGCGAGAAAGTTCACGCGGCACATGCCCAACTATTGCTCCATCCTTCTTTACGCATACTGCATGTCGGTCGTGTATGTTATCTGGCTCCTTGCACACCGTCACTACACAGTACTTCTCCTCACACACTCACTCATCAGCAGGCTCACATAACCACAGCAAAGCTGGACAGACAAAGAGTGCTTTCCACTTTCTATCACTAAGCATAAATCGTACCTCATACACTGAAAAAAACATCCTTATGGCATACCAGATAACCCGACTCTATTCGTGGAAAAGCTTCCTGCCATGTGTTGAGACACAATGATTTGCAACTGTGATATTCACTCAAGATCAGCATGTGTATTGTACATTATAAGCTAGTGACTGAGCAGCACTGCGAAAACCCAAAGCATTTATCAGCCAAAGCAACAACAGAATAAGTATATTTTATAGTGCAGACGTATGTGTATCACACATAAAGAGATGTTTTGAGAGTTCCTTACTTTAACACAAGTTTGTAACACATGTGCACAATTAGCCGCAATTCTGGCTGCCACCAGCCAAGCACACACTTTTATCAGCAACAGATTCTTTCACCAATCCAAACTTAGACAACTAGCACTGAGCTTATAAATGGTTATCCCAGAATCTTTACTAGGGTCATACAGGGCACCTATGCATCATATACCTATGCATCATATTTTCCTAACATGCCACTGCTGCACAGTTAATGTCCAAACCCACACTACCAGACAAGGTCCATATCTGTGGACTGCTGGCCCTGAGGGCTCAGGCACACCCCATACATGACATAGTTGTCTCACAAGGTGTACCCCAGTACAATGTGGCACACAGACGATTGGCTAGATTCTGTACAGTAGAACAGATCACCAATAAACATTTGTGCACGAGAGTACCTATGTATGTTAAAAATGACAAAAAGAGACGGTTAAGCTAACAACAACCTGAGTATAATTGTGACACCATCACTTTGTATTTGCTCAGATTGGTGATGATGGCTAACTACACAGCTGTTTTTTTACATCTTTATTCTTGAACCTCCTGAGAACGGGTTCCTAAGTTATGAGCATAGTTAAGGTGAGGACAGGCTCACAGTGCTTATGATAGCACAACTAGCTTTGGTTTGCCGTAATTAATTCACCCGTTAAACTACGCCTAATATCCTGGCTTATATCTACGTCATCTATGTTCTTACAGTTGGTGCCAGGCACAACACACTACACTACACAATACATTCGCCATGTTAGCTAATACCACATTTACGTTAGAAGTCAGTGCATGCTGGTTCGTACCGGGTCGGTTGTATCCCACTTGTTGTATTTTGGTAGAAAATCCAGTGACTTGACGTGCCCACATACAGACGTCATTTTAAAGTGCGCAGGAAAGGTATTCCTTCGATCGTGAAATGAACCATCGAATTCGTACACATCACAGGCACTGCACATAGACTTTCGCCTCCAGCATTGCTTATACGATAGTATTTCTGCCAACGATTTGGCCAATGAAGGTTTCTCAGCCACCATTAACACACTCGCCATGTGCCACCCGCCTCTCCAAATGCCAATTATTAAATGAATTGCGCCAAATGATTTACTAACTTATTAAAGAGGGCGGGACTGCATTGGCTGTTTTGATGGCGTCGGGCTTCCGTTCGAGTGTGTGGGACCCCTCTATGATTTTGGGCCAGATTGTCTTCATGCAGTGTTTCTTCTACGTGTCGATGGGAACTTTATTGGTTGCAGCCAGTATTTTGTTTGGAACTCAGAAATCAGTCGACCAGCTATTCAACTATCATGTGAGAACTATGCTGGTACCTCCATAAATCGTTATATTATGGATGATTTTCATATAAAGGAGTTCGAAAGTGTATACGATGGATGGATGATAATGGTACTGTTCATCCTAAACGCATTTTCCAGGTGAACACGTCTTTTATGTGCAACTCTTCTGTTATCTTACCCCGGCACTCTTATTTGCAGCGCCCTTGCTTTGTGGTGGGTGGTGCGAAGGGCGAAGCAGGTTGGTACACCACAAGCCAAGTTGTCTCTTATGTATTACTGCGTTCTACTTCAGTGCCTCGACTTTTCAGTTACCGTGTACTTGATCCACACATTGATATGCCTGAGCTATGGTGGATTCCCGAAGTCTTTTGTATGGTGGATTACCCATGTTGTGTGTCTCGTAATGATGGCTATCACAGGAGAATATTTGTGCATGAGAACTGAATTGGCGGAGATTCCTCTGCTAAGCTCAGGAGCAAGTACCACTGGAAGAGGATAAGCCTTGTGTGTAAAAACACACCTGTCTGGTTCTGAATTCTGCCCCTCGGCACCACTGCTGTCAACCAACCTGTGTCTCTGGTTATGTGTTTGAATTATGTGATTGTGTGTTGATATGCCTGTTGATGGTTTGTAACAGACACAAAGTTTTTTTTCAACACATAAACATAACAATATGCTTAGTTACTCAGTACACAATCATTGTGTGCTATTTATGGTCTAAGGGTAGTTCCTCTTCAACGTACTGTTGCCAAGGGAACCAGCCATTATAGACAACATAGAAACCTCATTATCTCACCTTCACTAGTCGTTTTGAGTACTCATTTTCATCTTCATCTTCTTCTTTGGGAGGCACCTCTTTATCATCACGTATCAGCATGGCTTGCAGTTGGTTCACAGCATACAGGCTTATGGGATCAAGGTTCGAGTTGTTCAGCTTGCCAACGAGGTACTCTTTGTAATGGACCCTGGAATCAATGAAAGCACAACCATAGGTAATGCAAATCAAAGCTTTGTGGCCAAATAAAACTCATGGCGAAGGAGCAAAATTGCAGCTAAACAACTACAATTTATGACTAAATGATTAGTTCAAACCATATAGTGTGAAGTATGCTGTCCCTACTATCCACCAATGTACACATCACATGCTATCCACCAATGTACCAATTTACATCACACTGTCCAAATGACAACTTACTCGCACAAACCAGCACAACCTGCTGCGCTGTCTGTACCACACGGTTCATCCTTAAGACCATCTGCTGTCTCCTTTTGTAACATAACACAACACTTGAGTGACTGCTTCTTTTCCTTCTGGTCCTCTGCAAAAGGCATAGTGTTTGAGTACATGTACCATCAACACGTCACTCCTCCATCACACCCCTTCATCCCTTATGCACAAACCATTGTCCAGTGCAGCTGCTTCGAGCTGGGCCTTGGGAGGCTCTTTGTCAAATTGGACATTGTTCTTCTCCAGAAAGCCTTGCAGGTCCTGTATGGAGAAGTCCCTCAAAAAGAAGAGACAGTCCCTGGGATGGTGAGCGTGCAGACCTCTCTTGGCACAAGATGCAAGCCTCTTACATTGCTGTGTGTTTAGAAAAACATAGCCAACTGAGATTATGTAACACTAATCAATCACCTGCTTGAACGCCTGACCACACCCACTGCAGAACTCATTGGGACACTGGGTGCACTTGAAGTGCATACATCCCCCTCTCGCCAGGTCATAGCGGAAGTGACATGCAGGACACTCTGAAACAGAGGAACCATCAATCACTTCTAGCCTATAGCACCTGGGTGTCTCACCAATGCCATTGGCCTCCAGATGAGCTGCCAGACCCTGCTGCTGGAGTTGAGGGTCATTGTCATGTTTCCATTGTGCAAACTTATCACACGTCAATCCTTCATGTTCCCTCTCCCACTGGAGACACAGACACCATTATAGGGGGTACTTTTACCATGGTAACCTACCGGCTTCTTGCATTTAAAGCACATCTCTTTTTTGCAAGTTGGACATACAATCTTATCTCTACCAGTCTCATTGATAAATCCAGCATGACATTTGTCCTGCCAATGTACAGGATTGTAAGACACCAGCAAAGTTATAGTTATTAATCAACAGGGTCAGACTCACATTAGCACACCAACAAAAATTTGGTTCCTTGGAGAGGTTGAACTCCACGAGCTTCTGCTGGCATAGATCGTATCCTTCTTTGTCAATATGCTTTTTGACCTTGTCAAACAATTGAATTGCACCGTGAAACATACCTGATACACAAATGGCATTTCACTTACTAACGGCATCAGCAACATCAGATATGTTTCAATTTGTGGGTCTGTCATGTCAGGTAGTGCACACACAGGACAGTTGAAGTGCTTCACTGACTGCGTCTTCATCACATTAGTGAAATGACCTTTAAAACACTCTTTACACACAGAGTGAGGACATCCAGGCATCAGGACCATCTGGAATGGAACACAATCTATTATTGCAACACAACCAAACCTGATGTGCTCTTACCTCATGTGTTAAATAAAACACAATGCATATTGGACACTCAACATTAAGGAAATTCATAGCTTTTTCAAGAGTCTGGTGCTCTTTGGCAGCATCAATGTAGAATTGCAGTTCACAGCCTCGGCCACCTTGTTCCAGCTTATTCATCAACTGTATAACAACATTGGCTCTCTCTGTGTCTTCAAACTTACACTCCCCTACCAGAAGGCGAAGTGGAGACTATTCACATGGTGGGAACAACAGCTGAAATCACAACTATCTGATACAGCTAGGGGGTCACACCTGATTGTCAGTCCAGCCTCCTCCTCTGAGCAGCTCTTTGATCTCCCCCATATCTGACTGCTTCACTTTGGCCCACTCCTGCTCACTGTTGATGAACTCATAGAGGAGGCCCAGACCATCCCTCTGGAGTGCCCAGACCGCCTTCTCTACATTCATATCACAATCACACAGAGCAGCTTTGGCAGCTTCCCAGGGCACCTCCATGAATGGCTTCATCTTGTTCATAACTGAGGTAATCTAGACAAGATATATTCAAGTCAACAGGTGGGCCTTAGTTAGAATTATGAAGTGGCTTGGTCATATCAACCCATAGGAGGGTTGATATGACCAAGCCAGCCCATAGGGTTGATATGCTCAAGCCAACCCATAGGGTTGATATGACCAAGCCAGCCCATAGGGTTGATATGCTCAAGCCAGCCCATAGGGTTGATATGCTCAAGCCAGCCCATAGGGTTGATATGCTCAAGCCAGCCCATAGGGTTGATATGACACATTCAAACAGTCAACTACACATTTTCATTCTATCTAGGTACGGTCTCAATTGACAATCAGTTTATTTGTCATTTCTGTTTGTACACCTAACAGGGAATCCCAATAGACATTATAACTGCATTACTCTGACAGCACACCCTTGCATTAACCGATTATACGCGGAATTGTAACATGTTTATCATTTTTCACGCATGGTATCAGAATACGTTCGTACTGTATAAACCACATGCATGGCGTGGAATATTTCGGAGAGACAATTTTTTATGATCTTGTGAGGTTTCGTTATGCAGTGGTTGTGATCGACGCAACTCTTTTGAGCGAGAGATGATCATTTGTATATAATGTCTCTGATTGAGCAATACGCATGTAGTTATGTATGTAGCTGGTAGCGTGTAGGTGTACATGAGTGAACTTTGTGTTGTGTGTGGGTGCATATATGATTGTACGCTGAGTATACTAAGGGATGCGTTGGTAGCAAACGCTGAATGTATGTATACAGTAATGTGTTGATAGCCGTGTATGTGCGCTGAGTGTGCAATATCATGCATGCAGACCTTATCACGCGCTGCATGCCTCCCCTACATGAAGACTGTAAGATATAGCTATTTAACTTTTGCACAGACCCTGTTGGTATAAGAATCATTCGTTTACGGCCGTCTCTATACACACAATAACCCACTGGCAATGTCATGCTATCACGACCAGGCTGCATATACGCTAATTTGCGTCTTCCGCGTATAATCAATCATGGATATTGAGTCCAAATTTCAAATCAGTACTGAGAGCAATAGCCAAAACCATAACTCATTTTTTTGTACCACTAAGTGGAGAGCTGTGTGGCTACAGAGCCTATTCTCTGATGTGTGTGTTACATGAACACATGTATGTGCTTATGCACAGAATGACAGATACAACCAACAACCTTGTTCCTTCGATCTTGATAACAGTCCTTGACCGCCATCTCCAACACACCGCCATGCTTCAACATAAATTGCTTGGTCTCTGCTATTGAGGGCAAGCCCACCACATAATTTGTGTCATAGACAGATACCCAGTTCCGCAAGACCCTATCAACAGAATACAACATCATGTTGTGATGCCAAATACATACCAACACCAAAGGAAACCAATGGCAACTCTCCTGCAGTGATGTGCAACAAGTCGTATAGCGGGCAGTAGGGTGGTGTTTCCCCACATAGCCTGACCACCACTATACTAGACAGTTGGTTATACATCATTTCAGCTCAATTACGTTTACCAAACAACTGGGTTTCACACAAATTGTCAAAGCTGTAGCTGTAGCTAAACCATCACAAGATTTTGGCATACCTTATTTTTTCATTCCAAGTATTGAGGGTCTGGATTGGACGGGTCTGGCGTGTCTTAGCTTCTTTCATAACCAGCTCAATCTCATCTGGAGAATGCCCTAATGGAATCATCTCCTGCAGTTAACAAAATGTTATGAAAACAATGTGCATTAAAAGGAAACATTTACCTTAAGGGTCAGTAGCATGGCCTTTCCTCCTTCCTCAAGGCCTTTACGATGACTCAACTTCTTCTCTTCATTGACCGGATCACAGTTCACAACTGGTTCCGCCTTCATCTTCATATCTTGTCGCATATTTCTGAATTCACGTCTAGCTGCCTTTTTGTCCTTCAAAGTTCCACTGAGAGCATCCTTATAGCGCTGCTGGCCTGGTACCTTTTCATTGAGTTCTGTACCAACACCTAAACCTGATGCCTCTGATCCATCCCTTGCTTGATATTGACCTTCTCCTACTGTCTGCCCTCCTGACCTTTCTTTGCCTCCATGCTTAATTGTTGTCTCCAGTAGCATCGCTGAAGTTGGTGGCATAGGACCACACTGAGAAGCATATATTGGGTTGCGTGATCCTATGTCAACATGCTTCAACTCCAGTCCAGGATCGCCCAGAGAGATGCTACTGGGTACTGCACGGCTTTCATGGATATCGGTGGTGTATTTCTGCTTACGTGGCTTGGGGATTGGCTGGGGTTTGGGCACATTTTGCACACTAGTGCTCTGATCGGATGAGCAGCTTGACGTGCTACCACTCCCCTGTGCACTGTTGTATGAAAGAGAACTGACAGTGACAGGCACTGAAGGGACAAAAGGAGCAAGATATACTGAGGAGGGCATGGAGAGTGCTGCGGAAGTATTCGGAACACTTTCTGGCACACCCAAAGGCGTCACAATGTTTCGTTTTATATCAGAGGGACCCAAGGGACTTCCCCCAGAGAGATGCTCTGGGATTACAGCACTGCTCATTGCTGAAGGGGGCAGACGGGATGCTTCCATTGCAGGTGTCTCTTTTCTGATCATGGGAATTTGACAAGAGACAGAGTGGTTTGATTGAGATTTTTTAATGGATTCCCGCTGCGCCCGGATTTCTGCAAGCTTCTTTATGTGGCTATCGAGCTGTAGTGAAGAAGTAATCTTGTCCCCAGGTAGTGAAGAAGTACTCTTGTCCCCAGGTAAGGATGACATCTCTGGTGAGGGCTGGATTTTTGGATTGTCCAGCTGAGTAATAAATGATGTGTTTCGCCGCGGTTTTGGAACAGGATATCTAAGGGGCGAGGGGAGGCAGGAGGAGAGGGGGGAGAGAGGGAGGAGAGAGGGGAGAGAGGGAGGAGAGAGGGGAAAGAGGGAGGAGAGAGGGGTTACAGAAGTTTAAATAAGGCAAACATAATGCGTCTGCATTGGCTTGCCTTGATTGTGGTACAGCAAGGGCAGGAATGTGTGAAGGTGGTGTTGGTGGAGGGTCAAATGACAAACATCTTCCCTCATCAATTGATGGGAGTGGCCCCTGACACATTCTCTCCTCACTGGTAGACGATGGCTTATCTTGTCCAAAAGCGGGAAATGACCTTTGAGATGCAGGTGGGAGTGGTCCCTGATGAGGCAAGCCGCCTTGCAAGGTAGAGTCCTGGGCACCATTCCAATCCAACCGCCGTGAGTCCTGGGGACCATTCCAGTCCAGCTGCCTTGAGTGCTGGGCACCACTCCAGTCCACCTGTCGTGAGTCCTGGGCACCATTCCAGTCCACCTGTCGTGAGTCCAGGGCACCATTCCAGTCCAACTGCCTTGAGTCGTGGGCTCCATTCCAGTCCAGCTGCCTTGAGTGCTGGGCACCAATCCAGTCCACCCCTCTGAGCATTTGGTCAATACCCACTTTTCCTATAAGAAGTTCAGCAGCTATCAAAGATACCTTTGGTCTGTCGGGTTCAAGCACATTATCAGGGAATTTCATTGACGTTGGTGTTTCTTCACAGTAACCAATTAATTTCAAAATGTCTCGAGCTCCATTCATACAGTCAATGCGAGCTTTAAAATTGCCACTCGTGATTGGAATTGCTCTCCATTTAGGAGAACGCTTTGAACTGAGTAGGTTAGTTGCGTACTTCAAAAGGAGGTCAAATGCAGTTAACATCATAGCCAAAGCATCTTTTTGGCCCTGTTGTCAAGAAGGAATACACACACTTTAATCTCTTGAATAGAATTATCTCGTACTCCAAGGCTTTATCTTTATTTAGTTTCCACTGCCCATGAAAAAGTGATTAGTATATTAACCCTTCACACACCACCATCATCCTGCTCTATTTATAGCAAGGTGAATGACTGTTTTCGTGGCATCGTTATGTAGTTAAATCAATACAAACCTGCCCAAAAACCCAATCCTCATATAAACTGCTACCCTCAGTTTCATAGCAGCGTATCAGCCAGTAATGTACTTCTGTCCGAGAAAATGCCATCTCTTTTATTAATATTTTCTTTGCACTTGAAACATTCTCATGCATGACAATACAAGTGAGCGATGCTCATACGTAGCCATCACATACGACAATACATATCAGCCTCATATCTACGTGTACAGTGGTGGTCGCGCGTGAAACCATGGACCTCGATATTCGCCATCACTAGTCTACCACGTACCACGAGGTGAAAGACGCACACACTTACATTGTTGCTGTTTACAATTGTCACAAAGGGAATCAACTCGAAACACTCGACTTTTTCCGAAAAACACTGAGCAGCGAGTTTGTTTTGTTCTTCAGTGCTTGAACTCGAGTCAAATGAGTTGACCAGGCGTTGTTTTCTCTCCCATCCAGCCATGAGGTTTTCATATTCTTGACCGGCTTGTTTGCAGTTCAATATGGGTAAATGCTCGCGCAAGCATCTTCGTCACGTGCTACTGAGACGTAGGTGTGGCTAATATAGATGTAATTTGCATTGCGTCGTCAGCCTAAGGGATCTAGTATCCACAGTTACTGCGACCTAATGTTGACGTCTACTGTAAATTACCAAATCGAAGATGAGTCAATTGGATTATTCCCACGGAGTCTCTCGCTTAAAGCGGGATCCAAATCAATTAACCAAGTTGTTATTTCAACGTCGGTTATTGCTCCTTATTAAAATTAAGGTAAACTTGTTAGGCAAACAATATCAAGTGTGATTAAACATATAGTACACTTTCCACTCCTGCTGCGGCTGGACATACGAATGATGTAAAAAAAATACTCAATGAGCTCATCTTTATTCAGATCTGCAATCCCACATCACAACATGCCATACATATGAATCTCACTCCTACAACAGGCCTTCCAACAAAAACAGCCCTCACAAAATTGTTTCCGAAATTATGAAGATAGCCCACCAATGCTATACTCACTATATCATCAGACACTTTCAAACACTACCAACCCTGCTATCATAGAACAATTGCAATGTCCTATCTTACTGCATAAACCTCTGGAGCTATCATGTAGAGCACTGGTTTGTACCAATCGCTTAGTCCATTGCTTCCTGCTCTTTAACTGCTGTGAGGTGAAGTGCCCTTGCTGTTTCATGGAGTCACTATTACAACCACAACAGCTCAAGCCAGCACCACCCTTGATACAGACATTATTGAAGGACGTAATGGTGAAATGTGTGAGGTGCAAGAGGGACGTTAGGGCAGGTGACTATGATACGCATGAGTGCAGTACTCTACCTACCAAAGTGGAGGTGAAGATGGCATCAAGGGTCCTGAAAAGACTGGCTTCCACTAGTCCAGAGCAATACCACAGTTCATGGGAAAATTCAGAGCTTCTTTCCCCGATTCCTCCATTTCACCGCAAATGCATCTATTGGAGGACTATATAATCCCTTGGGCAAAAGAATGGCATGTCGGATTTGGCCTTCTTGGAGAAGGGGCCGCATGCCCGTGTCCACACGCTACAAAGGACCTACCATTCCATACCAGATAAGGTCCAGCAGTTGCTCTCGGCAATTATGAAAGAACAACTTCTGTTCATTGCCCCACGTAACGTGGCGGCAATCTCACAGTAGACCAATATCTATTACCATAGATATTAACCCAATTGGGTTATTATCTATGCCTTTATGAATAAACCTTTATGTCTGCTTTCTGATTGTCGCAGGCGTGGAGAGTCGCTTCTGTATCGAAGAGGTACGCAAAGACCAGCCCGCTTTCAAGGCTCGTAGCTTGCCGTAGCAAGTTGACTACGCCTCGTGGTTTGCAACACGAATAGTGTTCCTTTCCTTGTAGGGCGTTAAAATGGCGATTAGCCCATCGCTGTTTTTGAGTGAGCTCACGTTCCAAAGGTCTTCCGGTTGTCAAAGTTGCTGCTAAGGGCATGACATCATCATTTCAATTTTTCGGAAAACGGAACTAGTGTCCACAAAACATCGGGCCTCAAACAGCATGCAGATCGATCACAAAATTAAAAATAATTATCGTCACAATTCAATTTATTTTTGAGCGACTTGATTAAGTTACTTAACCGTCATTCATGATCTACATTTGTTTACACATACATTAATTGCCTCGTTTGTAAAGCTATCTGGTATTATTGTAGAGAATTGTCTTCATTTGTGAACAAACAGTAAATCATGAAATGCAAACTTAACCTGGATTGAGTTGTAACAGCGAGGGCAGGTGATGTACTAGGGTTATGGGACACAGCTCTTTTAGATTCACACTACAGTACAAGATTTTTGCTTGTTCATGCTTATCTCATTAGCAGCCACAATGAAAAGCACACAAACAATCATATAACTCCAACTGAAGCACACTCCTTTATTGCAGCGGTGGCGCAACTGCATTTTGCTGCACATGTGCCAGAGGTATCACTTGCTGAATATGCTGGTGGTGAGAAAATATCAATCTTTCAACAGCTAACAACACTTCTTCCTGCAAGGATCTAGCTGTTATGCAGCAAATGTGTGTACAAAGCTCTGTCCCTTAGTGGAGCTGCCCGCTCAAAAATGTGCCTCCAAATGCACATGCGTACCATAGGAGAGTACCCGAAGTACATGAATAATGCATAATGCATTGTTCTTTGGTGGTGGTGCAGATATTATGATGTCTTTGTTATAATGATGTGTAAATCATAAAGACAATATGTCGTACTATATGTATATACTTTGTTATTTTATCCTAGATAGTTTAATAAACTGCATATTCAATTTGTATGTTGAATGTTGGTGTTGTGAACAAACAAAATACAAGCTACCAGTCATAAAACAATTACTAATGGTTAAAAACATGATTTTAGTTGGGCTAATGATTTCATTTATTTATTGGGTTTCCTCTTTACATGTACATTGTGCTGAGATCATAAAGGTTAGTGCTGGGCTCTTGTTACGCAAGTGCCCTGAGAGCCTGTGTACCACGAGCCACTGGTGAAGGTGGGGCTAACCTTGATCAGCTTCTCTTTGTACGCATCTTCGCTATCATCCTTCTTCTCCAAGGCAGGCAGCTCATCACGTGCCAACATGGCTTCCAAACTATGCACATCATACAGGCTGATGGGGTCAAGATGTGTCTTGTTGATCTTGGTGACCAGGTACTCTATATAGTGGACACTAGGGAAGCATACATAAGCTTACTTCCTGACATATGAAGGCTAAGATACCTGCAAAGTCCAGCACAGCCTTCCATTGCATCCTTTCCACACGCCTCATCCTTAAGACCATCCACTGTCTCCTTCTGCAACAACACACTACATCGAAGCTGTGGAGCTGATTGGACAAAAGCTATTAGATACAGCCTACCTACGTAACGACACACACATTAGGCTCGTGCATTACTAAGGCTTGAGGTATAATGCACTTTCATATTATACTAACCATACATATGAGTGTTGTTGGAGGAATCAATTGACTAAAATTATTACATAACTAACCCAAATTGTCATATTTCTTTCAGATCAATCAACTTGGTTATAACAATGCAGTAAAAATCTACTATGTATGTATATAGACATGTTGTCTACAGGAGGGATTTATTTTTTCATGTGTAGTTCAGTAATAATTAATAAAAATGCATTTTCAATAGCATTGTTAGAAAATGGATGAAGTTCAGCAGTTGATAACCTGAAGCAATGTTTTTGATATATTTCTAAAGTAGACAGGTGACACAATAGAATTACAGAGTAAAGGTCTCTTGTGCTTGATTGATTACACAAAGTTTGCAGTTAAATTGCGAGTAACCTGTCAATGAGATTTATATACAGTTTTAATCAACTTCTCAATGCCTGCCTTGCGAACTCTAGATAGCCAAACATGTAGTTTTTGGCTTTCCTAAAGTGTCTCAGGGTATAGAGTCCATTGCTCTGGTATTATTTTTCACAGTTTCGGAAGTGCATATTTAGTCATTTGTATTTGCTCTTGGGTACAAGGCTTTGCACCCACTCTTGAGCTTAAAAAGTATTGCATCTGTTTCCTCTGTATGATCAAATGCCACCAGGCATCTTTACGTGTTTAGGACGCACAAGCATCCATCAGCTGACTCAACATCGCAAGCTACACACATTACAAACGAATAACGAAAACGCTGTACACTGGCTGATAACGTCTTGTCTATTTTTGTCTGTTATGTCACACTTTGTAGAATAGAAAGCGATATTATGTATGCCTTGGTGCCTTGGTGCACCTTACCACTATCAATTCAATACATAACTGGGTATGAATAACATGTCATAACTCAGCCAGACAGTACCTTGTCCACCAGATTCCCTGGCAGCTGCTTCGAGCTGAGCCTTGGGAGGCTCTTTGTCAAATGGGACATTGTTCTTCTCTAGAAAGCCTTGCAGGTTCCCCATGGGGAAGTCCCTCAAGAAGTACAGACAGTCCCTGGGATGGTGAGCGTGCAGACCTCTCTTGGCACAAGATGCAAACCTCTTACATGCCTATCAGAAGAAATGACATCATCATTGAAGTAGAACATTAACAATATGAACACCAAGGAAGGATAAACAAGCATACATGAGATGGCATCGTATTACCAGTACTTACACACAGGTCCATACACAGAATGTAGTGTATATCTAGAACAACTACTAGTTCCTTCCATTATGCCAACCCCTAATGTATCACATCACACAATTCACGTTTAGACATTAATATACACCCTTAACACTATAAATCTAGCAACGACTTATTAGGTTCAAACTGCTACAATTAGAAGTGTACGTTGTTTCATTGCACATAGCTACACACAAATACACAAATGTGGCACCTGGTTTTCTTTGAACGCCTGACCACACCCACTGCAGAACTCATTGGGACACTGGGTGCACTTGAAGTGCATACATCCCCCTCTCGCCAGGTCATAGCGGGAGTGACATGCAGGACACTCTGAAACAGAGGAACCATCAACCACTTCTAGCCTATAGCACCTGGGTGTCTCACCAATGCCATTGGCCTCCAGATGAGCTGCCAGACCCTGCTGCTGGAGTTGAGGGTCATTGTCATGTTTCCATTGTGCAAACTGATCACACGTCAATCCTTCATGTTCCCTCTCCCACTGGAGGCACAGACACCATTACAGAGGGTACTGTTACCATGGTAACCTACCGGTTTCTTGCATTTAAAGCACATCTCTTTTTTGCAAATTGGACATGCAATCTTATCTCTACCAGTCTCATTGGCAAATCCAGCATGACATTTGTCCTAAATAACAAGCGCACACATGATGACATCATATGGGATACATTGATCACTTACATTGGCACACCAACAGAACTTAGGATCTGTGGACAGATTATGGTCCCTCAACTTCTGGCTACATATATCAGCTACTTCTGTAGTACAAAGTTGTTTCACCTGCATCAACACAATACATAGTGAAAGGTACATCACCACAATTGGCCAGTGGACTGGGAACCCACCATGTCTACTAACAGCTCCTGATACATGTCCTGATCTGCATCTCTGGTGGACATGTCAGGTTGTGCACACACAGGACAGTTGAAGTGCTTCACTGTCTGTGTCATCATCACATTAGTGAAATGACCTTCAAAACACTTTTTACACACAGAGTGAGAACATCCAGGCATCAGGACCATCTGGAATGGAACACAATCTATTATTGCAACACAAGCAAACCTGATGTGCTCTTACCTCATGTGTCGTATAATGGTCTGTGCATATTGGACACTCAACATTAAGGAAATTCATAGCTTTTTCAAGAGTCTGGTGCTCTTTGGCAGCATCAATGTAGAATTGCAGTTCACAGCCTCGGCCACCTTGTTCCAGCTCATTCATCAACTGTATAACAACATTGGCTCTGTCTGTGTCTTCAAACTTACACTCCCCTACCAGAAGGCGAAGTGGAGACTATTCACATGGTGGGAACAACAGCTGAAATCACAACTATCTGATACAGCTAGGGGGTCACACCTGATTGTCAGTCCAGCCTCCTCCTCTGAGCAGCTCTTTGATCTCCCCCATATCTGACTGCTTCACTTTGGCCCACTCCTGCTCACTGTTGATGAACTCATAGAGGAGGCCCAGACCATCCCTCTGGAGTGCCCAGACCGCCTTCTCTACATTCATATCACAATCACACAGAGCAGCTTTGGCAGCTTCCCAGGGCACCTCCATGAATGGCTTCATCTTGTTCATAACTGAGGTAATCTAGACAAGATATATTCAAGTCAACAGGTGGGCCCTAGTTAGAATTATGAAGTGGCTTTAGGGACAGAAGCTGGATACCACAACAACAGTATATAGATCAGCAGCTCACGTAAGAGTATTAAAACATTCATTAATAAGCATTGAGAGCAGAAATATCAATTCAAACTCTCAAATAATTATAATGACTTGCCTTCTCAACTCTCTCTCCATGACAGTCATTTTTTGCCTTAAACAATTCGCCGTTGTGTTTCAGCAAAAACCTCACAGCTTCGTGCCTTGAAGGGATGCCCACTAATGGAGTCTCCACCTCAACCCACTGCTGCATGGCTCTGTTGAGAGCACAAACAAATGTACAATTACATCACTAATGATCAACTGAGCCCCTGGTATGGAACCTACGAGACACGTTTGTTCCACTCTAATGTGACGTTCACCGAACCTGCTGAAATATATTTCGCCATAAAATGAGCCTCTTCAGGGGAATACCCTTCTTGAGTAAGCTCCTGTTCAATGCATGTGGATAAAGTGTAACTATGACAACAAGCTGGCCCATGGCAATAGATTATTTGCTACACTTTAGTAATGAATGGACACACAAGACAGATGTGTTACCATGATCCACCGAAGCAGTTCCAGTCCTGCATTCTTGATCTGATTGCGCAGTATCCCAAACTCTGAGGTCATGCTCATGTGAGGAGGTGCCACTGGCTCTGGTTTAAGGGCTTCACTTTCAGGTTCGATATGTTTCCTCTTCTGTTTCGCTGCCTTCTTCAACTCCTCATAGGTCTGTGCACTATTCTGTGTTGCTGCATTCAGAGACTCTGTGTCCTGCAGATTGTTCTGCCCTTCATCCCTCATGCCTGCAGCTTTGTCTCCATCCCTCATGCCTGGACCCTCTGCTGCACCAGACGATCCCATACAAGAATTAGGTTCATAGGGAAGAGTGTTTATAACATGGGTCTTGCGATACTTCTCAACCACTCTGTTGGCATCTTCCAAAGTGGCCTTCGGTGGTAGTCCTCCAGAGGGTGTGGCCCTTGGTGGTAGCCCTCCAGAGGGTGTGGCACTATGTAGCTGTCCAGGAGGTGTGTCACTATGTAGCCCTCCATGAGGTGTGTCAATATGTAGCCGTCCAGGGGGTGTGGGTATTAAAATGTCTCCCTGAGTTGAGGCCTGCACCAAGGATTGTTCCACCTTCGAGATTGGTGCAGTGTATGGATGCTGAGGCAGCTCACAAAGCTGCTGACGACGATGTCTGATTTCGTCAAGCTTCTTCTTGTGTACACTCAAATCAGGGGTTTGGTTCACAGAAGTTTGGTTCACAGAAGTTTGGTTCACAGATGTTTGGTTCACAGGGGGTTGGTTCACAGAGGGTTGGTTCACAGAGGGTTGGTTCACAGAGGGTTGGTTCACAGGGGGTTGGCTCACAGGGGGTTGGTTCAGAGGGAGTTGGTTCAGAGAGGGTTGGTTCACAGGGGTTTGGTTCACAGGGGGTTGGTTCACAAGGGGATGGTTCACAGGGGGTTGGTTCACAGTGGGCCTCTTTTGCCTGGGCTTTGGAACAGGTTGCCTGTTGGTTTAAAACATTTGGTTCAACTTGGTCCCAAGAACAATCAGAATGTGTTATGGCTTTCAAATCCCTTGTCCATTTGGACACAGATCCAGCACAGAAGGCTAATATTGTAGTTAATAAACAATACGTTTTAAGTATGACGTGCACCATACACCCACTAGCTACGTAACTACTTAGTTACGAGTTTTAACTCCATTAGGGACATCACACATAAATAAGTAACTCAGTACTATAGCGCAAACCAGTGCCACTTTTTTTCTGTAAACACTTAAATGAATTGCTACTTAACAAAATGGTGAAATAGCTTTACGTGGACTCCAACTGTGGACAGTAGGCCTATGGATGTTAACAACTAACTCACATTGAACCTGATGGCACAGATGGCAGTGTGGCACTGCATCCAGGTGGAAGCTGTGTAAGTGCAGCAGGACTGAAAGTGAATGATTGTGGAGGCGTGGCCCTTGCAACATTGGATTGCTGCGGCATTATTAAATATCGTTGCAAGAGATGTGGTTTACCAATAAGCTCTTCTGTTTCAACTTTAGCCAACAGGATTTCTGCCGCTATCTCAACCAACTTATCACGATTGGGTTCAAGCTGTTCATCTGCGAATTTCACCGCGGTTTCTGTTTGGTTCGCGTAGCCAATCAGTTTTAGAATGTCACGAGCGCCCTTCATACAGTCGACACGAGCTTTGAATGTACCACTGGTGACCGGAATAGTTCTCCACAAGGCCGGCAGTTTGGGTTTCAAGAGGTTGGTAGTGTACCTCAAGAGAAGGTCAAATGCTGTTACCAGCATCACCAAATCGTCTTCTTGCTGTTTCTAATGAGCGAGATGCGTTTATACATTACATACTTGGACGTAAATGTCTGCTTACATAATTTTGCCGGATAATATCGCTAAACGAAATCTTTTCATATTTGGTTTCCAACTGTAGGCAGTTCTTCGCGCATTTCCTGGCTTCTTCCGAGGAGGGTTCAGGATTGTCCCTATAAAGATCAACTAGCGCTTGGAAGCAAGCGGATCTTCCTTCGCTCTGCAGGGCAGACATATTGGGGGGGGATTCCCCTTGCTGAACGCGCGTGACCTTCATCAATTACATCTCGTGACCAAGTACGCCTAGTTATTAATAACTCGTCTCTATTTTTGCTCGTGGGCGTAGTCACATTGCTAGTTGGTAGCCCCAGGTCTGGTTCACCTTGTGCATGGGGAGGCTTCCTAGATTACAGAGCAACTACGGGGGAAATCGAACTACACAGCATGGTTCAAAAGTAGTCTCGGGCCCAGACCCAACGGACTTAGTTTATTAACTACTCCACTACATGTACACTGTAGTAGCCTCAAATGGATAAGGGATATGAAAACCATAAAATCGTTCTTGCCCAGACCAAACGGACGCAGCTGCGGATGGATTACATCACCGCTACTGACGTGTAGCGGTGATGTAAACCATCCGCAGCTGCGCCGGTTGGGCCTGGGGCCGAGACGAAGTAATTGGGGGAGGGGGGAGAGAGGTAAAATGCAGATAGTGAATTGGACGGTTCGTCAAAACCACACTGCTACATAGGTATATATATGTGGTTGTATTTGCAATACCAACAGAAAAGTGACAACCGCACCCCGGAATGTATGCAAAGTATGCACTATCATGTATTTTGGCAGCGCAGGACGCCCTCGACGGTAGACACTCATTATATTTAGTGCAGCTAGGTGATGGAAACAGAATAGCCTGTCACATATAATCTATAGGGTGTATTGTTTTTTGGGGGGCAATCATTCTCTCCTTTGATCCGCACCATGATGTAGGTTGTACATAAATGGGTACCCACCACACGAAACCACAAATTAGCACTAAGTAATGAATACCTAATAGACTAAAACAACTTTGCTCCAAATAGAGAGGGCGGTTGGTTACTGATGCAGCATCATTCTTCAACTTGGTGAGGTCCATGGTGAGGTCCATGGTGAGGTCCATGGTGAGCCTCTTCTCCTGATCCTACGTGCCTTTTTTTTCAAGTTATCTAAGTTTTTTATGGATTGGTATGACAAAAAGAGGATATACAAACAAGCAGTGGAAAACTACAAATGGACACATGATAATGAGATAAGCATGCATTAAAAGTGAATGACATAAATGTTCAATTGGAGATCCTGCTTTCTGAGCAGGAAAGATCAATGGCCTCACTGAACATGTTTGTTGGTCTGTGATAGGAGGATCTCAAGCCTCTGATGCACATTATTGCAGATTGCAATAAGATAAAACTCACCTTGCATCTTAGCCAAAATAGAGTAGAGCCATATGGATGATTATGTTTTTCAGCTACGAGTGAGGCCATTCTTTTATATACAGTTGTGGCTATGGGCCCCAAACCTCCTGAGATAGAGAGTACAAGAGGTGCAAAGGAGCCATGCTCAATGTCTCTCACCCTCTCTTCATACGCCCGCTTCTTCTCTTGCTCATTTGACTTGTAGCACTGCAATTGAGGACTTATTACGATAATATGGGGCATGTGGGTTAAACACAACCTCCTCCTCTGTCAATTTTTGCACTACTAGCAATGGAATCATCACTAGCTAAGGATTCATTGCAATTAGAGGGTTCCTCTGGAGATGCAGTAGTTGTAGCGCTCGTGCACAGGAACCGCTGCCTCTTTTCAGGAGGCTGCAGTACCTGCAGGCTCATCCGGCTGATGCAGTCTTTCTTTTGCACGAATCGAAATCATCGTGTCGTTTTACGTTATCAATTTTTCAGGTACTAGTCACACCTTTCCTTCTTGCTACCCAAATTAGGAACTACCACAAGGGGTTAAATGCTTTTACGCATCACTGACTTTGTTGGAGGTGTCTAGCGACGATAACATTGGTGTCCCAGTTAGTTCCTTTGAGGGAAATATTTATTCGTTCTACCCCCATGTATATCTGACGCGAAACAAAAATTGCCAAAAGACGTGATTACAATGTTCAATGCAGTACCGTACCACCCCTATGGCCCCCTTTTTTTCCTCGTCAGATTTTTTTTTTTTTTTTTTTTTTTTTTTTTTTTTAAAGCAGGTTCGTAATACTCTCGTATTTGACGATGGGGTCGCGTACTGATTTTCTTGCCCCCCCCCCCCCTCCCCGGTTAAATGATTTAATTAATTAATAATAAATAATGACGTGTTACGTCATGCATGCAGCGGTATAAATTTTAAAGCGCAAACACAAAGCAAACTTATTGCTGTCCTATAGCTCAGTGGCGAAGCAGTGCATGCTTTGGTGGATCGATCTAGCAATACATACAGCGCGAGTTCAAGGTAAATTTCTGCCCTCATATGATGCGTTAATATGGTTATATAATTCAACAGGTGTAAAATCTGCTGATGAAAGGATTAGTAGGCTTCGCAGCAATGCAGGGACAGAGGCAAAACTCTTGCTACGGATGCAGGCAACAGATGCCCTTCTATCCATCACCGGCATTCATGCAGCCCACTCAGGGCACTGGATCATCCATTCACTACGCACAAGAAGGGCGATGCGGCTCCGCAGATAGCTACCCGATGGCCGGACCGCCGCAGTCTTTGTACCCATTCCAGCAATACTCGCAGCCGCAAAACGCTGGCGACTTGTTGTCTCCTACATACCTCACGGACGTGATGTCTCAAGGTCCACTCCAGCGGGCTCAGCGTGGGCTGACCAAACCTCCGTTTTCCTATATAGCACTGATTGCAATGGCTATAGAAAGTACCAACATGAAACGAGCAACTTTGGCGGAGATATGCACTTTTATACGAGAACGATTCCCCTATTATAAAGAGAACTTCAAACAGGGATGGGAAAACAGCATACGACATAACCTTTCGCTCAATGAGTGCTTCGTGAAGTTGCCACGAGAGCAGGGAAGGCCTGGCAAAGGTCACTACTGGGTGCTCGACCCGAAAGCGAGAAGAATGTTTGACGATGGTTCCTTCCGCAGACGGAAAAAAAGGTACAGGCGAGAGGACACAAGAGCAGAGGAGGATGACAAGATCTCGAGGAACTCCGGCCTCAATGCACTGCTTGCTCACGCGAGTGGATCATCTCATGCACTCTTGGGGTACGCGCAACCCATATATCCTCCCAGCCTGCAGTGCACACAAACCGCGCATTTACCCCAACGCCAATACGAGCACTTGTATTTCCCCTCGCCAGTCAGTGTCAGAAGCGCCGTTGACGACAGGTATGTTCCAGAGCTTTCGATCGGCTGCGAGGGTGCGGCACAGATGGATTCGTACGCGCAACAAGCTTCCTACCCAAACTATGCTTCAAGCCCAGAGTATTCCGCACAAAGCAGCCAGTGCCTCAAAGATCTGTCTATGCCATATGCCATACCACACTTGCAGTGGTCGTCGCCAGCTCCAGAAATCAACAGCTGTTACGCCACATCGACGCAAGCTGGTATCACTTACGCGCTACCTAGGGCACGTGAGTTTACGGGCACAGACGACAGTAGTATTGAAAGCGACGGAGGTGACTTTTCAGAAGAAACAGAACTTCAAATTCCGTCAATTCGGGGAGAGCTCAAGGAGGTGGAGACTGAAGAATCCAACAGCTGAAAACCAAGTTGCGTGCAACAAAACTTCACTATACGCCCCAGTTCATTTTGCACAGCGCAAAACACACATAAAAAATGCAGATAGCTGTAGATTGTAAGGACATGTGTATTAGCTCATGCATTGTAAATTTGCAAATGTATGTCACCGTGCATCTCGTGATTGCGGGGGAATTAAAAAGAGCGGTTATCATGGCGGCGGAAGGCTCATTGCTAGCGCAGAAGGTTCCTGTGCGTCCAAAAGTGGCCATCATTACGGGGATTACAGGGCAGGTACGAAAATGTCTAGGCGATTACGACGTTCTTTTCTTTTTTCTTGTATGAGTCATAAGCTATATATCGTCTTTGGAATATTTCCTTGAGTTACTTATTAACAGCAGGAGTGGTGATGTGTTTGTGGACTATGAAACACACCCGTTTCTTTCTTCACCCACCTACCCTTTCTTTCTCCACCCCCTTTTCTCTTCTTTCTCCACCCCCTTTTCTCTTCTGTCTCCACCCCCTTTTCTCTTCTTTCTCCACCCCGTTGTGTATGTATTACTCTTTCATGCAGGATGGATCCTACCTTGCTGAGCTTCTACTTCATAAGGGTTATGAGGTATTGGTGATATGCATTAGGGTGTGCTGCAATTAGGGTACAACTAGATAAGTGATCTAAAGATGCTTTTTTAGGTACTTAGGTATATGTCAACTTCAGCTTTGGTGTTGGAAGATAGTCATGCAGCTAGTGCTGAGACAGATGTCTAGGCCATTTCAGTATTTGTCTGTATTCTGCACAGCATACTGTATAGACCATTTCAGTATTTTGCTAGGATATGTCTGTATTTTGCACAGCATACTGTAAGGGAAGAGTCACATGAATTCCCACTATAGGAGATAATGTGGAAATGGAAATAGAAATCTAACCTGTGTGTGGAGGTACTAAAGGTGTCATCTGCTTATAGGTCCATGGTATCATTCGTCGCTCAAGTTCATTCAACACTGGACGAATTGCTCACTTGTTTGAGAATCCAGCACTGCATCAGGGTGGAGGTGTGTGTGTGGGGGGGCATGTGTGGGGGGGGCACTGCATCAGGGTGGAGGTGGGGGGCATGTGTGGGGGGAGGGCACTGCATCAGGGTGGAGGTGTGTGTGTGGGGGGGCATGTGTGGGGGGGGCACTGCATCAGGGTGGAGGTGTGTGTGTGGGGGGGCACTGCATCAGGGTGGAGGTGTGTGTGGGGGGGGCACTGCATCAGGGTGGAGGTGTGTGTGTGGGGGGGGCATGTGTGTGTATGTGCATGGGTGTGTGGGTGTGTCTACATTGTGAGCTGGTCTACTTAGCTGCCTATAAAGCTATGCAAGTGGGGCTTTGAGATTGCACACAGTCACAATGTATCCTTACTAGACCACTTGCACAACACAAACTTTGTATGTTTTCTTATACTAACAAAGATAACTAACCATAGGAGTATATATTTTTTTAGGTCAACAGTGGGCTGCATTAAACATACAATTGGGTTTGAGTGGCACAAAAGCACTGTTGGTGTTTGGTGTGTGTATTCAGGTGTCTTGATGTTGGTGTGTTGAGAGGGGATATTTGTGGGTGCAGGCATGTTGTTTATTCAAAGCATTACTATCAGGTCCATGGCAGAGCTCATGTGTAGCGTTCATCTCTAGCTTTATTCATCCATTCCAGTGGGAGATCTTGTTCTGCCCACCCAGCTACTCTCACTCACTCAGTCAAGCATAGACAGCTCACACATGTTCATTTGCTTTTGTAAGGCCTGTAGCCTTATTCCTGATGCCACTAGATTTCATGTATTGTAATGCGAATCAGTTTCCTTGTGCAATATGATCCGATTGGATGACTTGCATGACTGCTGTATACATGTGTTAAATGTACTGAGGGCTGGTTGTACTCCTTTAACCTAACCTGAAGGAGCTGGCCCATCTGGAGTGTTATAGTGCATTGTGGATGGCGGCAATAGGGGCATCTGTGCAGTGCATTGTGGATGGTGGCAATAGGGGCATCTGTGCAGTGCATTGTGGATGGTGGCAATAGGGGCATCTGTGCAGTGCATTGTGGATGGTGGCAATAGGGGCATCTGTGCAGTGCATTATGGATGGTGGCAATAGGGGCATCTGTGCAAGCAGCGTCATCCAAGATTGTATATCCTTCCCCATTAGGCCTGCACCTACACTATGGCGACCTAACAGACAGCTCTTCATTGGTGAAGCTAATATCTGAGGTTTGTAGATAGTGGTTGTGTGGCCTGAAGTTGAGTCCTCTCTAACAGAGGATTTGTGACATGCGAGAGTTGCATTCATGGTACACTGTGTGCAATTCTAGATGATTCACTATATATTGCAGATACGCCCTTCAGAGCTGTACAATCTAGGAGCTCAAAGCAATGTGAAGGCAAGTGGCACTTTGTGTGTGTGTGTGTGGTGGTGTGTGTCGGTGTCTGCATATGTGTGTCGATGTGGTTGTCTTGCCTGCACTGATATAAGGTATAGCCAACAAGGTATGAATAGAGTGTGGGCTGCTGTGAAATTCCATGACCACAGTGGTTGATGGATGCATTGGTCTTGCCCAACCTCTGTATATGTGGAGGAAGAGATGGTGGGGAAGCTTTAGCATGTCAGGAACAATGGTGTGGGTGGAAGTAGAGTCATCTTAGGAATGTGGTATTAAACCTGTGAGCCTGTTATCACAAGCTGCAGGAAATGGTTAAGAAATCAATGAATTGTGACTCTGTGATTCATGTATGGGATGAAGGTTGTGGCAAGATTATCAGCACAAATCTGCTATAGTTCAAAGGCAAATGCGTGCCTGTTTATTACACACACACACACACACACACACACACACACACACACACACACACACATGCTTGCATCTAGCAGCTGTGTGTGTTCATATCAATTATAGTGCCTGAGAAATGATTGCCTTTAAATAGGAAAATGATCAGGTATCTTAGCAACACATAATGTTAGTTATAGGTAAATGTAGGTGGATGTTGCCACAAAAAGCATGAGATGTACAACAGACTTGTGAATGTTGGAAGATCCACCTTTTTTTAGGGAGGGAGGTATAGTCGTCTCCAAGTAAGTAAAGCAGTGTAACACAAAGTGTTATTATATCTTCCTTCATTGCAGCAGTAAATTATGCAATTGTTTCCAGCCAAAGTATAATCTGTTCTAATCTGAAGCTCACACCCTTCTACTTCCATTTCCTCCCTATCTATTCTCAGCTCTCATTTGACCTTAGTGAGTACACAGCCAATGTGGATGGTCTGGGGACTCTTCGACTACTGGATGCTATTAGGACGTGTGGCCTGGAGAAGCACATCAAGTTCTATCAGGTAGCGTTGTTAGAACACTGCACAAGACATTAATAATTAGGACGTTCTACGTGATTTTGACGGTGGTCTTGCGCCTATCGTTTTGGCAAACCACATCCAATTCAATGTATAGACGAAATTATTTGCAGAATCGAGCAGGAAAATGTACATTAACTTTGCACAACAGTATCTCCGTAACAGATAGGATACAAATTAACGAACTAAACAAATCAATAGCGACAGGACCCCTCTATGTACACACTGAATTTGAACGCTCCTACCTAAAGATGTGGAGGTTTAAAACCTGACGGAGTATTGGACCTTGTTATGTCGGCACTATGATTGTGCAAGGCTCCAAAATACTTTTTTTTTTTCAAATAGTGAAATGGTATAGGACAAAGTGTTGCAAATAGGAAGTCAATAGCGTTAACCATTTGTAAGTTATAGTGATTTGAATAAACATAAATCCATGAGGGTCATTATCTCTTCATTTTGTAATGATGCACAAACTAGGGACCCTAACCCAAAGGTTTCCATATTCACAGACCATTTACTTGCAGTCATGAGGTTTAGGAAGACCATCTCATTGTTTTGAGGCCTGTACTAACTAGACCTGAGCACATTATGCTCTTTCCCTCCCTTTACTTGAGGCCTGTACTAACTAGACCTGAGCACATTTATGCTCTTTCCCTCCCTTTACTTGAGGCCTGTGCTAACTAGACCTGAGCACATTATGCTCTTTCCCTCCCTTTACTTGAGGCCTGTACTAACTAGACCTGAGCACATTATGCTCTTTCCCTCCCTTTACTTGAGGCCTGTACTAACTAGACCTGAGCACATTATGCTCTTTCCCTCCCTTTACTTGAGGCCTGTACTAACTAGACCTGAGCACATTATGCTCTTTCCCTCCCTTTACTTGAGGCCTGTACTAACTAGACCTGAGCACATTATGCTCTTTCCCTCCCTTTACTTGAGGCCTGTACTAACTAGACCTGAGCACATTATGCTCTTTCCCTCCCTTTACTTGAGGCCTGTACTAACTAGACCTGAGCACATTATGCTCTTTCCCTCCCTTTACTTGAGGCCTGTACTAACTAGACCTGAGCACATTATGCTCTTTCCCTCCCTTTACTTGAGGCCTGTACTAACTAGACCTGAGCACATTATGCTCTTTCCCTCCCTTTACTTGAGGCCTGTACTAACTAGACCTGAGCACATTATGCTCTTTCCCTCCCTTTACTTGAGGCCTGTGCTAACTAGACCTGAGCACATTTATGCTCTTTCCCTCCCTTTACTTTATTCGATTCTTTTCATTCCTTCCCAAATATACTTTCCAATTAACCAATAATTTTCTTAAACTTAATCATTATGCCACACAACATGTCCTTTTCACTAGGTTCCTTGCTGGTAAGTCTCTTCTTTCCTTTGACATACCTCACAGATTGAATGTGGATACTACTTGACTTGAGGCTTAGTTCTTCTCAGCATGCCTTACAGAAAAGTGTAGATTACTTTGAAGTGTTCACTAGAAACTCTTTGACACAATACTAGGCTGAATGTTCTTTGATTCATTCCCTGTGCTACCATGACTTCAACGCTTCCCACTTGGGAGGATTGCATGCAGTCCTTCTTTCCTTCCAAAGTCACTTGCGGTTGGTGCTTTTAGCCTTTCTATTAATGGTGTAGAAGTGGAGTAGTACTCAAACTAGTTTCAAGTCAGATAGGCAGCAAAGTAGTTCCACTGCTTATAGCCATCATTAACTAATTAAATATTAAACTAATTAAAGCCCATTACACAGTAATCAGATTATTCTATTTATAATGTCTACAAATATGGCTGGCATATTGTGTGCAGGCCTACTTGTGCCCACACACACAGCTATCGTTTCTTAAGGTAATAATTTAATTCTGGATAAGTTTGTGTTGTACAGATAGTTATAATGGACATGCAATTTTACTAGCCTCTGGAAGGCACATTTTGTGCAGTGTGGGCTGCCTCTACTAGCCTCTGGAAGGCACATTTTGTGCAGTGTGGGCTGCCTCTACGTTGGCTTAAATCATGGGGCCGTGCTCAGGTGTTTTTAGCTCTGTACCTTGTATGGTTGCATCACAAGTTTGCTTAGCATCAAAGTACACGCAGTCCTAATGGTTGCTTGTTTGTTTAGGCATCTACTAGTGAGCTGTTTGGAAAAGTATGTGAAATACCTCAGAAGGAGACCACACCTTTCTACCCTCGTTCCCCTTACGGTGAGGGGCACATTATCAGCACATCGCCTATCTCATCAGTGTGGCATCTGTTCCAGGTGCTGCTAAGCTTTATGGCTATTGGATCATCGTCAACTACAGAGAAGCGTACGGAATCTTTGCTGTCAACGGTCTGCTGTTCAACCATGAAAGCCCACGTCGAGGTGTGTACAGTTGCATACCACTCCTCTTTGGTAGTTAGGCATTGATCCAGTAAAAGTTGTCTGCAGGTATTGGTATCGTTGGGAGTCTTTACATTTGACGCAACATTTGATCATTCTTGCAAAGTGACTGAACAGTATTCTTGCTTCCTTTGCACATAGCTAGGCAAATCTCTGATTAGAATATACTGTACATTTATTTACTTACACACACTGGGGCCATTTTGTGGTGCACAACATGTGACAATGGCTGTGGTCACTTTAATTAGTGACCTGCCCCCCTCCCCCCCCCCACCTGCTGTTTTGCTAACCCTTGTTGGATATGTTGTCACCTATTTCAGGGGAGACCTTTGTGACACGCAAGGTATCCAGGAGTGTGGCACAGATATATCTCGGCATTAGAGAGAGTGTAAGTACACCAGGGTTGAACCTATCACTGTAACTTTTGGTATCATTTCTAAACTAGTTTAAACTGGGCAATTTGGATTCCAAGAGAGACTGGGGGCATGCAAAGGACTATGTTGAGGTAAAAGCAATCATTATAGTCACCTCTTGGTCCTCTAACTTTCTCGTTTGGTCGGTTGCTTTCAGGCCATGTGGCTAATGTTACAACAGGAGAAACCTGAAGACTTTGTTGTTGCTACAGGAGAAGCACACAGTGTCAGAGAACTAGTGGAGCTTGCCTTCAAGCAGATTCAGATGGAGATAAGGTTTGTTTGGGTGGAAAGGACAAACATGCATTTTTGATATCTTTTGCCAGGTGGGAAGGAGAAGGTGTTAATGAGAAGGGAGTTGAGGTGGCCACTGGCAAGGTTCGTGTTCAAATTGACCCCAAGTTCTACAGACCAACTGAAGTGGTAAGATGCATGGTATTTCATGTACTTATGTGTCATTCATGAAAACTGCTCGACCTAAGGACTTCCTACTGGGTGACGCATCAAAGGCAGAGAAGATTCTGGGATGGAAACCCAAAACACTATTTACTGTGAGTTTGTGAAGTGTACTTGGGTGACATTGATCACTCACTACTCAACCATAGGAGCTGGTGAAAGAGATGGTTGCTGCTGACATAGAGCTATTCCGTAAAGACCCTACTGCTTAATGGCAAAGTGTTGTACAGTGATACATGTATGGAACATTTTAAATTAAATTGATAGATCACTTCAACGTAAACTGACGCTTGTGTCTGCTGTTAGGTATTTTACCGAGCTGTCTCAGTTTTCTTGTGGCCTCCCTGATGTGTTTTGGCTGCAGTGGGCCTTCCTCGTTCATAGCGTCACGTGCCTGGCAAGCCGCTTCAACGATCTCTCCTACATACACCTTAGCAACGCCGGCCATAGCAATCACTGCATTCTGCGGGACGGACCCGCTACACACACTTTGCATCAGCTTCCTAATAGTGCTTTTTGGAAATGTAGACCGTCTGAATATTTCATATTGGTCTTCTTGGTCATTAGAGAAGGCTGAAACCAGGAGTTGCATTCTCTCTATTTGTTCCTTATGTTCGTCCTTTGCGTTATCTTCTGCCTGGTCTTCGCTTGCAACAGGTGGTGGTGGTGGTGGTGGTGGTGGTGACTCCGGAGGATCGAGCTCAGGAGCTAACTTCACTTTCTTTGCTGGCTGGTCGCTCCCGTCTTGTTTTTTCTTTCTCCTTCTCCCGCTCTTTCTTTTTCTTGCCCATTCGCGATGTTTATCCCGCCATTTAAAATAGTTTGTAGTCTTCCGTATTAAGATTTTCGATCATATTATTAATTGACTTTTATTGCCACGTGCGTGTGTGTGTGTGTCTATAATGGCTAATTTGGAGTCCATTCTTGAGCGTCTTCTAGTACCCGATAGTACTGTTATCCGACAGGTGAGCAATTAATTAAAGGTTCACATCACAAATACCATTGGATTCATTCAGGCAACGCAAGACCTTCAATCAATCTACAAGGATCCTTCTGTAGTGCCTGTTCTTTGCCAAATATTAACAAGCTCACATAACCCACAAGTACTCCAGCCATTTAGAGTAATATGTCATTAACTCCATGCAATAACAGATTCGACAATTTGCTGCTGTGGTACTGAGAAAAAGACTTGTAAAGATGTGGAAACGGTTAGATGCACCTACCAAAGAGAGGTATGGGAAAGTCTGAGGCTTGAGTTATGCAGGCTTGGAGTGATATAACAATGTTCGTACATTTTTAGCATCAAGACTGCTCTTATCCAAATCCTTGTCCAGGAAAGGACGTACGTATCTGATGTGCCCCTTCCCTTCACCGCTCAAACGTAACCTGTGCATGCTACATCTATCCTCACCCCCCCCCCCCTCTCTCTCTCTCTCTCTCTCTCTCTCCTCTCATCCCCCCCCTCTCCTCCCCCTCTCTCTCCTCCCCCTCTCTCTCCTCCCCCCTCTCTCTCCTCCCCCTCTCTCTCCTCCCCTCTCTCTCTTCCCCCCCCTCATCTCCTTCCCCCCTCTCTCCTCCCCCTCTCTCTCCTCCCCCCGCCCTCCTCCCCCCTCTCTCCCCTCCCTCCTTCCCCTCTCGTCTCCTCCCCCTCTCTCTCCCTCCCCCTCTCTCCTCCACCCTCTCGGCTCCCCCCTCTCTCCTCCTTCCCCCGTCCTCTACTCGCCCCCGCTCCTCCCCCCTCCCCCTCGCTCTCCTCCCCCTCTCTCTCCCCCCTCTCTCTCGAATCCCCCCCCTCCTCTTCCCCCTCCCTCCTCCCCCTCTCTTCTCCCAACTTCTCTCCTCCCCCTTCTCTCCCCTCCTCTCTCTCCTTCCCCTCTCTCTCCTCCCCCTCCTCCTCTCTCTCTCCCCCCCACTCTCTCCTTCCTCTCTCTCCTTCCCCTCTCTCTCCTCCCCCCTCTCTCTCCTTCCCCCTCCTCTCTCTCCTTCCCCCTCTCTCTCCTCCCCCTCTCTCTCCTCCCCCTCTCTCTCCTTCCCCCTCTCTCTCCTCCCCCCCCTCTTCCCTCCCCCCCCTCTTTCCTCCCCCTCTCTCTCCCCATGTCTCTGCAGACACATTGTACTTAACTCAGTGGCTCACCTGGTACGTTCTATTTAAGCAGCACCTGACACAATCACTGTCACGTTGCAGGTTGGTGTGATTGCAAAACATGAAATAAGCATAGGAAGGTGGGATGAGCTCTTCCAGTTCATCTTGCAACATCGCCACTCAGGAGAGCCGGTCCAGAGGGAGGTGAGGTGTGTACCGCACGCTAGAGGGTTAAACCAGTTGTTCTTTAGGCAGCAATGCTAGTGTTGGATGCACTGATGGACAGTGCTGCACTTGAAGTATGTAGAAAGGGAGTGTGTGGTCAGTGCAAGCGTTAGTTGCCTGTTCTCTAGCTTCAGTCGCAGTTCGTTTCAATCTTCGCATTGCTTTTGGATGCACTTCACGACTCGTCAAGCTATGTTGTCCAGTTCTATGCCATACGGTGAGGTCATTTTAAGTCTCTTGCTACCATCATCTGATCTCCACTCACAGATGCTTAACTGTCATGGCTGAATATGTGAGAGAAGAAGAGTGTGTAGGTGATCTTCCCTGTACTCACAACACTTCACTCATTTTTGTGTTTCTAAAAAAGCATCGTTTTGTTGAGCTGATTCCAAATGTCGTTACTGTGATAAAGGCCTTGGTGTTAAGAGATGAGGTTAGCCACACCCCTGCCCTCTTCACCAGTCTCCCTTCTTATCTACAACTTGATTCTCTCTACCATAAGGACAAGGCTTGTGAAGCAATGGAACTGTTTGATGAACTAGTTGAGTGTGAAGTGGACATCACCTCACATGTCTCGCTGCTCATTCGGTTCTTTTTGGAGCTAGCAACTAACACCAGTTTGGGAAACAGCATTAGGGTGAAAGGCCTTGCACTGGTCTCGTGGCTTATTACTATCAGGAAAAAGGTAAACCGAATCCTGCAGGTTATTTAATTATCTATTCCCAACCCAGATGCTACTGAAGCATGGGCTGCTGCCAATTATCCTTGAAGCTGTGCTGAACATCATGGCCACACCCACAGGGGAGGAGGGAGATGACCCTGTGGAATCCCAGTCTCCCATCTCTGTGGCGGCGCAGGTGAGTAGAGCTTGATGGTATTGTGCAATGAGTTGGCATGCTATTCCACAGGTGTTAGATGTTCTGGCATTAAACCTACCTCCAGAGAAGATCTTCACACCAGTGGTAAGGCTTTTGACCCTCCCTCATTATCATGGGTTCATGTGCTGATAGCTTAGTATTTTGTGCATTCCTGATGGATAAATATTAAAGAATTGGACGAATTTTCCATATAGTATCTGTACATGCTCTAGCACTCCCAAACATCTGATGTAGACATTGAACATTATATGTTGCAACTGAATTTAGTCCCACAGTTTATTGCATGCACATGGCCAATGGCAATGGATAACATATTGCCACCTTCAAATGTAATTTTTATTTTATTTTAGCTCCAGATGGTTGTGCCATGGCTTGACAGTGATAACGAATTTCAAAGAACAGCAGCAATGATCGCTATGGCTGTGATGGTGGAGGGTTGTTCAGAACACATCCGTAACAAGTACGTTGATCAGACCTGTTAACCTGATGTGTACCATCACATGTCACCTCTGAAGCTGTGTGCCTCAGTTACTTCAGTTCACATACAAAGGTGAGAGAATGGAAGGATTCCTCTGGCTCTGTAACATTGCTCCTAACACACAGCTGTTACTGACCGCAGTCACATTGTGAGAAATGCTTCTCTATTTGCCATTGGCCAGTTCTCCGAATATTTGCAGGTACCTTTGATGGTGTATTGATTTGTCCACCCTGATGTGTGTTTGTACACCTTACCAGCCGGAGATCAGCCAGTACAGTGCCGATCTACTGCCCATTCTGTTCCAGTTTGTTGATCATGCTCTAGTGTCTAGCCACGAAGAAAACTCTTATCTCACAAAGATATTTTATGCGCTGGAGACATTTTGTGAACAGTTAGGTCAGTGATTATTCTGATGTTTGTATAGAAACGCTAAAGTTGTGTGTGATGGAGGAAAAGCAGGAGGTCCCGAAAAGGGGCATTGAGCAATGGATTCATTCCTCAGGCCCAGGACTTACTCCTTACCTTCCTGTGTTGATGGATAAGCTCTTTATGGCTGTTGCTCCCTCAGCAGTAAGTAACACTTGTGTCTCAGGTTGTAATGCTGCATTCATTTCGTTCCAGTCCATTCATACACGTGAGCTGGGGACTAGTGCTATAGGAGCTGTAGCCAATGCCTGCCAAGAAGGACTGTTGCCATTCTTCCCCAGGATCATTCAGTTGCTTAGAGTATGTGTTTTATTGTCATAGTAACCCATGTTTTAGGGCCTTGATATTGCAGGAATACCTTACAATGTCTTATAATAAGAGTTACTCTGTGCTTCAGTCACAAGCTGTTGGTATGTGAGTGTTAACGTGGCCATATATGGTTGTCCACTGGTGACATAACACAGACACCCTTGGAGTACTGGCTAGGACAATTGGTACTGAAAACTTTGCTCCCATATCAAATGAAAGCATTGCATTGGCACTGGTTGGTTAGCGTAGCTATGAGATGTGACATCGGTCATTGAGGGATGCATTGTTTTTTTGGCAGAATTTGCTGCACGTTGATGATCCTGATCTTCGGAGATCAGTGTGAGTGCTTTATTTGAAGTATGCCTGTGTTGTGTGCCTTATGACCCTGTTTCAATAGCTATGGACTATTCGCTTCCTTGTCATATGTACTTGGAGACAAAATGGGTTCCTATTTAAATGACATTGTGCCACAAATGATTAACTCTCTATCATCTGAGGAGGGAGTATCAGTAAGCTAACTGCATTTGTAGCAACCCTGAAAAGCACCACCCCCTACCTTAGACTGTGTATGCAGCCTCCAACATGTCATTCCTGGACTTCAGTGAGGCAGAGGAAGGAGAGGGGGAGGAGGAGGAGGAAGCTCTAGAGGACAATGATGGTGTCCAAGGGTGAGCCACAGCTTCTACCAGCTGTTCTTTACCTACCATGTCATCTTAGGTATAGCGTAGAGAATGCATTTTTGGAAGAGAAGGAAGATGCATGCAATGCACTAGCAGAGATAGCTGAGAATGTTGGGTAATGAGTCTCCTTGTGTGTATGTGTGTGTATCTGTGTGACATTCACCTGACACCCCAAGAGCTGCCTTTCTGCCATATCTGGATGACTGCTTCAGGGAAGTCAATGTGTTGTCAGAGGTGATGTGAGGGTGTGTATGCGTGACCTCATGCCATGATGATTGCGTACACAGCACTCTGCCGTGGGCATCAGAAAGGCTTCAATATCTACACTGGGAGTATTCTGTCAAGTGTGGTATCAACTGTGTTCCTTAGAGGACAGAGGTATTGTGTATTGTGTGTGTACGCTGTCATAAAGAGTATTTTGCTCTAGCCAATCTTGACGTCCTAGTTAACACCACTCTACTGAGTATGGCAGCTGTTGTGCGCACAGATACAGATAGGACAGTGGTGATTGCTACATTAGAAACTTTGGAATCTCTCCTTAAATTTTTGAAAGGGGTGTCCTTCATCATGGAACGTAACCCGTTGGATAGCTTGTCCGTCTCCATTCAGGATGTGCTGGAGCTCAAGGCAAGTCACTCTTGTCTCATGCAACTGCTGGGAAAAGTTATTTTGTTTATGGCACAGGCACAATGCCAAGGTGTAAGTGAAGGGAATGAGTCTGGGGAAGAGGGATACATGGCAGAGTATGACAGTGTGTTGGTGGAATGTGCTGGATGTGTTATTGGACCACTGGCAGCAGTAGCAGGAGGGGAGGTGTTCCTCCCGTTCCTACGTTCCCTTCTCCCACAACTGCTAAGGAGGCTGGTGGGTTCATTGATTGCTTGTTTGAAGTGACTCATATATGGTGTGTGACACATGCAGTCCCCTTCAAGCACAGTTGCTGACAAATCATTTGCGATTGGTACACTGGCTGAGGTAGGGTGAGAAAGAAGCCGTGTGCATCTATCATGTACCTCACTGTAGATTGTGGATGGAATGGGTGTTGCCTCTCGACTGTTGCTAGACCTGTATCCTGTTTTCATGCAACTACTGCAATGTGATGACGATGAAGTTTGCAGTAACGCTGTGTATGGCTTAGGACAACTTGCATCCAAAGCTCTCCCAGAAATCCGATGGTGGGAAGAAACTCCCCCCTCCCCCTTCTGTCATGACTTCTATCATTGTATCCTGCTCAGTCACTACCCTGATATACTCCAGGCACTGTTCAGCATTGCCCAGACAAGACTGTCCCCGAGACTAGTGGACAACATTTGTGCAGCGTTGTGCAGAATGATTCTAGTCCAACAAGATGATATTCCGCTACATCATGCAAGTACCACTGTGACCCTCATAGTTTCTTGTTTAGCCTTTTCACCACCTTCCACTTGCAGGTTGTGCCTGTCTTGATTCAGAACTTGCCATTGAAAGAGGATATGGAAGAAAATGACACAGTCTATGGATGCATACTTCAACTGCTTGACAACTGCCACCCTGCTGTAAGTTTCAGTCTCAATTGGACCCAGCCATTAACCTACCACGAAATGCCAGATTATGGCTTGCCTGGTGTCCCTGTTACAAGTGCTGTCGGTTGAACTGTCACCCATGTCTGCACTAAATCCAGGTAGATGTGTGTGTGTGTGTGTGTGTGTGTGTGTGTGTGTGTGTGTGTGTGTGTAACTTTGACCTGTACATTCCAAGATGTCAAGTCCAAGCTAATCACCGCACTAAAGAAGTTCAGCATGCAATGCCCACAGCAGCTACAGAACGCATGCTCCCAACTGTCTGAAGAACAATTATCTATACTCAGAACTGTTGTCCAATAGACCCATGTAAATTGTGTATAAAGCCTTTAAATTCTTATTTATGTGATTGTTGTGATGGACTTCATTGTAACAAAGTGAAGGTGAATTTCACTGACGCACTTTTCGAAACTTTATCCTTTGCTTTTTGTTCTCTGTTTCTGTGTCGGGTGGTCCTGATGTAAACCAGGGCCATATCAACACCGTCCACAGTTGGAATGTAATGTAACCTGGTAACTATGGAGATGAACACAGTGGACAAGCAGTAATGGAGTGCATATGCAATACTTACAAATAGCCACAAAAGCCAAACATAGTTGCTGATAGCAGACAATACTTGTAATCCAGAAGTCAAGATGATTGCATCCTTGGTGTACCTAGGTCATTTTAAACAGGATGAACTCTCGAGTGGGAGGAGTCCTACGTACTCAGCTATCCACGAATCGTTGATATCCGTTCCAGCATCTTCCAATTCTCCACCAGGCCTCCGGCTTTCTTTGGCCATGCTCGCAAGCATATAGTATGCCGCCACGTTGACTATAAATGCCAATACCACGAAAACCTACAACAAAACAAGTATCAACCCCACAAGATAAGCAATAGGTTTCCTACATAATTCCACCTTGAAAACGCCTCGGGAGAATACCAATAGAAGAAAAGAACGTGAAAAACCTGGATCACCTAGATTAGATATAATGCATGGTAAAAATGTTTTTATTGCAGTATTTACTTCTGCTATGAGCCCAAATCGGAAGTAAAATCGAAGCGTTTCCAAATTTTCCCTATGGATTTCCTTCTGTCCTTTTCTCTTTTCCTTAGGCTAACATTGTGATACATACCAACACAACACATTAGTACACATTTATACACATTGCACAACATGGATTACTGTACCGCCATCGCAAGAATGTACAATCCCTATTGTCGCCCACTCCCACCGCGCATGCGCTTTTGATTGCTACCATGTGTTGCAATCTTTCTCTAATATATTGTACAGAGGCCGCAACATAAAGGCACAATACAGTAATAGAAAATGCAGCTTTTTGTACGAGGACAGGCTCTTCATGCCATCTCTGTGTCAAGTGGGACGACTTCCAGCGATGTGAAGGATATTATATCTGTTTTTGAGGGGATTCCAACCGAGGAGCAGTTGTTGACCTATGCAGGAATTCCTCTCGAAGATGATGCTGTGGTTCTTAACGTCGTTCCAGAGCATGGCACAATCAGCGTAACTGCAAGAATTATTGGTGGTATGTATATCAGAAGACCAACGCTTTGTATCTTATTTTATTTAATGCCTTCCGTTAATTTTCTGAATAGGTAAAGTCCATGGCTCCCTTACTCGTGCTGGAAAAGTTAGAGGACAAACCCAAAGGTATGTATGTGGTGTGTATGTGATGTGTGTGTGCGATGTGTGTGTGCGTGTGTGATGTGTGTGCGTGTGTGCACACATACAAGTCGCACTAGTATTGTGCAATATTCATTGTACCATTTCGTCTATCGTTCAGGTCGAGCCTCAGGAAAAGAAGAAGAAGAAGACTGGTCGGGCCAAGAGGCGACTAGCTTACAACCGAAGATTTGTTAACGTCGTTGCCTCCGTTGGGCGAAAGCGCGGACCGAATTCCAATTCATAAAACTTTTTTTGTTTGGAAGTAGTTTGTATTCTGTATTGCTGTTACTGTTGTAACTTGAAGGACGGAATAAAGCAACGACACCATAGGATCGTAACTTGAAAACGGGCCACACCCAAACTAAAAATAGATTGCATGTTTCTATTTATACTTCCAAGGTTTATATAGTATGGCGGAAGTGTCGTCAGCAGTATCCTGAACCGTACTCTGTGCGCAATTCCTTTGGTGCGGTACTCACTAGAACAGAGCGTTGTAAAGACAAGTCTGACAAGTAACGTGTTCTGGTCATCGTTGCTTCGTGGACTACGCAAGAACAGATTCGTTGTGTAACTCAATTGGGGGGTGGTACGCTACAACTCCTTGCAGGTGAGTTTGAAGTTTTGCGCTAATAACTTATAAATCGAGTATCTGTGTAAGTCGGAATTCAGCAGCTTCTTGTTTGATATCCGACACAGGTATACGAGAGACGTGTTTGCGGTGCTTATACGGTTATCAACATGAGGGAGTTCAAAGTGGTTGTCCTCGGGTCAGGCGGTGTTGGAAAGAGCGCTCTGACAGTCCAGTTCGTGTCAGGCACATTCGTGGAGAAGTACGATCCCACTATTGAAGACTTCTACAGAAAGGAAATAGACGTAGACGGGTCCCCAGCTGTTCTAGAAATTCTTGACACCGCTGGCACTGAGCAGTTCGCATCAATGAGAGATTTGTACATCAAAAATGGTCAGGGTTTTCTCCTGGTATATTCCATCATCAATCAACAGACATTCATAGATGTACAACCCCTTAAGGACCAGATCACAAGGGTTAAGGGGGGAGCGGCTTCTCCTATCATTCTGGTTGGGAATAAGGCTGATATGGAGTCAGAAAGAAGCGTTGTGGAGAGAGATGGCAAAACTTTGGCTGGTGAATGGAATTGCCCTTTTTTTGAAACTTCAGCAAAAACAAACCTCAACGTACATGAGATGTTCAGCGAAATTGTACGGCAAATATGTAAAAAGAAAACCAAAGAATCTTCTGGTTGCTGCAGTCTATTATAAGAGCTGACCAGGATACACCTAGTTTTATATCTGACTGGATTATCGGATTATCACTATGGCTTTGTCTTGCAGCTCTATGATGCAACAGCAGTTGTCTCCTAGGTCTTGGTTCTTTTGCTCTCTCTTTCCCACACCACTGTGTTTTATTTGTACTGTAGTCAAGTTCTCCACACCTATCTTTAATTGTGCATAATATGATGATTTGGTGAGTGTAATAGTGTTTTGTTTGTATATGTATGAGATATCACAATATGCCTTTGTGTCTTATGAACTTAAATGCATTGCATGCACACATTTCATGTCAGTTGGCTGATGAGCTTTAATTAGCACAATTTGGAGTTAACCATTTTTGAGATTTCACCCTAAAAAGCACAGGCAGGGTACAACCAACACCAACAAAATGCACACATATAAATCTCAAAGCTTGTGCTTGCATACTTCACACAAAACGTTAGCAGTGGGATTCAAAAACATACAATACGCACACTCCCAACGTGAGGCAACTTCAGATCTGATCTTATTTGCAGTGGTAGAGAAATCCCCGGGTGTACAAACAAGGTCAAATCCAGCTGATTGCGATGTTTCCACTATCATTTTATGTAAATCTTGGTTGCTTTCCAATTGTGAAAGTCCTCCACTGCCTTGGCTACCTTCAAGTGAAATTGATCTTGCTAATGTGTGACCTTCGTCTTGTGGAGTAACACTTCCATTATGAGGCCAACTTGTTTGGCGCAAAACTTGATGTTCATTCTTCATCTGTACTATGCCAGTACCTTGCTGTACTTTGGGGGTCACGGTATCATGACAGCTCACAGATGGACACAAATTGTTTCCCTCTGCACTGAAGCCATTTTGTGAGTCACGATCCTGACAACTATCATCCTGTTTAGAATGTCGATATTGCTGTGTGTGGCCACTCCTCTCATGTCTGTTCCCACAAGTGCTCTGTGAGTTTGTTAGGACAGTCAATATTTGACTATGTGCAAAGCCTGCCTTACAATAGTCGATTATCTCTTTCAGCTTAAAATGCTTTCCATGTTCCTTTGCTTCCTGCAACCACCTCAAATATAACTCCAGCATAGCATACAGAATAACAAGATCAGCAATTGTTTCAATGATGGCATCCCTGTTGATGTTCCCCTCATATACAAGTTCCTGTCCATCTGCAGTTAATTGATACCCCATTTGAATGAGCACTTTCTCTGCTCCTAACAATTTATTTGATACTCTGTACAAATACGAATTGCTTGACAGCTGAGTAGGTAATCAAAAGAAATGGTATGCAGTATCAGATTGCCTTTGCACTCATACACACACACACACACACACACACACACACAAACAAAACACACACACACACACACACACACACACACACACACTAACACACACATACAAAAACACATATACACTACATACATAACTTATGATGCGCTTCAATTTGGGTTTCTCACTAACCTTAATCCGACGGAACTCCAACTTTTGAGGCAAATTTAAGAGGTTAATCCCATATTTCAAAAGAACCTTACACGCGGTCTGAGATCCGTCAACGACGTTTTTGGCGTGTTCCAGTGTTTCAACACGATCGACCTCGTCCGTCGCTAGGAGACCATATACACATACAAAACCCATCTTAAAAACACATTTTACACATGTCTCTGCATATTTTTTCGCCTTTTCAAAAACACTTGCGCTAACTTCCACGCTTGTACTTCTACCATCTAAAGCATTGGTCGTTTTCTTTATTTCTCTTACAATGTCGTCTCGTGCAACACCCACGGACATTTTAGCATTACGTCGTTATATAATCACGTGAACGTAACTATAGAAACAATAATCGTCGATCATGGTAAGCTTTGTCGCATTTTGGATGTAGTAAGTAAACAAATGGTAATCTAAAAGCCGCCGAAAAAAGGAAAAGGGAAAGGCAAAGGGAAAGGAAAGGGAAAGGGAAAGGGGAAAGATGCAAAGTCAGCAGCTGTCGGTCTTAATCAAGATTTGACCAAAGAAGAGGTACTGACTCCATGCTGTGCATTGAGATGCTCAGTTAACATGTGTCTGCAGTTGGAGGAATTAATGGAGAAGCTTAAAGATGACATAAAAAGAGAACAAACTGAGCGTGGTTATTTTCAACTTGAACGAGACAAGGTGAATGCATTCTGGGACATAACCAAAAAACAGTTGGAAGAAGCAAAAGCAACCATACGTAATAAGGAAAGAGAGCTGGAGGAAACAGAGGAGAGGCATCAGGTTGAGATTAAGGTACTGTGCATTAGAGCAAATTCAAATGCAGAAAGCTAACCCATTTTCTACTATTCATGAAGGTGTATAAGCAAAAAGTGAAGCATCTGTTATATGAACACCAGAACAACATTACAGAGCTGAAGAGAGACGGTAGCACAAAGTTTTATGCAAACACTATGCTAAGCCCTGCTCCTTAGGTGTGGTATCTCTGACATTGGAGCAGAGCCAGCACAACGAACGTGAGAAGGATGTTGTAGTGGAAAAGAGAGAACTGAAGGTACCTCAGTGTGTTGAGACATAACTCAATCGTAATGGTACCCAGGTTGAACTGAAGGAGATGGAATTAGCCCATCAGGAGGCTGTAAAGGAAATCAAGCTAGTATGTTATGAATTTACTTACATCTTACCTTAGTTCAAACTATGTGATGCAGGCACACGATCAAGAATTGACTAAGTTAAGAGAAGAATTTGAACAGCTTGCATCTGGTAAATGTGATCAATATTGACAATGAAGATTACAAATTGAATTGCAGAACTGCAATCAAAACATGATAAGAAGATGGGTGCCTTGAGAGATGAATTGGAGCTGCGAAGAAAAGTGGAAATACATGAGATCGAAGAGGTAATTGTGCATTGTCACCTGCACTGCAATTAACACCCCTTTGTATTCAGCGCAAGAATGGTCAGATAAATGCTTTGATGAAAAATCATGAGAAGGCCTTCAGTGACATAAAAAATTATTACAACGACATCACTCTCAATAACCTGGCACTCATTAACTCTCTGAAAGTCTGTAATTACCAATGTGAAGAATTTGTTATATAAGTTGTTTTGTTCAGGAACAAGCAGAACGGATGAAGAAGGAACAGGAACGCCTTGAAAAACAATTATCAGAAACTCAAACAGAAAACAGAAAACTTCAGGAGCCTCTGCAGAAAGCAAAAGAAGAAGTGATTGAATTAAGAAAACAATTAGCAAACTACGAGAGGGATAAGACTTCACTTGCAGTAAGTGACACATTGATCCCATATACTAATGTATTTAAGGTCAGCATTTCAGAATGCCAAGGCACGAGTAAAAGCACTAGACTCGGAACTGAAAAGTTTGAAGTGGGAGCATGATGTGTTGGAACAAAGATTCGCTCAGGTAACATCAAGAGTTATTCTTCTTGGTAAATACATTGCATGCCACAGATGGAGAAAGAGAGAGATGAGCTGTACAGTCGATTTGTTACAACCATTCATGATGTGCAGCAGAAGAGTGGCTTGAAGAATCTGCTACTCGAAAAGAAACTCTCTGCTTTGGCTGACACTTTGGAGAAAAAGGTGTGCACCACATCCAGGCAACCCCAATGCTTACTATTTCCTTAGGAAGCACAACTGAATGAAGTCTTGTCAGCCTCTAATTTGGACCCCTCAGCACTTACCATGGTCACGAGAAAACTTGAGGTATTAAAACAACTGAAGTAGACACTCAGCTTTACAAGTGTTCTTGCTCTGACCTTTTCAGGATGTTCTGGATTCAAAGAATAGTGCCATCAGGGACCTACAGTATGAACTAGCTCGAGTCTGCAAAGTAAGGACTCACCAATCTAACAGCCCGCAACATTCACTTTTTTTGTCTTCAGGCACATAATGACCTCATTCGAACATATGAGGCCAAAATTACTGCATTTGGTATTCCAACTGAAGAGCTTGGCTTCAAGCCCTTACAAAGTACTGTGGCAGGACAGACACTGGGACAAGGGCCTGCTGGCCTGGTCTCGTCCCCATCTTGATAGCATGCTACAGTTTTGCTTTGATTTTGTTGTGCAAGCAATTAACATCACACCCCTCGTTCCCTCGCATTTCAATTACTACACTAGTACATAATCAATAATAAGACGCGGATATACAATCATCTTAACAGTACGCAACACCCTAACATCACGTACATACGCACAAGTGGTGTGTCCCATGGCTATGTCCCTATAGATGACTAGTGATACTTGCGAATTCGGTCGTGCTTCAGGTGCTTGTAATGAATCATGTAATTCAATACCATGCACACTCCAGCCAAGTGCAGAAATGGTGTTAGACGGGCATTCTTACAAGTGACGTATTTTGCCCTGTAGCTGGCTACTGCTCTGCTCGCGTAGGAAGGAATTGAACCAAGTCGGAAGTTCTTAAGCGTATATTCTCCGAGATCTCGTAGTTTCACATCCCCCAAGTTGGACATCTTCTACGTCAAAAGAGGGAAAAAAAACAGTATCAGTAATCTGCCACCAATATGGTATCCCTACTGTGCCGGTCTTCTAGTCAACAAGGTAGCGTGACTATCGTGTGACGTATGGCGCCAATAACGTGGAATTCTATTTGAAGCACAAGCTTGTTCCGTTAAGTACATGTATCTCGTTTAGCGTATGTGTACCGAAAGGCTAAGCCTTGTGACGTCAGTACACAGTTCCGACTGTCTACATTTGGCCGTTATATTCCTTCTTACGAACAGTATGGCCGCTGATACAGCTTCGACTTCAGAAAATTCACCTTCTTACAGACTCCATCCACAAAACTCACTTTCGTCTCCAGAAACGCCAGAGCCTAAAGCAAAAAGGCTGAAAACCGACTCTGATGTCATTGTTCACCAGATTGATCACCATTCTTTTCAAACAGACGCTTGTTCAATCCACCTGTCGAGCAAATCTATTCCAGTTTGTGTAGCCCAACCTATTAGGCGGGAGAAGATGAAACTATCAGAGGACGTTAACTTTAGAACCAAAGTAGCTCATAGTGACGACACAGATGTAGGTTCTGAAAAACATAAACATTCCAGTGTACACGTAGAAAGTGTTCCTTTGGGCTCAAAAGAAGAGTGCATAGGTTTGTGCACACAGCTGTGCTTGACACATGCCAGTATATACGATTTCACGAAGGACTCATTCAGTTTATCCTGCCAATGCAGTGTGCATTTGTGCGAGTACATGTGCTATGCATGCTTACTTGAGCATTAGTTAAGAGATCACGAATAGGAAATTATGTGCTGTTTTCAGCTAGCTTTCTTTTCTCCCTTCAAAGATGGTTCACCACCTCTACCCATTGGCAAGAAGCATCACATCTTCGTCTCACACAGCACTGCAGACAAGAAAGTAGTGAGAGAGCGTCTGGTCTTACCACTGAGAGAAATGTGTGGATTCATTGTGAATGCCTGCTACCATTTCATGACACCTGACGAATCAAGATATGAAGACAGTGGGATCTCGCAGGCTTTTAATGACAGCTGTGTGCTCATCATTGCCCTATCCAAGCAGTATCTCAGCAGCGCTAGGTTAGCTCTCATGTTGTACTCGTATCTCTGCGCATTAGGGGTGTGGCCTGTCTGAACTTGTAGACTTGTTTACCAGAAGCCTTTAAAGCTATTGATACTTCAGTGTTGAAAGTGACATCCCACCTCACTCCACTCCCCTCCCACTCCCACTCCTTCCCCTCCCCCACCCTCCTCCCTCTCCCTCCCTCCCCAGTAATATTGGGATAGGACAAGGGCCTTGATGTATGAACTGTACCATCCTTTAATTCATGAAATTATTTCCCACTCGTTTCTAACTATCTTTGCTAAGATCAAATGATGAGGCCATCTGACCCAGACGAAGCTGTAGTTTAACCATAGCATGCATATTGGTTGTCCTGTTCTCTGTAGGTGTCCTGTTCTCTGTGAGGTGTCCTGTTCTCTGTAGGTGTCCTGTTCTCTGTGAGGTGTCCTGTTCTCTGTAGGTGTCCTGTTCTCTGTAGGTGTCCTGTTCTCTGTAGGTGTCCTGTTCTCTGTGAGGTGTCCTGTTCTCTGTAGGTGTCCTGTTCTCTGTGAGGTGTCCTGTTCTCTGTAGGTGTCCTGTTCTCTGTGAGGTGTCCTGTTCTCTGTAGGTGTCCTGTTCTCTGTAGGTGTCCTGTTCTCTGTGAGGTGTCCTGTTCTCTGTAGGTGTCCTGTTCTCTGTAGGTGTCCTGTTCTCTGTGAGGTGTCCTGTTCTCTGTAGGTGTCCTGTTCTCTGTAGGTGTCCTGTTCTCTGTAGGTGTCCTGTTCTCTGTGAGGTGTCCTGTTCTCTGTGAGGTGTCCTGTTCTCTGTAGGTGTCCTGTTCTCTGTGAGGTGTCCTGTTCTCTGTAGGTGTCCTGTTCTCTGTAGGTGTCCTGTTCTCTGTAGGTGTCCTGTTCTCTGTAGGTGTCCTGTTCTCTGTAGGTGTCCTGTTCTCTGTAGGTGTCCTGTTCTCTGTGAGGTGTCCTGTTCTCTGTAGGTGTCCTGTTCTCTGTAGGTGTCCTGTTCTCTGTGAGGTGTCCTGTTCTCTGTGAGGTGTCCTGTTCTCTGTAGGTGCCCTGTTCTCTGTGAGGTGTCCTGTTCTCTGTAGGTGTCCTGTTCTCTGTAGGTGTCCTGTTCTCTGTAGGTGTCCTGTTCTCTGTGAGGTGTCCTGTTCTCTGTAGGTGTCCTGTTCTCTGTAGGTGTCCTGTTCTCTGTAGGTGTCCTGTTCTCTGTGAGGTGTCCTGTTCTCTGTAGGTGTCCTGTTCTCTGTAGGTGTCCTGTTCTCTGTAGGTGTCTCTGTAGGTGTCCTGTTCTCTGTGAGGTGTCCTGTTCTCTGTAGGTGTCCTGTTCTCTGTAGGTGTCCTGTTCTCTGTGGGTGTCCTGTTCTCTGTAGGTGTCCTGTTCTCTGTAGGTGTCAGCAGCACTTTCTATTGCTGTGTAGACCGTCCTGCTGCTGAGATGCCCTGTATAGTCAGTCCTGCTGCTGAGATGCCCTGTATAGTCAGTCCTGCTGCTGAGATGCCCTGTATAGTCAGTCCTGCTGCTGGGATGCCCTGTATAGTCAGTCCTGCTGCTGGGATGCCCTGTATAGTCAGTCCTGCTAGGATGTCCAGACAATGCATTTAAAATAACAGCAAGTTGTGACCCTTGCTTTAACCTCTAGATGCATCAAGGAATATAACCAAGCTGTTCGCATGTGCGAAGAAAAGAAGTGTTGCGTGATTGTTGCAGGAATGGAGCCATGCTCACGACCACCAGCCCTGAAGTTATTTCTCTACTTGGACTTTATAGACAACACTAAGTTCAGCAATGTGTGGATCAAACTACTCGAAACTATCAGTGAGGATGTGTGGGTGTGGGATGTGTAGGTATGGGGTGTGGTATGGGGTGTTCTCAAAGAGAACTTGTGTAGAGACAGCATATAATTTGGCAATTGAGCTGATGTGCGTGTTTTTTTTTCAAGCATAGAACATTGTAGTCGTGATTTCCTCTTCATGTGAAGAGCAAATGGGTTGAGATGAAGAGAATGTGTAGCATTGAGAATTAACTGTGTACATCTATGCATGTATGATTTGTTGTTTGTTTCAATTGACAGACACAAGCCTCAAAATGAGGTCGTGCGAGCTGATCCAGTGAGTGTAAAGACCCCTTTCCTACTTCCATTAAGTGTCATCCACACTTCATCACAGGCCTAAAGTTGAAGCCATTGATGGACAAGTGTGCAAGGAAGAGAGTTATGTCTGGTGGGACCCAGAAGGTGTGTGGCTGTTGTCCATATGTACAGTGTTATCATATACATGATGAGCGTGTCATGTGACTGCATTATGACATGATGAGCGTGTCATGTGACTGCATTATGACATGATGAGCGTGTCATGTGACTGCATTATGACATGATGGGCATTGTCATGTGATGAAGTCCTGATCTCTGCTTTGATGTCATCTTTACTCAGAGCAAGGAGAAGCTCCACTATCTGATCACACATCACTCTTGACAAGAGAGCATCAGGGCTTGGTTGAGCCCCCAGTACCTGGTGAAGATGGCTCTGGGAAAGATGCTTCTGATGAAGATGGTTCTGGTGAAGCTAGATCTGGTCAAGCTGATAATGGTTCTGGTGGAGAGGGGGTTGTTGGAGATGGAGGTGATGAAGGTGGAGAGGGTGGAGGGGGCAATCATTCACATGGAGATGGTGCTAGTGGAGGAGGAGATGGTTCAAGTGGAGAGTATCCTACCAGTGGTGGTGTTGGAATGCAATGGCAACAGCATCAGGAGATGAGACAGGAGGAGGAAGAAGCTACAACAAGGGGCCGTGATGAAGAGGATATAGAGGAAGGGCAAATCAGTGATGAGGAGGTATGTGTTTTTCCATACCTGCTCGGATGGGTTTGTATCTTCTTGCTGCCCACCTTTGTCTTGAGTGTAACCTCTGTGGTAGTGGGTGTGGGTTGGATACAGAAGCATTGATGCATACGTTACATTGCATGTGATACAGTGGCAGAGTGGCCATGGCCACAACACTTAAAATGTGAAATTAAATCAGATTTGTGCTCAAGTTCAAACATCAAAAGCATACATGTCAGCCCTGTATTGAAGATTTACGTAGTCAAGTGCTACTGTGCATGGGACTTGGTTTTTTATCCAACTTAAAAAAAATATTACTTACTCCCGTAACCATAGCTAGGAACCTCCCGTAACCATAGCTAGGAACCTTCCGTAACCATAGCTAGGAACCTTCCGTAACCATAGCTAGGAACCTCCCGTAACCATAGCTAGGAACCTCCCGTAACCATAGCTAGGAACCTCCCGTAACCATAGCTAGGAACCTCCCGTAACCATAGCTAGGAACCTCCCGTAACCATAGCTAGGAACCTTCCGTAACCATAGCTAGGAACCTCCCGTAACCATAGCTAGGAACCTCCCGTAACCATAGCTAGGAACCTCCCGTAACCATAGCTAGGAACCTCCCGTAGGAACCTCCGTAACCATAGCTGGGAACCTTCCGTAACCATAGCTTGGGAACCTCCATACTATGGTACTCAAAAATGCATCATTTGCAAAGCTTAGACCCCTCCCCTCTCTTGTGCCACGCTACTTCTAGCACAATTTGGCTTCCTGCCCCGCTGTGTACAAGCAAGGCCATTGTGACCAGTTCAAATTATCCATTTTCTAGGGGGCTGTTCAGATTTGTGTTGACTTACTTTACATGCTCAAGCCATACTTAAGGCCCACATCCTGTTCTTTTACTTAGACAACATAGGAGCCCATAGTAAAAGTAATTGTACATTTATGTTTAAAGTTCAATGTTGACCATGAATGTGTGATCCTATTGCATTAGGAGGAAAAGTCAGCCTCTATGTATGATTTGATATTTCTCCCACAGAATCAAGCACTGAAAGTGACCAACTTTTACAACAAGCTTGCTGAACCCAACGCAGACAGGAGAAATGAGGTATATTGTACAGCTCCTAGTCTGATGGTTTCTCTTTAACCCTCTCGATAGCATGACTTGGGCTATAGTATATGGTCTGGGCACCCTCTGTGCCAGCAGGGATATTAACAGTTTATGGGCAGTAGCTATAAGAGTCGTCTGGGTACTCGTACTACAGAGGGCTGTAGGCCATCATTAGACATTGCCTCCTCCCTCTTCCCTCCTCCCTCTTCCCGCCTCCCTCTTCCCTCCTCCCTCTTCCCTCCTCCCTCTTCCCTCCTCCCTCTTCCCTCCTCCCTCTTCCCAAACTTTCACTCACAGAGCCCAATCTACCAAATGCGCAATTTCAATAACTGGGTAAAAAGCATTCTTATTCGAACATACCTGCCGAAGAGAGCCACTGTTCTGGACCTGTGCTGTGGGAAGGGAGGGGACCTCTTGAAATGGAAGGAAGGGAACATTGAGTACCTTGTGTGTGCAGGTACACATTGCTGTGTGTAGTGCTCTGTGCATTGTGTGCCATTGCTGTGTGTAGTGCTCTGTGCATTGTGTGCCATTGCTGTGTGTAGTGCTCTGTGCATTGTGTGCCATTGCTGTGTGTAGTGCTCTGTGCATTATGTGCCATTGCTGTGTGTAGTGCTCTGTGCATTGTGTGCCATTGCTGTGTGTAGTGCTCTGTGCATTGTGTGCCATTGCTGTGTGTAGTGCTCTGTGCATTATGTGCTTATTTTTCTGATCAAAAGACATTTCTGACGCGTCTGTGGATGAATGCCAAAGACGGTATAGCTCCAAGAAGATGGCTACTGGCCATCGCACCCCATATGGCGCTGAGTTTTTGGTGGCTGATTGCTCAGAAGTATGCATATTGAAATGCATGGGATATGACATGGGATATATCGCTGTACCTGGGATTTATCTATCTATGTACATAGCTTCACATGTATATCCTAGGCAGCTTTGGTGTGTGGCTTAGGTAGCTTTGGTGTGTGGCTTAGGTAGCTTTGGTGTGTGGCTTAGGTAGCTTTGGTGTGTGGCTTTGAGCTTTGGTGTGTACCCAAGGCAGCTTTGGTGTATGGCTTTGGCAGCTTTGGTGTATGGCTTTGGCAGCTTTGGTGTGTACCCAAGGCAGCTTTGGTGTGTACCCAAGGCAGCTTTGGTGTGTACCCAAGGCAGCTTTGGTGTGTACCCAAGGCAGCTTTGGTGTGTACCCAAGGTAGCTTTGGTGTGTACCCAAGGCAGCTTTGGTGTGTGCTTAGGTAGCTTTGGTGTGTACCCAAGGCAGCTTTGGTGTGTGGCTTTGGTAGCTTTTGGATTCGTCTGTTTGCTAGCTTTCATTCTGTCGTATTTTGACAGGAGCGTCTGCGAGACAAGTACGGAAATGCTGGTCGACGATTTCATCTCACTAGCTGTCAATTCTCTCTTCATTATGCATTTGAGTCATATGGAAAAGCACACATGATGCTGCGAAATGCTTGTGAAAACCTCTTACCTGGTGGGTACTTCATTGGAACTACTGTTGACTCGAATGAACTGGTGTAAGGTGGTGATGTGTCTATGGACCTTGTACATTCATTCATTGTGTGTCCACAGTCGGAAGCTTCGTGAAGCCGGCCCTTCCGAGGATGGAATCTATAAAATAGGGAATGATATATTCTCTGTAAAAGCTGACCTTAAGCTGAATCAATGCCTGAACCAGAGTCAAAACCAACCTGTGCCACTTTTTGGTGCAAAGTACAACTTTTGGCTCCATGAAGTGGTAGATCTTCCAGAGTACCTGATCCATATGCCCCTCCTCCATAGGTCTGTTAATACCACACTAGTGTTCTACCTTACTCTACGCCCTCACACTGCACCACAACCCCTACTACAACCCTCACACTTTACCTTCACACTTTAACACTACACCTCACTACACCCTCACACTGCCTCACTGCACCTTTCCACTACACCTCGCTACACCCTCACTGCACCTCACACTACACCTATACACCCTCACAATACCCTCACACTGCACCTCACACCCTCACATACACACTACACCTCACACACCACCCCCACCACTACACCCTCACACTACACTCACTACACCTCACACTATACCTCACTACACTTCACACTACACCTCACACCCTCACTACAACCTCACTACACCTCACGCTACACCCTCACACTACACCTCACTACACTCTCACACTACACCTCACCACATTATCACACTACACCTACCACCCCACACACTACACCTCACTACACCCTCATGCTACACCTCACTACACCCTACACTACACTCAACACTCTCACACTCCACCCACCACACCCTCACAATACACCTCACCACACCCGAACACTACCGCACTACACCTCACGCTACACTCACTACACCCTCATGCTAACCTCACTACACCCTCACTACACCTCACTACACCCTCACACTACACCTACCACACCCTCACACTACACCTCACACACCCTCACGCTACACCTCACTACACCCTCACACTACACCTCACTACACTCACACTACACCTCACCACACCCTCACGCTACACCTCACGCTACACCTCACTACACCCTCACACTACACCTCACTACACTCTCACTACACCCTCACCACACCCTCACGCTACACCTCACTACACCCTCACGCTACACCTCACTACACCCTCACGCTACACCTCACTACACCCTCACACTACACCTCACTACACTCTCACTCACTACACCTCACCACACCCTCACACTACACCTCACTACACCCCACACCACACCTCACTACACCCACACTACACCCTCACATTACTCTTTAGCATGCTTTGACTTCGGCATGGAGCCTGTTGCACAACAGAACTTCCATGATTTCTTCACTGACCATCGCCACAAGCCAGAGGACCTAAGTCTGCTGTTCAGAATGCAGGCATTTAGTTTAGAAAGTGTGAGTTAAAGTTGTATACATGTATGTGGAGCAGCTCAGATACCACCTAATGGGACATGTACTAACTAATTGTGGGTGGTTTAGGTTTACATGCTATCTGCACTACATTGCACTACAGTCAGAACACTGTCATATTGTTGTGCCCATTTATTACATGTATGATAAGCTGTTGCAGACATTCAAGTTAAAGATGTGTTGGTGGCTTGTGAAACATTTCATAAGGCGTACAGTTTGCATGTACTGAAGGTGGCCTGGAATAAGGGAGCTAAGTAGGTCAGTGTTGCTGTAAATTAGTGTATTGAGGTGGGTTTTATGAGCATGTAGTATCCTCAACACTTTAACTTTATCTGCTTATTACAATTTATTCATCAGCTGTAATAACTAGGCATATTATGATTAAGTTTAAGTAACTGTATCAAAGCCTCTAAAATTGGATCTGATTATCAAATATTCAAAACTGCTACACATGAAATCTACTGAAGTTATTTATTTTCTTCCCAATTATTAAACCATGCAATTTGTCGTGTTCTTAGGGAAACAGGATTTCAAATGAGATAATTGCAGGAATAGGTATGACAAATCACGCTAATCACGTAGCAACACACAAACTAACAGAGACTACTCAGAAAACAAAAATGCAACTCTAGGGTCACAATAATGCCCACGTGCATCCCTTATCCCATCTCTATCTCCAGTGCGCATGCGGGGTAGAATATTCGTTGTGAAGTACGCCAGCCACAACACAAATAAACTGCTGTTTGGATTAATATTTGTTTTTAAAAATACCAACATCTAATTTTAATAGAGCGCAATAACTACTGTAGAGATAGAAATGATGAGTTTGCTTATTTACTTTGCAGGGGACATTGTCAGCGGCACAGTGGGAGGTCATAGGACTGTATTTGGTCTTTGTGTATCGACGCAAGAGCTCTGGCACCCACTTGTGACACTGCATTGTGGCTCACTCACTTGGCCCACCACCACATAAACTGCTTGGAAGCTGGTTCGTGCTTACAGCAGCTGTTAAGATCAATCAAATGCATTATTTTCATGTTGAAGTTTTGATGATGTTCTGTCTACAGATGGTGTGTGTGTGTGTGAACAATAGTTATGCATGTAGTGGCTGAAGAAATATAGCACCTGGCAGCCTGCCAATTCCACTGTTGAAGAGGCTATTATAAGTGGCATTGTGCATTTAACTTGCAAGTTCATACAGTAGAAATTATAAGAGCTCATCGCCGATGCAATTATGTTTAGATTTAATTTTGCGACAAATACAACACTTACATCTTGCATTAATAAAAGTTATATGGATTGTTTACATACTGAGCGTATTAAAAGCTATTTCACATCCAGAAAGCAACACGTCAGCTAAAATGGGCGTCAGTCTAAGCAAGATCACGCTCTGCGCAACAAGGAATACCGCCCTCAGGATTGTACACAATGCATCTACTTCTGAAAGAAAACCTTGTCAGCAATGTACAGCATGCATTTTGCATTTTAGGCATGATGGTGCAATCATAGTTCAATCATAAGTAACGTCACGAGCTCCGGCCACCGAGCTGTGAAAACATAGCATGAGGCGGTCACGAAGACTGGATTAAAAATAAACACCAACCATAGGCTGCGAATCGGTATGAAATTAAGACTGAATTAGCGGCGGCTACAGTTGCTCTAGACCTGCATGCATGACATTATACCTTTATAAATAGCAATTAAAAGAAAAGGTTGCGGAATAGAGGCTCGAAGGTCGTGTACATAAAGGGCCATTAAACATTGGCGGGGCATTCGGTTCTATAACCAAGCGGAGACGACTATGTTGATTATCGATTTAAAAAATAGTAACGGGACAATCAATTTTAATGTTATTCACCGCTGAAACGCGTTAATTATCGGTTACATCCGCATACTACCAGCCCCACCCCACTTCTGAGTATGGCGTGCAGGGCTTTTTGTGGCTTCGTCGCGCTTGCTTGCATTGCTTTCAGCGATTGGACAGCTCAGTAAGTAAAGCAAGTTGCCTCCACAAACTAAGTTAGATTCGTGCCGAAATTTTACAGCTTTGTTTGAGCAATCAAGTTCGATCTCAATTACAATCAACGAAGAGCTTAGCCTTGGTAATTCCACCTGGCACGTTCACTTCCTCGCGGTTTCATAATGCAAATTCTTTCTTCTTGCTAAATCAGGCACCGATGTCTTACAGCTGCCAGCGTTCTGTGGGAACATCAATAGTTGGACTGAACCAGACTTCTACACTGTGCAAGTGTCTCCAACGACGTACTTCAATTGGAACGGTGCCGTAGAAGCCATAGTGGTGACCAGCAGGTTGGACAGAGATGTAAGTTGCATGTACGTAGGTGTTATCGTGGAGGTGAACTAGACATTCATAGCATGTTGACTGCTTCGGTGTTGACATGACAACTTCAAATGCCCATTTGGACCTATACTATATCCACACACTAAGATTGGTGCAGTCTGTGCTTTGTCGCATCTGCAGATCCCGCCTCCCTCCTCTTCTCCACTCCCCCTTCCACACACACACACACACACACACACGCACACACACGCACACACACGCCTTCCCCGCCCATGGATCATGAATAACTGATTAGGGTGAAGCACTTTTGATCGCCATATATTATGACCCCAATATGGATAGCGTCACATTTGAATATCTTCTGAATCCCATGGATACATAAGCCATATACGACCGTACAATTGTGTGCCTGCAAACTTCATTTAGTGCGAACATGGTGCGAATCCAGGGTGATCGTGCATATTTCATCATCACCAGCGGGCATATTTTTATGCTTTGATTGGTTGTGGTTGATAACGGAGGGTCTCTTATATAGCACATAGTTTTATTTGTAATGCGCGTTTTAAGTTTCCACAACCTGCGCAGGAACGTGAACAGGATTGTGACGTTGTGAGGAGAGGTGTGTTCAATACAAATTCACGTAATGTACAACTATTCGATGCGAAGATAGTTACCCAGGCAAAAAATAATAATATAGCTGTAAACTATAAATAGACATAACGACATTACGAAAGAAAAAACGAGCGGACATGCTGGGAAGATATTTAATGCGTACGTTTGCTTGCAGACTGCCTTCCCTGGTCCAACCACAAGCTTCACTGTGACTGTCACCAGTTCAATATGTCCGGGAACTGTGAGTAACCATAGTAACCAACATAATGACAATGTCTATTTCATTTCTGTCTCTGCCCCTGGTCTTTCCATCCCGTCCCCAGGCCACTCTGATGGTTAACGTGATGCTACGTGACATTAATGACAATCCTCCAGTTCCTGTAGACCTCATCCCATCCCAAATCACCCATGTCACATCTGTAAGGACCTGGCACCTTGCGGCTTACATGAGCTAACACCATACTCCCTTGCAGACCACACCCTTAGGTGCACAGATATGTGTTGTCAGTGCCACTGATCTGGACGAGGGTATCAATGCCATCCACACCTACAGCCTGGTGCAAGGGGTGAGTGTGTTGTGGTCCCACTCCATGTACTATTAATGCCATGGCCCCATTCCATACCATGTGCTCCGTTCCCAGGATGGCACTTTCATTATCGATTCTGTGACTGGTGTCATTACTCTTGCTGGTCAAGTGTCGCACGCAAACAGTCCCTACACCATTGACATTCAAATTACAGTGAGCTCCCATTGGCATCAGGATGCTGAGGGCATCATGTGATATTGTGTGACCATCTAGGATACAGGAAATCCTGTGCTTCAGTCTGCGGGGATGGTGGTAACAGTCCACTATGTCATCTCCTATGCTCCTCCTAAATTCACCCGCAACACCTACACCGTGAACATCAACGAGACACTGGCGATGGTTAGTGATGATACGCATGATGTGCTGCTTGATTGTGCTGCCATGTCACTATAGGGACCTTTGTGGCTCGTGAATGTGACTGCAACCAAATCAGACCCAGACCCTATGGCAGTCATTGCATATTCCATATTCTCAGGTTGGAAGACTAATTAGCTAATTAGAATTCAGGCGTTTACAGTACCCTCTGCAGATCCCACTGGTGGACTGTTCTCCATTGACCCTGTCACTGGTTCAGTCTACATTCAAGGCCCCTTGGATGTTGCCATAAGCCCTCAATATGTGGTCATAGTCCAGGTTAGTGTGGTTAGTGTGGTTAGTGTGGTTAGTGTGGTTAGTGTGGTTAGTGTGGTTAGTGTGTGTTCATCAATCAAGTGGCAGTGTGATGTGCGATCTCCTCCCCAGGCCACATTGAACATCGCTTCACCTTTCAATGAGTACTTCTGCAGTGGGAGTGTGTACAGATCCTACGCTGCTGTGAGGGTCTTCATCAGAGACACCATCAATCAGCCACCTGTGTGCTTACATGACGTTTACTTCTTTGAACTGCCCGAAAACACAGCTGTGGGCTCCCTAGTTGGTACTAATATAGGAGCCGTTGATTATGACCAGGTGTGTGCTAATTAGAGCTTGTCTGTGTATGTGTATGTGTATGCGTTTATGTGTTGTGTGTGGGTATGTGTATATGTGTGTGGGTATGTGGGTGTGTGTGCATGTGTGATTCTAAATGATTTTACTCCTCTGCAGATTGCTAATAGAATGATCACTTACACTCTCATATCGGACACAAGTGGTGGAACCTTTCAGGTCCAAACAAGGCAGAACATTGTATCTCTGTACCTGCTGAAGCGCGTGGTCTATGAGAGCCTTGTAAACCAGACCTTCATTCTTATGGTAACTACACCAGAAGTGTGAAGACACTTTAACTGCTTCTTTTGTAAGCTTGCTGCGACAGACAGAGGTGGCCAGTCTTGTACTATGACTGTGTACATTGGTGTGGAGGACGTCAACAACAACCCGCCTGTTGTGCAACCTGCAGCCTACTGCATCCATGAGAAATGGACTGCTGGTGTGCTCTACTGCCTCCCCACTCCCATCAATGTAGGTCCTCCTCCCCACTCCCATCAATGTAGGTCCTCCTCCCCACTCCCATCGATGTAGGTCCTCCTCCCCACTCCCATCAATGTAGGTCCTCCTCCCCACTCCCATCAATGTAGGTCCTCCTCCCCACTCCCATCAATGTAGGTCCTCCTCGCCACTCCCATCAATGTAGGCCCTCCTCCCCACCCCCATCAATGTAGGTCCTCCTCCCCACTCCCATCAATGTAGGTCCTCCTCCCCACTCATGTAGGTCCTCCTTCCCACTCCCATCAATGTAGGCCCTCCTCCCCACTCCCATCAATGTAGGCCCTCCTCCCCACTCCCATCAATGTAGGTCCTCCTCCCCACTCATGTAGGTCCTCCTCCCCAATCCCATCACTGTGGTTCTCCTCCCCACTCCCATCAATGTAGGCCCTCCTCCCCACTCCCATCAATGTAGGCCCTCCTCCCCACTCCCATCAATGTAGGTCCTCCTCCCCACTCATGTAGGTCCTCCTCCCCAATCCCATCACTGTAGGTCCTCCTCCCCACTCCCATCAATGTAGGCCCTCCTCCCCACTCCCATCAATGTCTGCACGCTAACACACCTGTACTGCATTCATCTAGGTCACAGATCTGGACACTCCGGCAGTCAATGGACCAATCGTATTGAGTGTTTTCCATGACAGCAGGTAGGTGTGCTATATCTGGAGCTCTGGTAGCGCATTTTCAATGGGATATGCTCAAACTTATGTGTCACATTTTATACACAGGTTCTCTATTAATGCAACACAGCATCTGTGTGTTCATGATCTAGACTACGAAGTGGAGCTAGTAGTGAATGTAACCATTCTTGCTAAGGACAATGGCGGCGTTCCCCCATTCAATCAGGGTTATGCTGTCTTCACTATTAATGTGATCAATGACAACGACAACGCTCCTTACTTCGTACCATACAATGTCAGTCTCAGCCTTCTGGAGCAGCTTGGCTACTCAAACTTCCTCACTCTCCAAGTTAGTGTCTTTTACTGATTATAAACACATGTTGTTCTGACACAATCATCTCAGTACCACTACAACGTTGAAAGCTTGATGCACTACTGATGTGGGCAGGCCTTATGGGAGGGGCTATATCAAATATGGGAGGGGCCATGTAACAGATGGGAGGGGTCATGTAATAGATGGGAGGGGTCATGGAATAGATGGGAGGGGTCAGACCCTTGTGCTAGGAGCATAATTTGATAATGGCTTCTTCTCAGGTGTATGACGCAGACCTTCCTCCATACAATAATCTGTGTGTGAACATTTCGGACACAACGAACAATTTCACAATGCAACAAGGTGTCCTTCTTGACAATGGAATGGCCATCACAACAGCGCAGCTCTCTGTCACAGCTGTGCTTCAGTACAGTGCCCAACAGGAATGGAAAATTGTGCTTTGGGCTTCAGACCTGGGCTGTGCCAGCGTATATGCAACATCTCCGTCAGCAGACCCAGCCTGTACCAACACTGCAATGGCTCTAACCGGTACAGCTATGGTCAACGTCAGTGTTATAGTGAGTTCAGCATAGAATGTTTGATCATCACCTGACCACACCCATTCCATTCCAGTCTCGGAACAATCTCCCTCCAATGTTTACTAATATAGTATACACCGGCTGTATGCTTGAGAACACGACCAGTCTGACCCTTGTGGCACCCATCAGCGCCACAGACCCACAGGGCAGGGAGGTGACTTACGCCATACAGAGCCAACAGGTTACTGCCTTCAGCATAAACAATGCCACAGGGAAACTGAGTGTTCTGAACGCATCACTGGTGAACTATGAAAGCTATCCTCCCAACCCTCACATTATATCCGTCATTGTAAGTAACAGGCTCGGATTGTATTGGAACGTATCGTGTGGAGGAGGGTGTGGGGTATTAATAACCAGAGGTGTAGGGTAGCAATAACTAGAAGTGTGGGTTTAATAACCAGAGGTGTGGGGTATTCATAACCAGAGGTGTGGGGTATTCATAACCAGAGGTGTGGGGTATTCATAACCAGAGGTGTGGGGTATTCATAACCAGAAGTGTAGGGTTAATAACCAGAGGTGTGGGGTATCAATAACCAGAGGTGTGGGGTATTAATAACCAGAGGTGTGGGGTATCAATAACCAGAGGCATGGGGTATCAATAACCAGAGGTGTGGGGTATCAATAACCAGATGCGTGGGTAGTCAGAGTCATTACTTGAACTGCGTTCATTGGTTGTAAGGTGGCAGCTTGGAATGCACCAGACTACCTGCATGTCAGTGTCACCAGTACGACAACCATTCTCATCAAGATACTTCCTGTGAACGAGTTTGCCCCTGAGCTCACTGCAGTGCGTGTACACAGCCAATCTCCCATGGATCAGTTTAGTTCTGAGCTGTTCAGTCCTCCAGGTGAGCTAGCTGTAGCTAGTGGGGGCTGTGTTGACTCTCTTGGCCTGCAGAGCTGATCTACTACATCCCAGAGGACAAACTGTGCAACACTTCTCTGCCTCTGATGACGCTGACAGCCCGCGATGCTGATGCATTCGACGAGACAACTGGATGTAACCAGAGTCTGCCATTTTATATTTTGGAATCAGTTACAGTGAGTTAATGAGCCCCTGCTAATAAAATGTTATTCAGGAACCAAATGTACATGCACTTCCCCCTTGCATTGTAGCCTGCCAACAGACTCACTATCACCGAGAGTGGTCATGTGATGCTCACTTCCTGTTTGGACTACAGCCCTGTGTACAGCAATGGTGCATGTCCCAACACTGGAGATAGAAACATAGCTGTACAAGTAAAGGTGTGCGACTGCCAGGGAAGTCAGCTTTTGCAAGACTGCACTGGAAATACCATCCCAAGACAGCCACAGTGCAGGTATTAGTGGGGCCAAGGGGCGCGGCTATAGTGGGGCCAAGGGGCGTGGCTATAGTGGGGGCAAGGGGGCGTGGCTATAGTGGGGCCAAGGGGCGTGGCTATAGTGGGGCCAAGGGGCGCAGCTATAGTGGGACATCCCTTCTCTTCCCACAGCATACGAGACTTCACCATTGTGGTCACAGATGTGAATGACAACCCGCCTATTATAACAACAGGTCATTCAGCATGCATTGATATCTTGGAAGTAAGCACATGTCTCCTGTGAGTGTGTGCGTTCACTGCCCACTGCACACAGGACACACCTGGTGGCACACCTGTAACCACGGTAACTGCAGTAGACTGCGACTTTGGTTCCAATGCTATAATCTACTATGACATTCTTGATGGTAGGTACTACCTCTATGGCATAATAATTTGGTTACAAAATTATAAAATGGAATGTCATGACAACTGTGCAAGCTGAACACTTCCTCATTTCTATCTAATGCCCACTTTAGCTGGCAATGCTGGAGACAAATTCACACTAAACATGTTTAATGGATCCATTACTGTCAGCACAGGAGCCATACTTGATTATGAGATCCCTCCAATCAACTTGACATTTGTTGTGGGAGCCTACAATCCAACCACTCCACTTCTAACAGTCTGTCATTTCCATCTGTATAGTTGTGATGTTTGATGATCTGATGTCTCTCTCTACCTCCTCCCTCCCCTTCTCAACACCCTCCCCTCCACCCTCCTCTCCTCCACATACCCCTCCTATTCTATACTCCCTCCCCTCCTCCCTACCTCCTCCTACCCTCCTGTTCTACACTCCTTCCCCTCCTCCCTACCTCCACATACCCTCCTGTTCTACACTCCCTACCCTCCTCCCTACCTCCACATACCCTCCTGTTCTACACTCCCTCCCCTCCTCCCTACCTCCACATACCCTCCTGTTCTACACTCCCTTCCCCTTCACATACCCTCCTGTTCTACACACTCCCTTCCCTCCTCCCTACCTCACATACCCTCCTGTTCTACACTCCCTCCTACCCTCCCTCTCCTCTACAGTCACCAAATAATGCAACAGTAGAGGTGTGCCTAACCAATGCCCATAATGACCCACCATACTTCATTGGCTGTCCTTATGACTGGACCATTGCTGAGAATGACAATACTCCACTAAGTGGGCAGATCCTCGCAACCAGTGAAGACACAAGTGTTCTTGGACAGCTCACATATTCTCTATCTGTTCCACCACCGATCCCATCAGCATGGTTCACCATTCCTAATCCTTCTGTAAGCCACTAGTGTCCCCAAAGGTGACTTATTCACCTGTCCTTTGCAGTCACCTGTTATAGCAGTGAACGGTGTTGATCGCGAATATCCAAACCTCACCAATATTGATAGTTTTGGACGAGCCGTTGTGAACTTCAACATTTCTGTGACAGATGGGAAGTTTATCACTACATGTCAGGTGAGCTGTGGGGAGAGATAGGGGAGGAGAGGGAGAGAGTGAGTGCATATGTGCACCTGACAGGTGAGGTGTGTTAAATTAACGTTATGTGCTTCATACTCTACAGATCACTGTGTACATCCTGGATGTCAATGATAATCCACCTGTCTTCAACTCTTCCATGTATACGGCATATGTTGATGAGTGCTCTCTAATTGGAACCCCAGTGCTCACGGTGTATGCCACAGATGCTGATGCAACTCCACAGAATCGCATCATTCTCTACACCATCACCAGTGGAAATACCAACAGTAAGATCTTGACAGTGTACTGAGTGGAGGCTATCTGAACAATTTTTGTTTAGACGAATTTGCACTGGACGTATCCACTGGTACTATGACAACACAACAGCTTCTGAATTACATAATCACCATGAGCTATACTATGAGCTTGAAAGCCAGCAACCCTGATGGTCTGTTCTCTGCGAATAGTGTGGTAAGTTATGTACCTCTCATTTATTATGTCATGTGTAGTAACTTTTATTAAGTATGTTTAATTGCTCTTCCTATGTACTTTGTTTTCAGACAACGGCAAACATACTTGTGAATGAATGCAACAATCATCCACCAGTATTTGTTAATTGTCCTCACGAATGGGTTATTGATGAGAACAACAATTCAGCACTCACTGGGATCCTTGTCACTGATGCCGACATCAATCCTGCATTCAGAAACCTGACATATTCTCTTGCTGTCCAGTCACCTCTGGTTGCTGCAACATGGTTCACCATTCCCAACCCTTCTGTGAGTAACCTCAACCATAATGGTATATTTTCATCTCCTCCTCCTCCTCCTCCTCCTCCTCCTCCTCCTCCTCCTCCTCCTCCTCCTCCTCCTCCTCCTCCTCCTCCTCCTCCTCCTCCTCTGCCTCCTCCTCCTCCTCCTCCTCCTTCCTACACCAGTCATCCGACATAGCAGTGAATGGTGTAGATCGTGAATTGTTCACAAGTGCTGATCAAGTGTTAAGAGGAGTGGTCATGATGAGGATGGAAGTAACAGATGGGAAGTTTACAAGCACTTGTCAGGTGAGCTTGTGTATGTGTAATACTCCAAGTGGAGTTTTGCAACATCACACTAGAGATGGACAAAGCTTATGATTTGCAGCATTGAGATGTGTTGGAAGCAGGAATAAATTAGAGTGACTGCAAATAAATTAAACATGTGTAATAAAATTACAACTTTACAGGAGATATTTGTTCAGTAATAAATTTGGTCATCCAGACCAGATGTAGTTCCTGAAACAAACACACATGTCACTGCAAAGGTCCATAATCCATTGAAATTCCACTCCAATATGTGTGCACTTGTGAGCCAAAGGATAGCATTGTGCTCTATTAAAAAATCCTCAAACAATTGCTTCAATAAAACTAATGAAAGATGTTGGTCTGCTGTGTCTGGATGTATAGGGCTTCATACAATATAATTCCACAGATTACAGTGTATGTCTTGGATGTCAACGACAACCCACCTGTATTCAACCCATCAAATTATCCACTATACCTCAATGAGTGCTCTCCAATTGGAACACCATTGTTCACGGTGTATGCCACAGATGCTGATGCAACTCCACAGAATCGCATCATTCTCTACACCATCACCAGTGGAAATACCAACAGTAAGATCTTGACAGTGTACTGAGTGGAGGCCATCTTAACTGACCTCCCACAGATGTCTTTCGTCTGGACATGTACACTGGCAATATGACAACGCAACAGCTTCTGAATTATCTCATCACCACGAACTACACAATGAGTTTGAAAGCCAGCAATCCTGATGGTCTGTACTACGCAAACTACAGTGTAGTAAGTTATTAAAAATAGTTGACTGGTTTGCATGAATATCCCACCCTCTCTCTCATTCCACAGGCAGTAGCGGATGTTGTTGTCATTGAATGCAACGTACATGGTCCAGTATTCATTGGCTGTCCCTACTCATGGGTTATTGATGAAAATACTGTCACCACACTCACTGGTGTCATTGCGTCTGATGCGAATGTCAATCCACAGCTTAGAAATCTGATATACTCACTGAATGTCCAGAATCCTTTTGCTCCGATTCCACTGACCTGGTTCACTATTCCTGACCCTTATGTGAGCCACCATGTCCTCTGTGCATCCATTACTCATCCCATCTCTTCTCCTTAACTCAAACACACACACACACACACACACACACACACACACACACAGTCACCCAACATATCAGTAAATAGTGTTGATCGTGAAAATATCACTCAGGCAGATGGCTTGGGTAGAGGGATTGTAACAATGACCATTTATGTGGCTGATGGAAAGTATACCAGTGCTTGTGAGGTAGGTTATGTGTGGTGTGGATGAGTGGGAGAGAGAGAAAAGATACATGTCAAAGGGGCCTGCAGCTTCTAACACTGCAAAGGTTATGTTCATTTCACCATGCTACTTGTTCAGGATTCCTGGGATGTGCAAATGTCGTACTCCCCATGTGCTTACATGTGCTTACATGTGAGGTAGCATTACATGTGAGGTAGCATTACATGTGAGGTAGCATTACATGTGAGGTAGCATTACATGTGAGGTAGCATTACATGTGAGGTAGCATTACATGTGAGGTAGCATTACATGTGAGGTAGCATTACATGTGAGGTAGCATTACATGTGAGGTAGCATTACATGTGAGGTAGCATTACATGTGAGGTAGCATTACATGTGAGGTAGCATTCAGCCTTGTTCTGAGAATGTGTCGCAACAAGTCATCATAGATACAGTATCATTCCTCTATAGGTCATGTTTCACACCGATAGGGAGGGGTCATATTCTATACCAGTAGGGGGTGTGGTCATATTTATTGTTATGTGCAGCTGTACTGAGACATGGGTTGCACCAACTTCTGCAGTATCACATATTTATTTCATTTTACAGATCACGGTGCTTGTTGTGGATCTCAATGACAACCCACCCATCTTTAACCCTGTGAATTACGCAGCGACTGTACTAGAGTGCTCTCTAAATGGAACAACAGTGAATACCATTTATGCCACAGATGCTGATGCAACAGCCAAAAATCGCATCATCATCTACACCATCGTTAGTGGCAACCCAAACAGTAAGCTGTGAGCTGAAAGGTGAAGATTGTTATGACACACTTCCCATTGCAGATACCTTTGCACTGGATAGATCAGCTGGGGTGGTCACTGCATTGGGACCATTTGACATTTGCATCACTCCTACTTACACTCTGTCCATCTCAGCAGCCAATCCTGATGGATTAAACAACACCATTCTGGTATGTGACCTTGAAGCGGCAAATTCCCTCTCCTTGAAACACTACCCTCCCACAGGCAACAGATGCTATCACTGTGGGCTGTTGCAACGGACACTCCCCTATCTTCTTGAGCTCATTGTACAATGCTACAGTCTTGGAATACAACTCCCTCGTGCCACCTACATGTTCCCAGCCAATGGGAAGCCTTATCTCTGTCAATGCTACAGACGGAGACTGTTGTCCAGTGTACGGTGAAGTGGTTGGTTACTCCATCATTGGCGGTGATCCGTTGGGAATATTTACAATTAATGTAAGATGTCGCGTGCAATTGCATGTCTCTTGAGCTCTGTGGTACCTCTAACAGGCTACGGGTAGTGTGGGAGTGGCACAGCCTCAGCTGATTGACTATGAAGACTCCGCCTCCTATCTTCTGACCATTGCAGCCATGGATGGGGGAGACCCGCCCCTCTCTGTACGTTTGTTGAAATGGAATATGTTGATAAAGAGTTGCGTAATTAAAGTGTGCCTTCTGATAACCCTTGTGTTTCCCCTCTTCAATGCCCTCCCTCCTCCCCCTTCAATGTCCTCCCTCCTCCCCCTTCAATGTCCTCCCTCCTCCCTCTTCAATGTCCTCCCTCCTCCCTCTTCAATGCCCTCCCTCCTCCCCCTTCAATGTCCTGTTGCTTATCCTCTTAGGGCATAGCACGTGTAAGTGTCAGGGTAGCACCTCAGCACGATCACTGCCCTGTCTTTGGTGTCTCGCTCTACACAACAAGTGTACATGAGGATGCTCTAAATGGAACAGTTCTTCAAATTGTAAGCACTCATGCAGAGGGTGTATATTGTTCAGTGTGTGATGTGTCTCCCTTCTTCCTGCTAGTATCCCCCTATCACAGCCGATGAAGGAGATGAAACAAACCCAATGATTTCATTCTCCATATCTGGTGGACCTTTCAACATCACTTCTGATGGATCCATTGTCCAGACCACAATGCCAATCACTTACATCCAGTCCAGGCCCTACTATTTACTAACTATTAATGTCACCGAGCTTCAAATTGGCCGAGAGAACACATCTACTTGCGCCCCCTACTGCAACGCTACAGCACTGCTCAATGTGACGGTCCTTCCAATCAACACTCCATGCATCTTCACTTCTGATTGGGTCAACTACTGTCCTACTGTGGCCTCCTACATACCAGTTGGAAGCGTTATCAAAACAGTGCAGTGTGTGGACACAGACCTGGGTCTCAACGGACAGGTATCTTACTACATGTATGGAGGGAACGGACGCTTCGCCATTGACGCACACACGGGTAACATCACTGTGGCCAGCAGCCTGGTCGGCTCTGTGTCGGAACAGTACACCATCAGCATTGTGGCCCAGGACCAGGGCTCACCTCCCCTCTCCACCACCATCACACTGTCCTTCAGCATAGCACTGGACCGCAATCCACCCTATTTCACCAGGACTGTCTTCAAAGGCTCCGCCTCCAAGACCACACCCATTGGCACTAGCTTACTCACAGTGGTTGCCACGGACGATGATGTTCCTCTGGTACCAGCAGGCACCATTCAGTACACCATTGAGCCCTGGACCCGCCCAATACCCTTCTCCCTTGATGCCACCACGGGACAGGTCTATGTGAACAGCTCACTGAGTGCTGCTAGCGTACAGGCCTTCTATGCCTTCCTGGTGAAGGCAGTGGATGGGCATTGCTGGCAGGCAGTTCCAGATGCCATTGTGGAGATCAGCATTGTTGACATGGTCAAGCCACGTTGTGTGTTTACGGCTCCATATTATCGCTCTAGCACCTGGCTGCTGTACACCGCCAACTTCTCAGTTGGCCTATGGGAGAATGCATCCATTGGCAGCTTGGTTATAGATCTACAGCTTAATTCCTCAACACAACTGTCCAATTTCTCTCTCATTGCTTGGTCACCTGGAGCCAATACTAGTAGGGTTGGGTGCATTTATATGTATATTTAAAGATTCATTGATCTTTCCTCTCTAGTGTTTAACGTGCACCCCAATGGATCCATCACAGTACGGAACACTCTTCCCTCCACCAAACCTAACTTCTACATTGCTGCATACAACCTGACAGTTGCCTCTCAATGTGACAGTTCAGTGGCCACCATTACTGTCAGCATATACGTCCTGGATGTTAATGACCACTCTCCTGTCATCAACAATATTTCCTATTGCATCCCAGAGGTTCGATTTCACTTTCACTGTTGCAAGTATCTTTATCTTGTCCTCCAACAGTACACTCCAATTGGAACAAATATCACTGAGCTGACATTGCACGCTACAGATGTGGATCTCTATGAGAATGCATACCTTGTATACACTTGTGTTCAGCCAGCTCCCGTCTTTGTTGACACTTTAACTGGAGTGGTGACACTGAACACAACACTGAATCGACTTGTGATAAATCAGTATCCTTTTGTAAGTGAATATCTGCATAGTATGCTACTTCATTGACACACCCACTGTCTCCTCCACTCCCTCCTCCCCTCCAACCTCCCTCCCTCCTCCCCTCCAACCTCCCTCCCTCCTCCCCTCCAACCTCCCTCCCTCCTCCCCTCCAACCTCCCTCCCTCCTCCCCTCCAACCTCCCTCCCTCCTCCCCTCCAACCTCCCTCCCTCCTCCCCTCCAACCTCCCTCCCTCCTCCCCTCCAACCTCCCTCCCTCCTCCCCTCCAACCTCCCTCCCTCCTCCCCTCCAACCTCCCTCCCTCCTCCCCTCCAACCTCCCTCCCTCCTCCCCTCCAACCTCCCTCCCTCCTCCCCTCCAACCTCCCTCCCTCCTCCCCTCCAACCTCCCTCCCTCCTCCCCTCCAACCTCCCTCCCTCCTCCCCTCCAACCTCCCTCCCTCCTCCCCTCCAACCTCCCTCCCTCCTCCCCTCCAACCTCCCTCCCTCCTCCCCTCCAACCTCCCTCCCTCCTCCCCTCCAACCTCCCTCCCTCCTCCCCTCCATCCTCCTCCCCTCCATCCTCCCCTCCATCCTCCTCCCCTCCATCCTCCCCTCCAACCTCCCCTCCATCCTCCCCTCCAACCTCCCCAACCTCTCCTCCATCCTTCCCTCCATCCTCCCCTCCATCCTCCTCCCCTCCAACCTCCCCTCCATCCTCCCCTCCAACCTCCCCTCCAACCTCCCCTCCATCCTCCCCTGCAACCTCCCCTACAACCTCCCCTCCAACCTCCCCTCCAACCTCCCCTCCATCCTCCTCCCCTCCATCCTCCTCCCCTCCATCCTCCCCTTCAACCTCCCCTCCAACCTCCCCTCCATCCTCCCCTCCAACCTCCCGCAACCTCCCCTCCAACCTCCCCTCCATCCTCCTCCCCTCCAACCTCCCTCCAACCTCCCTCCATCCTCCTCCCCTCCAATCTCCCTCCAACCTCCCCTCCAACCTCCCCTCCAACCTCCCTCCAACCTCCCCTCCAACCTCCCCTCCAACCTCCCCTCCAACCTCCCTCCAACCTCCCCTCCAACCTCCCCTCCAACCTCCCCTCCAACCTCCCCTCCATCCTCCCCTCCATCCTGCCCTCCAACCTCCCCTCCATCCTCCCCTCCAACCTCCCCTCCAACCTCCTCTCCATCCTCCCCTCCATCCTGCCCTCCAACCTCCCCTCCATCCTCCCCTCCAACCTCCTCCCTCCTCTCACTCCTCCTAGGTACTGTGCTATGCCACTGATCGTAATGGGCGTGGCAGGACAACAGCAGTCTACCTCAACATCACAGTGTGTCCTTACGTCAATCATCCACCATTCTTGCAGCCTGAAGTGAGTCCTTTGCTGTTGGTCATTGGGTCCTGCTGGTATCATTGGGTCATGCTGGTGTCATTGGGTGGTGCTGGTGTCATTGTGTGGTGCTGGTGTCATTGGGTGCTGTTGGTGTCATTGTGTGGTGCTGGTGTCATTGTGTGGTGCTGGGGTCATTGTGTGGTGCTGGTGTCATTGGATTGTATTTCACAGCTCCAAAACATGACAGTATGTGAGATGCAACCACCTGGCTTCATTGGTCAACTTTTGGCGTTTGATGCAGACACAGTGACTCCATTCAGCACCATTTACTACTCCATCATTGGGGGAGGTATGTTGCTATGGTGATGCCACACCAATGGGATCTCCCACCTGGCAGTGGACGCTGGGTGATAGTTTAAGAGTAAAACAATTATCTCCTTCATAAGGCTTTCATTTATTCCTTCTTCAGTTGCCTACCTGAATGGAAAGCTATCTACAGCATTCATCAATGAGACTTTCCCATTCCTTGTTGCACAAAGTGATGGTCGTGTCTTCACCACTGCCCTACTGGTTGGTCCATTTCATCATTACCATCAATGATTTTAATGCTAATATAATGATGGATTCTTTCATACATGTACAATCTTTATGAATTATATTAACATCATAATCAACAATTCAAAGAAATTTTGTGTTTATTTTAAAAATTAATCATTAAGCAACAAGCATTGTAGGACACACATTGATGATGGTGTCTTAATGGTATTCACTGATGATTTGTACACCAACTGTAACAAAATTCTCCAATGCATCTTAGTTTCAATACAAGCATGACATGCCAATTCATTCATATTTATCTATTCATTGGCAGGATCGAGATATAGTTGATGAGTACTATATCACAGTTCAAGTCAGCAACAATGACACAGCTGCTATGAAGAATGTATGTCTAGCTATCCACACATCACCCAGCTCTCATTGTCCCTCTAACCCACTGTGTACAATCAGATCTCTACCATTGGCACCCTGGTGATTACCGTCTGTGATGTCAACAACCATCCACCTGTGATAAACTCATCTCTTGTTTGCATTGCACAACATCCAATTGTAGGAACACCAGTGACAGTTCTTACGGTAGCACCTCCCCCTCCCCTCCCCCTCCTCCTCCCCCTCCCCTCCCCCTCCCCTCCCCTCCTCCCCCTCCCCTCCCCCTCCTCCTCCCCCTCCCCTCCCACACTACTTCACCCTAACATCTTCCAACAGGCCACAGATAGAGACGTGGCTGACACACCATTCTCTACTGTGTGGTTCTGGATCACTGACCAAACCCTTGGATTTACCACAGACAACGTAACAGGATTGGTTACAACCAGTGGCTATAACGGAGCAGCAGGGCAGAATGTCTTCTTGCCAATACTCGCATATGACAACTATGGCACATATCCATCTCTGTCCAGTACAGCGACAGTAGAGGTCTGGGCACCAGTTTTTTCTGTGTTTAACCACGCCCTAACCACACCCCTTCTGACAGGTTGTAGTGTACGATGCATGCAGTCAGGTGGTCATGACTCTTTGTGAGTCGAGCAAGACTGTGGAGAATGTCTGTCAGGATCTCATTGCAAGGTGAGTGAAGCTCTCACGAAGGCAGTCTTGAGTGATCTACCACACAAACACAGAATGCTATCTGAAGTAACTGGTTTTAGTGTCTGCGCGACGCACACTGAAAATGTGGGAGATACTATCCAAGCCTTGTAAGCTATTAACTAACCAGTTGTGCTAACCACCACCCTGTCATTCCCATGGCTTGCCCATCAGGACTGACCTATATCTGTACTTCTACGACAACAAGACCTATCAGGGCCTGCCATCCCAGAGCGCTCTTACGTGAGTCTCTTTCTAAATACTGACGCTAGAGTTACGTGCTTTCGTGTATGATAGCCTCATTGACTTGAATTCGGAGGTGTTGACGTATTTCCAGAGCAGTGGTTGCTGCATCAAGGATGTCAAGGTGATTAGCCTTGCTGTGTGTATGGATGTATCTGGTACTACGTTATTGTTTTCAGCCGTACACATGCCCAACACTACTGCTGACAACACCCGTTCCCATTTGGGTCCCAAGTTCCATTGCTGGGCTGTTGGCCCTAATTTTGTCAATGATCTGCTGTGTAGCTTGCATTGCCACCTCATACTGGTGTAGAAAGTACAAAAAATTGAAGGTTTCAAAAACTAGCCTGAAAAGTAAGATATAAGTGATTACATCACATGATTGACTGTTGCTATTACACCGTTAGGGTCCATGACATCTCAACTTGAACAGTTTTCATATCAAAGGTGAGGTTATGGGTCATGCTAGCCACTGGGTCATGCTAGCCACTGGGTCATGCTAGCCACTGGGTCATGCTAGCCACTGGGTCATGCTAGCCACTGGGTCATGCTAGCCACTGGGTCATGCTAGCCACTGGGTCATGCTAGCCACTGGGCCATGCTAGCCACTGGGTCATGCTATCAGTGCACAGTGTGTGAAACTATACTGTTATGTAACACAAGGTGTATAGCAGCCATTTAATCCAGAGCAAACAAGGAGCACACAAATAGGAGACACATGAAGTAAAATGCACATGACACGCACATGACATGCACATGACATGCACATGACATGCACATGACATGCACATGACATGCACATGACATGCACATGACATGCACATGACATGCACATGACATGCACATAACCCAAAGCAATCATGCCACACAGAGGACCTTACTAAATGGGTAAATGTATATTTGAATGTTAAGACTCTTTGCTTCCTAGTGAGGTGAATACCACAACTAATCCTCTCTGGGTATCCCCATATGAAGTTGATGCATCGTAAGTTTGTAAACATATTTAGCACTACTGATAATAATGTATGCCATTTTTATTTATAGAACGGTTTATGAATCCCAGGTAAGAAAGATTATTAAGTGAGATTATTATGGGCCAACTCCTCTTGTATTTTGTGTGCATGCTCATTTTATACACTTTCTCAGTGTCTGTACATACTGTATCAGTGTCTGTACATACTGTATCAATACTATCAGTGTCTGTACATACTGTATCGATACTATCAGTGCACGTAGTTTTGACATGATTGTAGCTACAGCAAGTATGCTCGCTAACCATTGATATTATTTCTGAAGGAATTGACAATTGACATGTTCCAAGATGATGATGATTCGTAAGTTCCAATGAACGGTCACAATAATTTATCATGTGTGTGCTGAATTTCAGTGCAAATACAAGTGAGACCACACGTCCTAATCAACTTTATGAGTCCCAGGTTTGTTAAGACGCAGGCACCATGTGTAAGCTTTATATTCTCTGTTCTTAGGAACTTGTTGTTGACGTGCTAACAGATGAAGGAGATTTTGATTTTGCTCCTTTGGTGACGAAGATGTAGGTTTTCTCTTAATAATGTTGACATGTTATGTGATATCAAGGTGTATTTCACCCAGACCTACAAAAACCACACTTTATGAGTCTCAGGTTAGTGAGCAGATTATAAGTGAGGCCAAGCTTGGTCATACCTGCCTGCTACTGATAAAGATAAACAATGTTCACAATTTCGATTCTACTTCTGTAGGAATTGCAGGTCGATGTGGTTATGAATGATGATGACTTGGAGCCTGCCCCTGCAAAGCAGTAAGCATTATGCACTTGTACAATGTGCATGTGATACTGATTCCTTTTTAATCACTGTAGATCTGCCAGTGCTTCCCAGGTTTGTGGAACACACTGTGTGTACTTGTCACCTTGTTCACTTGTGTTGTTTATGATAGGTTCAGAAGAACACAGCATTGGATCTAAAGCCTGGGCCTTCAAAACAGTTCGTATTCCTTTCAGATGGCATGTGCTATTATTAGAATGTGTCTTTGTTTTGTTCAGAGTACCTGCTAAGTCACCTGCTAAGTCTGACCTCAAAGCACCTGCTAAGTCTGACCCCAAAGCACCTGCTAAGTCTGACCCCAAAGCACCTGCTAAGTCTGATCCCAAAGCACCTGCTAAGTCTGACCCCAAAGCACCTGCTAAGTCTGACCCCAAAGCACCTGCTAAGTCTGACCCACAGTACGAGTCTCAGGTTTGTGAGCCTGCACAATACAATAGTGGGGTTAAAAACTTAGCCCTTTTGTTTCTCTAGGAGCTTAAGGTGGAGATGTTCCATGACAACTCAGAGTTCGACTTGGAACCTTTATCAAGTTCCCAACTGTACGTTCATTCCATGTAGATTGAAATGCTAATGATGTAATGCTAATGATGTAATTTTATGCTCAGGTCTGCAAAATCAGACCCACTCTATGAGTCTCAGGTATACAAGCACGTATTGCATACACTTGGAATATGTGCTTAAGAGCTTGCCTTCATTCCGTAGGAACTGAAGATTGAAATGTTTCATGACAATATGGATGATGACTCAGAGCTTATAGCTGCACAGGAACAGTTAGTTGTTTAATCTAGTAGAAAAGCACTTTTGACTCCATTCATGTTATGTAGAGCCACAAAATCAAAGAAAGCAACAAGCCAGAAGCAACAGTAAGTTGAACATAAGCACAAACCTAGTTACAACCTGATGTGCATCACCTTATCACATTAGCTTCAAGTCGGTCTGTGTAGAACAGGCCTCATAAATCTTTCCCAGTAGCATATATTCAAAAATGGCTGCTACTTCCAGATGTTTGGAAACGAATTTAGAATGATATTTTTGTGATAATAATTTCTTCCTGTAAACTGATCTGATAGCACAATCCATCTAAAACACATGCAGTCATTTGATATCAGCAGTAATCCATAGTTGGGAAACACAGTGTGTTTTACTCCAATGTGAGCACTTATGAGCTTGCATGAATAGACATTAGCATGTACATGGCTTCTAGATTTCAGACATCAATCCGTTAAGCACTGTGCAAAGAAATGATACTTTCAATACTGTATTGTTATGTTAATTAATACTTTCAATACTGTATTGTTATGTTCTTCACAATAACAAAGGTTCTATATATTATGGTATTTGAACTCAGATAGGCAGCACACCATTTTATACATTTCTCTTCACCATTCACATAGACCTGCAATAGGAAACTCACAGAATAGGTCCGGCCAGGTATGTGAGCCACATTGTCTGCATCTATCCACCTGATGGAATGTATGTGTGGCCTTAGGTCATGGACAGTAGTGTTAGAACTTCCTCGAGTCAGTCGCTCAAAGGAAATACCACTCGACATTCAACTCCGCTACGCACCGGCCCAAATATTTCTGATGATGATGACCTTCTATTAGAACATACTCTTGACGGAAGCGATATCGCAATTACGCAGTAGGGACTGCACGGCTTGACCATCTAACAATGTAGTTCTATTTATTCCCGAATGTGTTGTTATTGTAGCAAGATAGCAACGATTAGTGCGTCATTTATGCCTTCTCATGTACTTTTACCTCTGTACATTGTATCGGCCACTGTAACAACTTTTACGAGGAGCTGCTGTCTAAAATTATACCTCGTGTCTATGTGTTTCTTTGTAGTATCTCACTGACTTGCCATTAAGTGGGTTTTGCATGCTGCAGTATTGATTGACTAACAAGGCAATTAAAAAAAGGACTAACAAAATACTAAAACCAGTGGGGCTGAGTGGACCCCTACACCTGACACAGGCAGTAGGGCAAGGCACGGCTCACACACCTCTCTGTTTCGCCTGCCGAGATGGTGTAATGTTGTGTGCGGCGTCGAATTTCTGCTGAGTGACACTACCAAGTCAGATCGATGGGTTGCCGCCCCCAGGGATAATTCGACTTCGGGCCCCGAATAGAACCGGCCTTCAAGTGAACTCTGGCAATTGCAGTTCGGCGACAGGGGAGGACATGGATACGGACCCCGGGCCACTACGGCACCATACCTCGAGCAAGAATTACTTCAAGCTATGACCGAACGCACAAAGCCATTGCTCGATCCCCACATATCAGACAACGTTGCCACGCGGCTTTTATGTGCGCGTATTGTTCTTCATTGTTCCAAGCCTGCTTCTCTTGTTCTACATGTTCATTCCAGCAGCATATTTATACGGTATGTGACACATAATTTTATTGTTCCTTATTGCAAGTACATGACCAGCATCGAATTTAATAGTTTACGCAATGGTTGTAGGTTCAACTCAGTCTTAGTCGAGGTGGTCTTGGGTTGTGGTCTCTTGCATCGCATGCTGCTGCAGCTTACATTGTTCCCTTTGTTCTTCCGGCTTTAGTTCCCTTTCTAGCTTGCATCTCCCCTCAGCAATTGGAAAGCTTAACTCCTCCATTGCACCATCAAATGTGGTATCAGTTGAGAGCCTAGCACAAAAGCCTCCTGTACAGAAAACCTTATCTGCCAAGATTGATGACTTCCAGTTTAACCAGCTCTTCAATTCATCTTCCTTGGCAGACAAGGCCTGCCTATTATCCATTTCATCTCCCCCATGCATCGTTGTGGTTGTCAGTTGTCCGTCCGAAGGTCTAGGCCTTCATCTAAATCCTGACCAGTTCCAAATGGCCATCAAGTGGTGGCTTGGTCTTGACACATCAGGGAGATCACTATGCTCCTTATGTCCAGACACTATGCTTGATTCCTTAGGCCATCATGCCTCAACATGTAAGCCTGGGGGTGAGGTTGTGTTTCGCCATAACAGACTTCATGATATTGTAGCAGAGCCTATAGGTTGGCTCACCTGAGTGTTAAAGTTGAAGCCGGAAATGACCTAACACCAGACCACAGTCACACAAGGCCAGCTGATGTCCTTGTCCAGAACTGGTCCAGAGGCAGGCCAGCAGCCTTTGACATCTGCGTGACCTCACAGCTTAATACACTTACTTTGTCAGAAGTGGGGGTTTGTGCAGGTGCGGCAGCCCAGGCTGGAGAGGCCAGGAAGCAGCCCAGGCTGGAGAGGCCAGGAAGCAGCCCAGGCTGGAGAGGCCAGGAAGCAGCCCAGGCTGGAGAGGCCAGTTGGCTAATGCAGCCCAGGCTGGAGAGCCAGGAAGCACTCGGCTAATGATGAAAATGTGTAGAGCTGGGATGGGTTTGTGTTCCCCTGGTGACTGAAACATATGGAGCATAGGGACCTGAGGCCATGGCCTCTTTCTCCCAGCTGGCGTTAGGGTTGCCATCAGGCTTCAAAAGCTCAAATCAATGAACTGTATGGTTACTTAAACATGTGTCTGGTTCGATGTGTTTCTTCGGCCATATTAAGCTGGATCCAGTCCTCGTAACTGTTTCCAGCTTGTCTGTTTGTGTGTTCCTTGTGTCATCGTATGTATGCAAAATTTCATATTTGCAATAATAGTTTACGTAATTCATTATTAATTTGAATTATGTTGTTTATACAAGGAGGGATACTAGGCGAGAAGATGTTTGGATACTAGACGAGAAGATGTTTGGATACTAGACGAGAAGATGTTTGGATACTAGGCGAGAAGATGTTTTCTGAGCTTAATGTTCTACACTCAAAATACTATATTTAAAAAAGAGAAGCCCAAGAAATATGGTATCCCTTCACTATACAATTTCACTTGTGTTCCATAATAGGTCCTTTGTAATATTGTTGCTTATTGTGCTTTAGTGTAAAATTAATGATGAGATATTCCTCATCAAATGATACAATATCTGTTCGTACTGGTGTTGACCTTGTAGTGTCATCCAATGGGAATTCTCCTACAGAGAAACAAGTGAAAATAAGTCATTGTCTTCCCTATCCGTTAGGGTGACATTCCATGATTCCTTTATTTAGGTGTTGTCTTCCTTGGGAGTGTGCTTTTTTTTTTATTGTTTTGTTTTAATTTTTTAAATTTTTTTTGTTGTTATTTACCATATATATGCTGTATCACGTGAGCTCGAAAATGGCGCTGGTCTGTATTGCAATTGTCTCGAAGCAAGTAAGGCCGGCTATTTGTCCTCGCGTAACACTTTAGTGGATAGTCGACCGTACTTAGAACTACCCGTTGTTTATGAGATCGCCTGAACGAAATGATGCTGATCTAGAGCTACAGTACTTGGTCCATTCGTCGCTGGACGTGATAGAGGAAAAAGGTGCCTTGTAAATTTCAAGGCTAGTACAATAAGCGCATTATTTCTCTATCATTTAAGTTGCGATGTTAAGCTCCAAGGGTCCTAACGACCCTCGTGAGTCCTATCTCGGGCTATTGTACCCCACTGAAGAATACAAAATGTAAATTACGTCGGATATGTCGTACGTGGCGTAGCCATATTTCTGAACCCGCAGCTATGGGTACGCCACTAACACACGAGCAAAAGTAATTGTGGTTACGAAAAACTCCAGTACGACTAAGGATAGTGAAGCCACTATGAAGCAGGTGAGGTTTGAGTATAGTTGGTCCCGACCCCATTTGACCATCCCTGCAGCTGTTGAGAACACTTCACACTGCCTACACCAATGTGATGTGTAACCCTTTCTACACTCCGGGAACCAAGATATGTTCCAGGTGAGTAAATCGAGTCCATGGTGCCGTTTTGAGTAGACGAATATTTCCAGAGACTTTGACAAAGTTGTAGCAGACATGTTCCAGCATAACAGGAGCTAGCTCATTATGGTTGGAGATATAAATTTGTCATTCACTAATGCTCTTGTTATGACTTGACTGCTTCGCTTGTACCTTCATCTCATGTTTTTATCTGTTTGATATTTTGAAACTGAAGTTAATAATTTTAAAAGCACACAACCTGCACACAGCACTATTGCACACAACTTTGAACTATATATGTTTAATTAATGCACACACAATTACTTTCTGTTCAAATCATAGCGTTACGAATTGGGGTGGGTTGGAACTGTTGTGGTCATGATTTTACGCAGTTTGACTGGCAATGTCACCATCATACGAGCTTGTCTCACTGAAGACATCACTATTGAGTGAAACCGTGTCATTGAAGCCTCCCTGCTCACCAGTGGGGCCCTCATCAGTGGAAGTGCTGGAATGGTAGTTGAGGAGCATGTCGTAAAGCTCACTGAACGTTGGTCTACATGAAGGATCCATGTTCCAACACTCGGACATTATTTCGTAGATCTTGTCTGGGCAGTCGGGAGGAATATCGAGGTGTTTCCCCTTCCTGATCATCTGGGTCACTTCTTCATTGGTGACACCATAATATGGCTGCATGGCAAATGAGAACACCTCCCACATAACCACTCCAAATGACCACACATCGCTCTGAGTGGTGAACTTTCCATACACCACAGCTTCTGGGGACATCCATCGTATTGGAAGGACAGCCTTGCCATTCACCCGGTAATAGTCCCGCGTGTACAGGTTCTGGCTCATTCCAAAGTCTCCTATCTTCACATTCAGGGGACTGCTCACCAGACAATTACGACATGCCAGGTCACGATGGATGTGGTTCTTTTTGGAGAGGTAATCCATCCCTGCAGCTATCTGTCTGCACACATCTGTTAGCTGTTCACAGCTAAGCTGGGCTGGGTTGTTGGAAATGCTGGACTCTGTGCGCTCATGGACTCCAATAGGATCTCTCTTCTGCTTCTGGTAGCTACTTGCATTCTCCTGGAGGAAGTGGGCCAAGTCTCCCTTGTCCATGTACTCAAACACCATGTAGTAAGGAGTCTCCTTCATGCACACTGCATAGATCTTTACAATGTTGGTGTGGTCAAAGCTGAACATGGTCTTAGCTTCGCTGACAAAGTTCTCCAAGACCTCTGAGGTCTCCTCTCTCAAGGTCTTCACAGCCACCATCACCTCTCCTTCTCCTTCCTTCAAGTGATCCACCTTCCCCAAGAAGACCACACCAAAGTTGCCTTTGCCTAGCTCCTTTATGTACTGGACCTTGGAGCGATCCAGTTGTCGGAAGGTTTCAATTGTAGGCTGCAGCCTGGTGGGCAAGATGGTCTGTGTGAAGTAGTGTGGGTTATACTGGAGTCCTAGCTCCTTCTTGGTCTCCTGCTTCTGGAGCTGTACCAGGTGTGGCTTCCTGGCCTGTCGCTTGGAGTAGTACACAGCACCTATCACTCCCACCACCACCACCACAATGACCACCACTGCAGCTGCCGACACCACTGCTATGACTGTTGAGGCGTTGCCCTCTCCTCCTCCCCTTCCTCCTGTTTGCTGGGTAACGTCTGCCGGAGCCTTGTTCTGAAGTTCAATACCTGTTGAGTTCAGGTTAATTAAAGTGTGGGCATAACTGTGGGTAAAGTGGTAGTTCATTAGTAGCTAGGTGCCTTTGGTTCTCCTTTCCTAACCACACCTGGCTAGGCAAACACGCAGTCCTTCCTCTGTCAACCACATGTGGCTGAAAGTGTGCCCAGAAGAGATGTAGAATGAGTGTGTGCCTAGACATGAGCTAATCTAACCCAGGAAAGAGGGGGGGTGTCTACTGGTAGGATAGAACACTCACCTTTGCACTGTGGTACAGAACAGTAATCCATCCTTCCCTTATCAGTGAAGCACCAAGGTCTAGTCCCCAGTCCACCAGGATTACGGCAGTAGTTCTTGGACTCCACCAGACCAGGGAACAGCTCAGTCATGTATGTGCTATTGGACCACTGCTGACATGCAGATCCTGACTCTGATGATGTCACACTGCCACTGTAGCTAGTTCCGTCACTGGTGTAACAAGTACCTGTAGTGGAGGGAGGGGGGGGGGGGGGGACACATAATGCTGTGTTTCATAGCAATGGCCTCCATCACCATCCACACCTGCCACCCAATTAGGGGAATGGCTTCCCGTAATGGTGGCCAGATCACTAAATCAGTATCAGCTTCCCACATGTGACCACAACACTTCCTCTCCCATCCTTCCAACAGGTGTCACTGCCCTGTTGGTCAACAGGTGGCTCCTACCTTTGCTCTCAGTCTGCACAGCTCCAAACTGGTCCCATTGGGGCAAGGGGAGGCAGCCAGGGTTGGTCCTCCTGCTCTCTGAGCACTGGAGACTGGCTCCAGGCACAGCTCTCACCAGCTGTCCTGTCAGGGACTCCCCAAGACACAGCTTGACCACACTGAGGAGACTACACTGGTCCTGGCACAAGGACATAGCCGTGGTGCTGTTGGGTGCACACCCTGGGAGAGCTCTCTGACAAAGGAACATATGGAGGAGTGTGTTGCAGCCACTGGAGAGAGACACCTTGCCCTGTGTGATCAACTGAGAGTAGGCCCTTTCAAGATGTAACTCGATGTCCACCTGACCATTTGGAAACACCTGTCTGTTCACATACACAGCGCTGAACCCAAATCCTGAACAGAAACTGCCACTATACTGATCACATGTTTCTGGGGAGGAGGGAAGGGGTGTGGTCAGGATGCTTCCACACCCCTACCCATCACTTACCACACTTAGGGATGTCACAATACTCCCATCTTGTCTGGGGGTCAGTGGTATAGCACCATGGTCGTTCACCTAGCCCCCCAGGGTTACGACAGAACACACTGGAGTCTTTCAGATCCTCCACATATGTGCTTGGTGTGATGATGTGCTTCTGGGGACCCTGGACCGACCATTGTTGGCACGGCAACCCCGAGGCCGTTACGCTGATCCCACCTTGGTAGCCACGCCCATTTCCTGACATGCAGCCACCTGTTTTGTTTTTATTACCTTGGATTGCAGAGAGAAAGGCAAATTAAATAATAATAACCACACCCCCAAATGCCCCTCCCCTTGCGTACCTGCTGCTAGCTTTGAGGACAGGATGCACTCGGGGGCGTTGCCTGCAACAGGTGTGGACAGCCCACAGTTTGATGTCATCAGGGGGAGGAGGCTGAAGTTATTGAACACAGCACCACACTGTCCCTGGGTGAAGGCACCACATGTCTGGCTGCACACAGGGAGGGGGCGGGGCTCCGAGGAGGCGGGGTCACAGAATGGGAACATGGAGAAGCAGAGAAGCTCCTTTGCAATGTCAGCACATCCTGATGTGTTCTGGGCAGCTGCATCAATGGCCGCAAAGTAGGAGGAAATGGCTGCTGAATGAGGAGGGTGTGTCTGGTTGTAGTATATGCTTGTTTGGCCGGATAGGTAGGAGTAGCAAAGATCAAGGACAGAGTTGAGATTGTCTGATTTGCAGGTGCTGGAAGGAAAGCATTCCCTTAGTTCATCATTGTTTCAATTCAAATGTGAGGCTGCAAGGTTTTAATACTATAAGACACTTCTTTACTATGTTGTAAATTTGTAAGTCATTGTGTCATTTTACATCACATTTTATTACTCACTAGAAGAAAATCCATTGTATAATCTAGTGATATCACACACATCCCTCACACACATCATACTTGCCTTGTGTTTGCCTTGGCTGTCAGTGGAAGAAACAGTGCATCAGTTATCTCCTAGCAACACTAGCAAGTGCTCAACATACCTGTCACAATCAAGTCAACATAGGTCATATCAATCAGGGAACGCTTTCCCTGTGGTGGGTTGACACTGATGCTGTTGGCAATACACCAGTAGCGTTTCTGGTTCTGGATGGTTGCAGCCTGGATGTTGTACTTGCCCCGTACTATGACGCTGCCATAGTCATTTGGAGTAGGGGCAGGGGTGGTTGTGAGGTCCACCACCCACCTAAATATGGGGGGAGGTGCCCCAGTAGCTGTGCACTCCAGGGTCACATCGCTCCCCTCCACCACGGACATCCAGTGTGTGGGTGTGGTCACCACAGGAGCAGCTGGAATTGGAGGGGTTAACATCCTTTGAATGTACGCTAACCCCAGAACATACCTTGATATCCAAAGTAGTAGATATGTGATGAGGTCATTTGGGGTGTACGTGTATCACTGCACAGAAAATGGTGCTTGATTTGAAACAGATGGTAGGTTTTGTCATCTAGATCAACGTAGTCTGCTGATTGCGCGAGCACATCCAACTCCTGCCAACTCATCGGCGGACTTGGATCCACATTTTCGAAGTCATTCGGCAATTTCGGCTGTAAGACGTAGTACGTTAAAACGCGCGTCATCCATCGGAACAGTCCTTTGCAGTAGGACTGAGGGCCCGTACTAGGCAACGGGGCCACGTCCCACTTCAACGTAGCACTGATGTTTCCGTCTGCATTGTCGTAGAGAAGCCTGAGATTCTTGGCTATGGGCAGGGCGCAGCTTGCACTACAGCCTTCAAGCGTGGCTGCAAATAGAAGTGATAATTGTTAACACAGGAACCGCAGCTTTGGTCATCAATTGACATGAGAGGTGTGTGATACTATATTTGCAAAGGTGGCTATGTTTATACGCGAACCTCACTGTATTGAAGCGGGCATTCTTTGCTACGCGCTTATCAACACCTCAATTGTGGGCGATAGTGCGAAAGTGCGGTCACCGAGCCAAGTGTGAAGGTTTAGTTACCCCACGTATAATCAAGGACATTATAACAACAGAGAAATATGAATTTACGACGCAGCCACTTAGATTTGACCATGTTAAGGCCACACACACTTATTGAATTCAACTGCAACACTTGCGCTGCGAGCCGTGATATTTCTCGTAAAGTAGCACTGCGCTTTTTGAATGCAGCGGCGAAAATTATTTTTCTTTTTGAGAAACTTACAGTTGGCAAATATGTCTGCAAAGCTGAGACTTGACAGGGTGAATATCAGAAGCACCTGCAAAAATCTGAAATAATCCATTCTAACGCTGCAGCACTGCAGTCGCAATGTGTGCGGAGAGCCTTTTATAAAAATTGCAATTTCAAACCCGCAATGCATTGGCATCGCATCCCAATTTAACGCAAGAAAAGAAATTTAATAATCGCAACAGAGATGTACAGTCATTGTGGGAGATGTTCGACAACTAGAGCAGGGCCACTGTACAGTGCATTTAGGACGGTCTGCAAAAGGAAGTTATAATCAATTTAACAGGTAATTGCTTGTATCATTAGAATCACCTGTCTTTGTAACATCTCAAGCGATTCCAGGCCGTACTGATACTCCCGTTCGATAGCTTTCTGGTCTTTCAAACACTTGCTGTCTTTAAAATAATCCCTTACTCTTCGCAAAGCGTATTCCCTAACACAAATGTGCAAACGGTCACGTGCTATGTAACCTACGCAAGTCTTTCGGCTTCTGCAGGTGGATAACGACAGTAGTTACCCTTACCTGTAATTAAAAGACTTGAATAGTTTTCCTTGTCTTAAAAGACGTCTATAAAGTCCCAGCACTTGGACGTGGGTAACAGACATAATTGCTGAATTCAAGAAAAATGGCGTCGGTATCGGTGACGTCATTTGAACGCAATAAGTGTTTACATGACGTTTAACAATTTAGCACTACAGAAGGAATCATAGTGAAACTTACATCAGCATCATCCACAGGGCTCTTAGCGCAGCAAGCATTTCATCCCCTTGAACCCTCAGGTTTAGCCCTGATAGTGTCACAATCATGTCTTGGGAATATGTTGGCATGACACCTCACTGCACTGGTGTGGATCTAGTTCTCAATTGAAACATCTAGGTGGTTTCGTGGTCCTGAGTCATGCTCTCCTCTTAAAGAACTTGGGCAGAGGATTGTACAAAACCACTGGAGATCAAAATACCTCCAAACCTCTTTGGAAGCAATTGTCAATCATCGTACAGAGGGGCAATTGATGCTACTTCAATAGTATAGGATGCAGGCCTCATATCGACAAGTATAGATTTTGTCATTAATATTTTATGTATGTTCTTGTATCTATTGTGACCATATTAATTTTAATAATTGGAAATATTTGATTCTGTGTGCATGACAAGAGAACAGTAGAAGCAGCTTTGCCCCTCTCTCTTTCTCCTCTCTCTCTCTTTCTCTCTCTCTCCTCCCTCTCTCTCTCTCTCCTCTCCTCCCCTCTATCCCTCTCTCTCTCCCCCCTCTCTCTCTCTCCTCTCTCCTCCTCTCCCCTCTCTCTCTCCCCTCCCCCCTCTCTCTCCCCCTCCTCTCTCTCTCCCCCTCCTCTCTCTCCTCCCTCTCTCCTCCCTCCCTCTCTCTCTCCCCTCCCCTCCTCTCCTCCCCCCCTCTCTCTCTCTCCTCTCCTCTCCCCTCCCTCTCTCCTCCCTCCTCCTCTCTCTCTCTCTCTCCCTCTCTCTCTCTCTCTCTCGTCTCTCTCTCTCTCTCTCCCCTCTCTCCCTCTCTTCTCTCTCTGCTCTCTCCCTCTCTCTTTGTCTCTCTCTTTCTCTTCTCTCTCCCTCTCTCTCTCTCTCTCTCACACACACACACAAATGTCTGGATAAAACAGCTCAGATGTGCAGTGACAATGCAATGCCTTGGCAGCCAACTCCCTCAGCAGTGCATGATATGCAACTCCCTCAGCAGTGCATGATATGCAAATCCCTCAGCAGTGCATGATATGCAACTCCCTCAGCAGTGCATGATATGCAACTCCCTCAGCAGTGCATGATATGCAACTCCCTCAGCAGTGCATGATATGCAACTCCCTCAGCAGTGCATGATATGCAACTCCCTCAGCAGTGCATGATATGCAACTCCCTCAGCAGTGCATGATATGCAAGCATTACTACAATTTCTGTTGCTACACAAGGCCTCAAACCATAAACATGTCCTCTGAAAGTGGATGATGTCATGCAATGATAATATATTAGCACATGAGGAAACAGAAGCCTTGGCTATCACTGGTTGTTCATTGGTCACTCAATGATATGTTCATTGCATGCATATCCAGTAGCAAAGTCACGTAAAAAGTGTTTGGAGCACACATACTCATGAAATGCCATACATGGAATTGTTCTCTCAAGCTGCTTCCTCATCACACGTCACCAGCACACTGTGTGTGTGTGTGTATGTGTGTGTGTGTGTGTATATGTGGGTGGGTGTGGTGCCATCTGTACTCGGAAGGCATGCACACCTGCATTGTGGTCACCTGAACACATGTTGCAGTCTTCACTAACTTTGTCAAGTCCAGCAGGGCAATACACATTTCTGCAAGGGTGATATCCTGGCTGATTTGGTTATGGCAAGACTAATGTGATTTGTTGTCTTGTGGTTGCTGTGGTAGCCTTTGGCAGCTGCACATGGTCAATGAGTGGTTTGATCATCATTGGAGTTCCCTAGAAGAGGTACAGTATCACTCTTGTCCAGCCAGTTGTGGAGTATCTACTGTCGGAGCAATTCGCGGTCACTGGTAATGAGCTTGAGTGGAGGGATGGTACATGCTTGGTTGGAAAGTAAAGGGACAGTCAGTGGTCCAAGACTGATTGGCTGTGAGGGACAAGGATTAGAGAGGCAGTGGTTTTTATATAGAGACGATAATACTGTGGCCTGTTTCCATTGGAGTATTCTGTACCCAATGTGGTATTCTGTACCCAGTGTGGTATAGGAGTATTCTGTACCCAATGTGGTATAGGAGTATCTGTACCCAATGTGGTATAGGAGTATTCTGTACCCAATGTGGTATAGGAGTATTCTGTACCCAATGTGGTATTCTGTACCCAGTGTGGTATAGGAGTATTCTGTACCCAATGTGGTATAGGAGTATTCTGTACCCAATGTGGTATTCTGTACCCAGTGTGGTATAGGAGTATTCTGTACCCAATGTGGTATTCTGTACCCGTGTGGTATAGGAGTATTCTGTACCCAATGTGGTATAGGAGTATTCTGTACCCAATGTGGTATTCTGTACCCAGTGTGGTATAGGAGTATTCTGTACCCAATGTGGTATTCTGTACCCAATGTGGTATTCTGTACCCAGTGTGATATTCTGTACCCAGTGTGATATTCTGTACCCAGTGTGATATTCTGTACCCAGTGTGGTATTCTGTACCCAGTGTGGTATTCTGTACCCAATGTGGTATTCTGTACTCAATGTGGTATAGGAGTATT
>JABACO010000018.1:8036428-8068810 GCA_013339895.1 Ephydatia muelleri
AGAGAGAGGGAGCAGAGAGAGAGATGAGGGAGGAGAGGGAGAGAGAGAGAGAGGGAGCGAGAGAGAGATGGAGGAGGGGAGAGAGGAGAAGGAGGGGGAGAGAGATGAGGAGGAGAGAGAGTGGAGGAAGAGAGGGAGGAGAGAGAGAGAGAGAGGGGAGGAGAGAGGAGGGAGGGAGGAGAGGAGAGAGAGAGGGAGGGAGGAGAGAGGGAGGAGAGAGAGAGGGGGGAGAGAGAGGAGGGAGAGAGAGAGGGGAGGAGGGAGGAGAGAGAGGGGAGGAGAGAGAGAGGAGAGAGAGAGAGGGGGGAGAGAGAGAGGGATAGAGGGGAGGAGAGAGAGAGAGAGAGAGGGAGGAGAGAGAGAGAAAAGAGAGAGAGAGGAGAAAGAGAGAGGGGCAAAGCTGCTTCTACTGTTCTCTTGTCATGCACACAGAATCAAATTTCCAATTATTAAAATTAATATGGTCACAATAGATACAAGAACATACATAAAATATTAATGACAAAATCTATACTTGTCGATATGAGGCCTGCATCCTTACTATTGAAGTAGCATCAATTGCCCCTTGTACGATGATGACATTGCTTCCAAGAGGTTTGGAGGTTATTTGATCTCAGTGGTTTTGTACAATCCTCTGCCCAAGTTCTTTAAGAGGAGAGCATGACTCAGGACCACGAAACCACCTAGATGTTTCAATTGAGAACTAGATCCACACCAGTGCAGTGAGGTGTCATGCCAACATATTCCCAAGACATGATTGTGACACTATCAGGGCTAAACCTGAGGGTTCAAGGGGATGAAATGCTTTGCTGCGCTAAGAGCCCCTGTGGATGATGCTGATGTAAGTTTCACTATGATTCTTCTGTAGTGCTAAATTGTTAAACGTCATGTAAACACTTATTGCGTTCAATGACGTCACCGATACCGACGCCATTTTCTTTGAATTCAGCAATTATGTCTGTTACCCACGTCCAAGTGCTGGGACTTTATAGACGTCTTTTAAGACAAGGAAAACTATTCAAGTCTTTTAATTACAGGTAAGGGTAACTACTGTCGTTATCACCATGCAGAAGCCGAAAGACTTGCCGTAGGTTACATAGCACGTGACCGTTTGCACATTTGTGTTAGGGAATACGCTTTGCGAAGAGTAAGGATTATTTTAAAGACAGCAAGTGTTGAAAGACCAGAAAGCTACTCGAACGGGAGTATCAGTACGGCCTGGAATCGCTTGAGATGTTACAAAGACAGGTTGATTCTAATGATACAAGCAATTACCTGTTAAATTGATTATAACTTCCTTTTGCAGACCGTCCTAAATGCACTGTACAGTGGCCCTGCTCTAGTGTCGAACATTCTCCCACAATGACCTGTAACATCTCTGTTGCGATTATTAAATTTCTTTTCTTGCGTTAAATTGGGATGCGATGCCAATGCATTGCGGGTTTGAAATTGCAATTTTTATAAAAGGCTCTCCGCACACATTGCGACTGCAGTGCTGCAGCGTTAGAATGGATTATTTCAGATCTTTGCAGGTGCTTCTGATATTCACCCTGTCAAGTCTCAGCTTTGCAGACATATTTGCCAACTGTAAGTTTCTCAAAAAGAAAAATAATTTTCGCCGCTGCATTCAAAAAGCGCAGTGCTACTTTACGAGAAATATCACGGCTCGCAGCGCAAGTGTTGCAGTTGAATTCAATAAGTGTGTGTGGCCTTAACATGGTCAAATCTAAGTGGCTGCGTCGTAAATTCATATTTCTCTGTTGTTATAATGTCCTTGATTATACGTGGGGTAACTAAACCTTCACACTTGGCTCGGTGACCGCACTTTCGCACTATCGCCCACAATTGAGGTGTTGATAAGCGCGTAGCAAAGAATGCCCGCTTCAATACAGTGAGGTTCGCGTATAAACATAGCCACCTTTGCAAATATAGTATCACACACTCTCATGTCAATTGATGACCAAAGCTGCGGTTCCTGTGTTAACAATTATCACTTCTATTTGCAGCCACGCTTGAAGGCTGTAGTGCAAGCTGCGCCCTGCCCATAGCCAAGAATCTCAGGCTTCTCTACGACAATGCAGACGGAAACATCAGTGCTACGTTGAAGTGGGACGTGGCCCCGTTGCCTAGTACGGGCCCTCAGTCCTACTGCAAAGGACTGTTCCGATGGATGACGCGCGTTTTAAACGTACTACGTCTTACAGCCGAAATTGCCGAATGACTTCGAAAATGTGGATCCAAGTCCGCCGATGAGTTGGCGGGAGTTGGATGTGCTCGCGCAATCAGCAGACTACGTTGATCTAGATGACAAAACCTACCATCTGTTTCAAATCAAGCACCATTTTCTGTGCAGTGATACACGTACACCCCAAATGACCTCATCACATATCTACTACTTTGGATATCAAGGTATGTTCTGGGGTTAGCGTACATTCAAAGGATGTTAACCCCTCCAATTCCAGCTGCTCCTGTAGTGACCACACCCACACACTGGATGTCCGTGGTGGAGGGGAGCGATGTGACCCTGGAGTGCACAGCTACTGGGGCACCTCCCCCCATGTTTAGGTGGGTGGTGGACCTCACAACCACCCCCTGCCCCTACTCCAAATGACTATGGCAGCGTCATAGTACGGGGCAAGTACAACATCCAGGCTGCAACCATCCAGAACCAGAAACGCTACTGGTGTATTGCCAACAGCATCAGTGTCAACCCACCACAGGAAAGCGTTCCCTGATTGATATGACCTATGTTGACTTGATTGTGACAGGTATGTTGAGCACTTGCTAGTGTTGCTAGGAGATAACTGATGCACTGTTTCTTCCACTGACAGCCAAGGCAAACACAAGGCAAGTATGATGTGTGTGAGGGATGTGTGTGATATCACTAGATTATACAATGGATTTTCTTCTAGTGAGTAATAAAATGTGATGTAAAATGACACAATGACTTACAAATTTACAACATAGTAAAGAAGTGTCTTATAGTATTAAAACCTTGCAGCCTCACATTTGAATTGAAACAATGATGAACTAAGGGAATGCTTTCCTTCCAGCACCTGCAAATCAGACAATCTCAACTCTGTCCTTGATCTTTGCTACTCCTACCTATCCGGCCAAACAAGCATATACTACAACCAGACACACCCTCCTCATTCAGCAGCCATTTCCTCCTACTTTGCGGCCATTGATGCAGCTGCCCAGAACACATCAGGATGTGCTGACATTGCAAAGGAGCTTCTCTGCTTCTCCATGTTCCCATTCTGTGACCCCGCCTCCTCGGAGGCCCCGCCCCCCTCCCTGTGTGCAGCCAGACATGTGGTGCCTTCACCCAGGGACAGTGTGGTGCTGTGTTCAATAACTTCAGCCTCCTCCCCCTGATGACATCAAACTGTGGGCTGTCCACACCTGTTGCAGGCAACGCCCCCGAGTGCATCCTAGTCCTCAAAGCTAGCAGCAGGTACGCAAGGGGAGGGGCATTTGGGGGTGTGGTTATTATTATTTAATTTGCCTTTCTCTCTGCAATCCAAGGTAATAAAAACAAAACAGGTGGCTGCATGTCAGGAAATGGGCGTGGCTACCAAGGTGGATCAGCGTAACGGCCCTCGGGGTTGCCGTGCCAACAATGGTCGGTCCAGGGTCCCCAGAAGCACATCATCACACCAAGCACATATGTGGAGGATCTGAAAGACTCCAGTGTGTTCTGTCGTAACCCTGGGGGCTAGGTGAACGACCATGGTGCTATACCACTGACCCCCAGACAAGATGGGAGTATTGTGACATCCCTAAGTGTGGTAAGTGATGGGTAGGGGTGTGGAAGCATCCTGACCACACCCCTTCCCTCCTCCCCAGAAACATGTGATCAGTATAGTGGCAGTTTCTGTTCAGGATTTGGGTTCAGCGCTGTGTATGTGAACAGACAGGTGTTTCCAAATGGTCAGGTGGACATCGAGTTACATCTTGAAAGGGCCTACTCTCAGTTGATCACACAGGGCAAGGTGTCTCTCTCCAGTGGCTGCAACACACTCCTCCATATGTTCCTTTGTCAGAGAGCTCTCCCAGGGTGTGCACCCAACAGCACCATGGCTATGTCCTTGTGCCAGGACCAGTGTAGTCTCCTCAGTGTGGTCAAGCTGTGTCTTGGGAGTCCCTGACAGGACAGCTGGTGAGAGCTGTGCCTGGAGCCAGTCTCCAGTGCTCAGAGAGCAGGAGGACCAACCCTGGCTGCCTCCCCTTGCCCCAATGGGACCAGTTTGGAGCTGTGCAGACTGAGAGCAAAGGTAGGAGCCACCTGTTGACCAACAGGGCAGTGACACCTGTTGGAAGGATGGGAGAGGAAGTGTTGTGGTCACATGTGGGAAGCTGATACTGATTTAGTGATCTGGCCACCATTACGGGAAGCCATTCCCCTAATTGGGTGGCAGGTGTGGATGGTGATGGAGGCCATCGCTATGAAACACAGCATTATGTGTCCCCCCCCCCCCCCCCCCTCCACTACAGGTACTTGTTACACCAGTGACGGAACTAGCTACAGTGGCAGTGTGACATCATCAGAGTCAGGATCTGCATGTCAGCAGTGGTCCAATAGCACATACATGACTGAGCTGTTCCCTGGTCTGGTGGAGTCCAAGAACTACTGCCGTAATCCTGGTGGACTGGGGACTAGACCTTGGTGCTTCACTGATAAGGGAAGGATGGATTACTGTTCTGTACCACAGTGCAAAGGTGAGTGTTCTATCCTACCAGTAGACACCCCCCCCCTCTTTCCTGGGTTAGATTAGCTCATGTCTAGGCACACACTCATTCTACATCTCTTCTGGGCACACTTTCAGCCACATGTGGTTGACAGAGGAAGGACTGCGTGTTTGCCTAGCCAGGTGTGGTTAGGAAAGGAGAACCAAAGGCACCTAGCTACTAATGAACTACCACTTACTTAACCACAGTATGCCCACACTTTAATTAACCTGAACTCAACAGGTATTGAACTTCAGAACAAGGCTCCGGCAGACGTTACCCCAGCAAACAGGAGGAAGGGGAGGAGGAGAGGGCAACGCCCTCAACAGTCATAGCAGTGGTGTCGGCAGCTGCAGTGGTGGTCATTGTGGTGGTGGTGGTGGGAGTGATAGGTGCTGTGTACTACTCCAAGCGACAGGCCAGGAAGCCACACCTGGTACAGCTCCAGAAGCAGGAGACCAAGAAGGAGCTAGGACTCCAGTATAACCCACACTACTTCACACAGACCATCTTGCCCACCAGGCTGCAGCCTACAATTGAAACCTTCCGACAACTGGATCGCTCCAAGGTCCAGTACATAAAGGAGCTAGGCAAAGGCAACTTTGGTGTGGTCTTCTTGGGGAAGGTGGATCACTTGAAGGAAGGAGAAGGAGAGGTGATGGTGGCTGTGAAGACCTTGAGAGAGGAGACCTCAGAGGTCTTGGAGAACTTTGTCAGTGAAGCTAAGACCATGTTCAGCTTTGACCACACCAACATTGTAAGATCTATGCAGTGTGCATGAAGGAGACTCCTTACTACATGGTGTTTGAGTACATGGACAAGGGAGACTTGGCCCACTTCCTCCAGGAGAATGCAAGTAGCTACCAGAAGCAGAAGAGAGATCCTATTGGAGTCCATGAGCGCACAGAGTCCAGCATTTCCAACAACCCAGCCCAGCTTAGCTGTGAACAGCTAACTGATGTGTGCAGACAGATAGCTGCAGGGATGGATTACCTCTCCAAAAAGAACCACATCCATCGTGACCTGGCATGTCGTAATTGTCTGGTGAGCAGTCCCCTGAATGTGAAGATAGGAGACTTTGGAATGAGCCAGAACCTGTACACGCGGGACTATTACCGGGTGAATGGCAAGGCTGTCCTTCCAATACGATGGATGTCCCCAGAAGCTGTGGTGTATGGAAAGTTCACCACTCAGAGCGATGTGTGGTCATTTGGAGTGGTTATGTGGGAGGTGTTCTCATTTGCCATGCAGCCATATTATGGTGTCACCAATGAAGAAGTGACCCAGATGATCAGGAAGGGGAAACACCTCGATATTCCTCCCGACTGCCCAGACAAGATCTACGAAATAATGTCGGAGTGTTGGAACATGGATCCTTCATGTAGACCAACGTTCAGTGAGCTTTACGACATGCTCCTCAACTACCATTCCAGCACTTCCACTGATGAGGGCCCCACTGGTGAGCAGGGAGGCTTCAATGACACGGTTTCACTCAATAGTGATGTCTTCAGTGAGACAAGCTCGTATGATGGTGACATTGCCAGTCAAACTGCGTAAAATCATGACCACAACAGTTCCAACCCACCCCAATTCGTAACGCTATGATTTGAACAGAAAGTAATTGTGTGTGCATTAATTAAACATATATAGTTCAAAGTTGTGTGCAATAGTGCTGTGTGCAGGTTGTGTGCTTTTAAAATTATTAACTTCAGTTTCAAAATATCAAAACAGATAAAAACATGAGATGAAGGTACAAGCGAAGCAGTCAAGTCATACAAGAGCATTAGTGAATGACAAATTTATATCTCCAACCATAATGAGCTAGCTCCTGTTATGCTGGAACATGTCTGCTACAACTTTGTCAAAGTCTCTGGAAATATTCGTCTACTCAAAACGGCACCATGGACTCGATTTACTCACCTGGAACATATCTTGGTTCCCGGAGTGTAGAAAGGGTTACACATCACATTGGTGTAGGCAGTGTGAAGTGTTCTCAACAGCTGCAGGGATGGTCAAATGGGGTCGGTACCAACTATACTCAAACCTCACCTGCTTCATAGTGGCTTCACTATCCTTAGTCGTACTGGAGTTTTTCGTAACCACAATTACTTTTGCTCGTGTGTTAGTGGCGTACCCATAGCTGCGGGTTCAGAAATATGGCTACGCCACGTACGACATATCCGACGTAATTTACATTTTGTATTCTTCAGTGGGATACAATAGCCCGAGATAGGACTCACGAGGGTCGTTAGGACCCTTGGAGCTTAACATCGCAACTTAAATGATAGAGAAATAATGCGCTTATTGTACTAGCCTTGAAATTTACAAGGCACCTTTTCCTCTATCACGTCCAGCGACGAATGGACCAAGTACTGTAGCTCTAGATCAGCATCATTTCGTTCAGGCGATCTCATAAACAACGGGTAGTTCTAAGTACGGTCGACTATCCACTAAAGTGTTACGCGAGGACAAATAGCCGGCCTTACTTGCTTCGAGACAATTGCAATACAGACCAGCGCCATTTTCGAGCTCACGTGATACAGCATATATATGGAAGACATAAATAACAACAAAAAAAATTAAAAAAATAAAAACAAAACAATTAAAAAAAAGCACACTCCCAAGGAAGACAACACCTAAATAAAGGAATCATGGAATGTCACCCTAACGGATAGGGAAGACAATGACTTATTTTCACTTGTTTCTCTGTAGGAGAATTCCCATTGGATGACACTACAAGGTCAACACCAGTACGAACAGATATTGTATCATTTGATGAGGAATATCTCATCATTAATTTTACACTAAAGCACAATAAGCAACAATATTACAAAGGACCTATTATGGAACACAAGTGAAATTGTATAGTGAAGGGATACCATATTTCTTGGGCTTCTCTTTTTTAAATATAGTATTTTGAGTGTAGAACATTAAGCTCAGAAAACATCTTCTCGCCTAGTATCCAAACATCTTCTCGTCTAGTATCCAAACATCTTCTCGCCTAGTATCCCTCCTTGTATAAACAACATAATTCAAATTAATAATGAATTACGTAAACTATTATTGCAAATATGAAATTTTGCATACATACGATGACACAAGGAACACACAAACAGACAAGCTGGAAACAGTTACGAGGACTGGATCCAGCTTAATATGGCCGAAGAAACACATCGAACCAGACACATGTTTAAGTAACCATACAGTTCATTGATTTGAGCTTTTGAAGCCTGATGGCAACCCTAACGCCAGCTGGGAGAAAGAGGCCATGGCCTCAGGTCCCTATGCTCCATATGTTTCAGTCACCAGGGGAACACAAACCCATCCCAGCTCTACACATTTTCATCATTAGCCGAGTGCTTCCTGGCCTCTCCAGCCTGGGCTGCATTAGCCAACTGGCCTCTCCAGCCTGGGCTGCATTAGCCAACTGGCCTCTCCAGCCTGGGCTGCATTAGCCAACTGGCCTCTCCAGCCTGGGCTGCTTCCTGGCCTCTCCAGCCTGGGCTGCCGCACCTGCACAAACCCCCACTTCTGACAAAGTAAGTGTATTAAGCTGTGAGGTCACGCAGATGTCAAAGGCTGCTGGCCTGCCTCTGGACCAGTTCTGGACAAGGACATCAGCTGGCCTTGTGTGACTGTGGTCTGGTGTTAGGTCATTTCCGGCTTCAACTTTAACACTCAGGTGAGCCAACCTATAGGCTCTGCTACAATATCATGAAGTCTGTTATGGCGAAACACAACCTCACCCCCAGGCTTATATGTTGAGGCATGATGGCCTAAGGGATCAAGCATAGTGTCTGGACATAAGGAGCATAGTGATCTCCCTGATGTGTCAAGACCAAGCCACCACTTGATGGCCATTTGGAACTGGTCAGGATTTAGATGAAGGCCTAGACCTTCGGACGGACAACTGACAACCACAACGATGCATGGGGGAGATGAAATGGATAATAGGCGAGCCTTGTCTGCCAAGGAAGATGAATTGAAGAGCTGGTTAAACTGGAAGTCATCAATCTTGGCAGATAAGGTTTTCTGTACAGGAGGCTTTTGTGCTAGGCTCTCAACTGATACCACATTTGATGGTGCAATGGAGGAGTTAAGCTTTCCAATTGCTGAGGGGAGATGCAAGCTAGAAAGGGAACTAAAGCCGGAAGAACAAAGGGAACAATGTAAGCTGCAGCAGCATGCGATGCAAGAGACCACAACCCAAGACCACCTCGACTAAGACTGAGTTGAACCTACAACCATTGCGTAAACTATTAAATTCGATGCTGGTCATGTACTTGCAATAAGGAACAATAAAATTATGTGTCACATACCGTATAAATATGCTGCTGGAATGAACATGTAGAACAAGAGAAGCAGGCTTGGAACAATGAAGAACAATACGCGCACATAAAAGCCGCGTGGCAACGTTGTCTGATATGTGGGGATCGAGCAATGGCTTTGTGCGTTCGGTCATAGCTTGAAGTAATTCTTGCTCGAGGTATGGTGCCGTAGTGGCCCGGGGTCCGTATCCATGTCCTCCCCTGTCGCCGAACTGCAATTGCCAGAGTTCACTTGAAGGCCGGTTCTACCGAAGTCGAATTATCCCTGGGGGCGGCAACCCATCGATCTGACTTGGTAGTGTCACTCAGCAGAAATTCGACGCCGCACACAACATTACACCATCTCGGCAGGCGAAACAGAGAGGTGTGTGAGCCGTGCCTTGCCCTACTGCTTGTGTCAGGTGTAGGGGTCCACTCAGCCCCACTGGTTTTAGTATTTTGTTAGTCCTTTTTTTTATTGCCTTGTTAGTCAATCAATACTGCAGCATGCAAAACCCACTTAATGGCAAGTCAGTGAGATACTACAAAGAAACACATAGACACGAGGTATAATTTTAGACAGCAGCTCCTCGTAAAAGTTGTTACAGTGGCCGATACAATGTACAGAGGTAAAAGTACATGAGAAGGCATAAATGACGCACTAATCGTTGCTATCTTGCTACAATAACAACACATTCGGGAATAAATAGAACTACATTGTTAGATGGTCAAGCCGTGCAGTCCCTACTGCGTAATTGCGATATCGCTTCCGTCAAGAGTATGTTCTAATAGAAGGTCATCATCATCAGAAATATTTGGGCCGGTGCGTAGCGGAGTTGAATGTCGAGTGGTATTTCCTTTGAGCGACTGACTCGAGGAAGTTCTAACACTACTGTCCATGACCTAAGGCCACACATACATTCCATCAGGTGGATAGATGCAGACAATGTGGCTCACATACCTGGCCGGACCTATTCTGTGAGTTTCCTATTGCAGGTCTATGTGAATGGTGAAGAGAAATGTATAAAATGTGTGCTGCCATCTGAGTTCAAATACCATAATATATAGAACCTTTGTTATTGTGAAGAACATAACAATACAGTATTGAAAGTATTAATTAACATAACAATACAGTATTGAAAGTATCATTTCTTTGCACAGTGCTTAACGGATTGATGTCTGAAATCTAGAAGCCATGTACATGCTAATGTCTATTCATGCAAGCTCATAAGTGCTCACATTGGAGTAAAACACACTGTGTTTCCCAACTATGGATTACTGCTGATATCAAATGACTGCATGTGTTTTAGATGGATTGTGCTATCAGATCAGTTTACAGGAAGAAACTATTATCACAAAAATATCATTCTAAATTCGTTTCCAAACATCTGAAAGTAGCAGCCATTTTTGAATATATGCTACTGGGAAAGATTTATGAGGCCTGTTCTACACAGACCGACTTGAAGCTAATGTGATAAGGTGATGCACATCAGGTTGTAACTAGGTTTGTGCTTATGTTCAACTTACTGTTGCTTCTGGCTTGTTGCTTTCTTTGATGTTGTGGCTCTACATAACATGAATGGAGTCAAAAGTGCTTTTCTACTAGATTAAACAACTAACTGTTCCTGTGCAGCTATATCATCATCCATATTGTCATGAAACATTTCAATCTTCAGTTCCTACGGAATGAAGGCAAGCTCTTAAGCACATATTCCAAGTGTATTGCAATACGTGCTTACCTGAGACTCATAGAGTGGGTCTGATTTTGCAGACCTGAGCATAAAATTACATCATTAGCATTACATCATTAGCATTTCAATCTACATGGAATGAACGTACAGTTGGGAACTTGATAAAGGTTCCAAGTCGAACTCTGAGTTGTCATGGAACATCTCCACCTTAAGCTCCTAGAGAAACAAAAGGGCTAAGTTTTTAACCCCACTATTGTATTGTGCAGGCTCACAAACCTGAGACTCGTACTGTGGGTCAGACTTAGCAGGTGCTTTGGGGTCAGACTTAGCAGGTGCTTTGGGGTCAGACTTAGCAGGTGCTTTGGGATCAGACTTGGCAGGTGCTTTGGGATCAGACTTGGCAGGTGCTTTGGGATCAGACTTAGCAGGTGCTTTGGGGTCAGACTTAGCAGGTGCTTTGGGATCAGACTTAGCAGGTGCTTTGGGGTCAGACTTAGCAGGTGCTTTGGGGTCAGACTTAGCAGGTGACTTAGCAGGTACTCTGAACAAAACAAAGACACATTCTAATAATAGCACATGCCATCTGAAAGGAATACGAACTGTTTTGAAGGCCCAGGCTTTAGATCCAATGCTGTGTTCTTCTGAACCTATCATAAACAACACAAGTGAACAAGGTGACAAGTACACACAGTGTGTTCCACAAACCTGGGAAGCACTGGCAGATCTACAGTGATTAAAAAGGAATCAGTATCACATGCACATTGTACAAGTGCATAATGCTTACTGCTTTGCAGGGGCAGGCTCCAAGTCATCATCATTCATAACCACATCGACCTGCAATTCCTACAGAAGTAGAATCGAAATTGTGAACATTGTTTATCTTTATCAGTAGCAGGCAGGTATGACCAAGCTTGGCCTCACTTATAATCTGCTCACTAACCTGAGACTCATAAAGTGTGGTTTTTGTAGGTCTGGGTGAAATACACCTCGATATCACATAACATGTCAACATTATTAAGAGAAAACCTACATCTTCGTCACCAAAGGAGCAAAATCAAAATCTCCTTCATCTGTTAGCACGTCAACAACAAGTTCCTAAGAACAGAGAATATAAAGCTTACACATGGTGCCTGCGTCTTAACAAACCTGGGACTCATAAAGTTGATTAGGACGTGTGGTCTCACTTGTATTTGCACTGAAATTCAGCACACACATGATAAATTATTGTGACCGTTCATTGGAACTTACGAATCATCATCATCTTGGAACATGTCAATTGTCAATTCCTTCAGAAATAATATCAATGGTTAGCGAGCATACTTGCTGTAGCTACAATCATGTCAAAACTACATGCACTGATACAGTATGTACAGACACTGATAGTATTGATACAGTATGTACAGAAACTGAGAAAGTGTATACAATGAGCATGCACACAAAATACAAGAGGAGTTGGCCCATAATAATCTCACTTAATAATCTTTCTTACCTGGGATTCATAAACCGTTCTATAAATAAAAATGGCATACATTATTATCAGTAGTGCTAAATATGTTTACAAACTTACGATGCATCAACTTCATATGGGGATACCCAGAGAGGATTAGTTGTGGTATTCACCTCACTAGGAAGCAAAGAGTCTTAACATTCAAATATACATTTACCCATTTAGTAAGGTCCTCTGTGTGGCATGATTGCTTTGGGTTATGTGCATGTCATGTGCATGTCATGTGCATGTCATGTGCATGTCATGTGCATGTCATGTGCATGTCATGTGCATGTCATGTGCATGTCATGTGCATGTCAGTGCATGTCATGTGCATGTCATGTGCATGTCATGTGCATGTCATGTGCATGTCATGTGCATGTCATGTGCATGTCATGTGCATGTCATGTGCATGTCATGTGCATGTCATGTGCATGTCATGTGCATGTCATGTGCATGTCATGTGCATGTCATGTGCATGTCATGTGCGTGTCATGTGCATTTTACTTCATGTGTCTCCTATTTGTGTGCTCCTTGTTTGCTCTGGATTAAATGGCTGCTATACACCTTGTGTTACATAACAGTATAGTTTCACACACTGTGCACTGATAGCATGACCCAGTGGCTAGCATGGTCCAGTGGCTAGCATGACCCAGTGGCTAGCATGACCCAGTGGCTAGCATGACCCAGTGGCTAGCATGACCCAGTGGCTAGCATGGCCCAGTGGCTAGCATGACCCAGTGGCTAGCATGACCCAGTGGCTAGCATGACCCATAACCTCACCTTTGATATGAAAACTGTTCAAGTTGAGATGTCATGGACCCTAACGGTGTAATAGCAACAGTCAATCATGTGATGTAATCACTTATATCTTACTTTTCAGGCTAGTTTTTGAAACCTTCAATTTTTTGTACTTTCTACACCAGTATGAGGTGGCAATGCAAGCTACACAGCAGATCATTGACAAAATTAGGGCCAACAGCCCAGCAATGGAACTTGGGACCCAAATGGGAACGGGTGTTGTCAGCAGTAGTGTTGGGCATGTGTACGGCTGAAAACAAGAACATAGTACCAGATACATCCATACACACAGCAAGGCTAATCACCTTGACATCCTTGATGCAGCAACCACTGCTCTGGAAATACGTCAACACCTCCGAATTCAAGTCAATGAGGCTATCATAAACGAAAGCACGTAATTCTGGCGTCAGTATTTAGAAAGAGACTCACGTAAGAGCGCTCTGGGATGGCAGGCCCTGATAGGTCTTGTTGTCGTAGAAGTACAGATATAGATCAGTCCTGATGGGCAAGCCATGGGAATGACAGGGTGGTGGTTAGCACAACTGGTTAGTTAATAGCTTACAAGGCTTGGATAGTATCTCCCACATTTTCAGTGTGCGTCGCGCAGACACTAAAACCAGTTACTTCAGATAGCATTCTGTGTTTGTGTGGTAGGTCATTCAAGACTGCCTTCGTGAGAGCTTCACTCACCTTGCAATGAGATCCTGACAGACATTCTCCACAGTCTTGCTCGACTCACAAAGAGTCATGACCACCTGACTGCATGCATCGTACACTACAACCTGTCAGAAGGGGTGTGGTTAGGGCGTGGTTAAACACAGAAAAAACTGGTGCCCAGACCTCTACTGTCGCTGTACTGGACAGAGATGGATATGTGCCATAGTTGTCATATGCGAGTATTGGCAAGAAGACATTCTGCCCTGCTGCTCCGTTATAGCCACTGGTTGTAACCAATCCTGTTACGTTGTCTGTGGTAAATCCAAGGGTTTGGTCAGTGATCCAGAACCACACAGTAGAGAATGGTGTGTCAGCCACGTCTCTATCTGTGGCCTGTTGGAAGATGTTAGGGTGAAGTAGTGTGGGAGGGGAGGGGGAGGAGGAGGGGGAGGGGAGGGGGAGGTGCTACCGTAAGAACTGTCACTGGTGTTCCTACAATTGGATGTTGTGCAATGCAAACAAGAGATGAGTTTATCACAGGTGGATGGTTGTTGACATCACAGACGGTAATCACCAGGGTGCCAATGGTAGAGATCTGATTGTACACAGTGGGTTAGAGGGACAATGAGAGCTGGGTGATGTGTGGATAGCTAGACATACATTCTTCATAGCAGCTGTGTCATTGTTGCTGACTTGAACTGTGATATAGTACTCATCAACTATATCTCGATCCTGCCAATGAATAGATAAATATGAATGAATTGGCATGTCATGCTTGTATTGAAACTAAGATGCATTGGAGAATTTTGTTACAGTTGGTGTACAAATCATCAGTGAATACCATTAAGACACCATCATCAATGTGTGTCCTACAATGCTTGTTGCTTAATGATTAATTTTTAAAATAAACACAAAATTTCTTTGAATTGTTGATTATGATGTTAATATAATTCATAAAGATTGTACATGTATGAAAGAATCCATCATTATATTAGCATTAAAATCATTGATGGTAATGATGAAATGGACCAACCAGTAGGGCAGTGGTGAAGACACGACCATCACTTTGTGCAACAAGGAATGGGAAAGTCTGATTGATGAATGCTGTAGATAGCTTTCCATTCAGGTAGGCAACTGAAGAAGGAATAAATGAAAGCCTTATGAAGGAGATAATTGTTTTACTCTTAAACTATCACCCAGCGTCCACTGCCAGGTGGGAGATCCCATTAGTGTGGCATCACCATAGCAACATACCTCCCCCAATGATGGAGTAGTAAATGGTGCTGAATGGAGTCACTGTGTCTGCATCAAACGCCAAAAGTTGACCAATGAAGCCAGGTGGTTGCATCTCACATACTGTCATGTTTTGGAGCTGTGAAATACAATCCAATGACACCAGCACCACACAATGACCCCAGCACCACACAATGACACCAGCACCACACAATGACACCAACAGCACCCAATGACACCAGCACCACACAATGACACCAGCACCACCCAATGACACCAGCATGGCCCAATGATACCAGCAGGACCCAATGACCAACAGCAAAGGACTCACTTCAGGCTGCAAGAATGGTGGATGATTGACGTAAGGACACACTGTGATGTTGAGGTAGACTGCTGTTGTCCTGCCACGCCCATTACGATCAGTGGCATAGCACAGTACCTAGGAGGAGTGAGAGGAGGGAGGAGGTTGGAGGGGAGGATGGAGGGGAGGTTGGAGGGCAGGATGGAGGGGAGGATGGAGGGGAGGTTGGAGGGGAGGTTGGAGGGGAGGTTGGAGGGGAGGTTGGAGGGGAGGTTGGAGGCAGGAGGGAGGGGAGGATGGAGGGGAGTTGGAGGGGATTGGAGGGAGGATGGAGGGGGAGGTTGGAGGGGAGGTGGAGGGGAGGTTGGAGGGGAGGTTGGAGGGGAGGTTGGAGGGGAGGTGGTGGAGGGGAGGTTGGAGGGGAGGTTGGAGGGGAGGTGGAGGGAGATTGGAGGGGAGGAGGAGGAGGGGAGGTTGGAGGGGAGGTTGGAGGGGAGGAGGATGGAGGGGAGGTTGGAGGGGAGGTTGCGGGAGGTTGGAGGGGAGGATGGAGGGGAGGTGGAGGGGAGGTTGAAGGGGAGGATGGAGGGGAGGAGGATGGAGGGGAGGAGGATGGAGGGGAGGTTGGAGGGGAGGTTGGAGGGGAGGTTGGAGGGGAGGTGCAGGGGAGGATGGAGGGAGAGGTGGAGGGAGGTTGGAGGGGAGGATGGAGGGGAGGTTGGAGGGGAGGAGGATGGAGGATGGAGGGGAGGATGGAGGGAAGGATGGAGGAGAGGTTGGGGGAGGTGGAGGGGAGGATGGAGGGCAGGATGGAGGGGAGGTTGGAGGGGAGGATGGAGGGGAGGAGGATGGAGGGGAGGAGGATGGAGGGAGGAGGATGGAGGGGAGGAGGATGGAGGGGAGGAGGATGGAGGGGAGGAGGATGGAGGGGAGGAGGATGGAGGGGAGGAGGAGGAGGAGGATGGAGGGGAGGGAGGGAGGTTGGAGGGGAGGAGGGAGGGAGGTTGGAGGGGAGGAGGGAGGGAGGTGGAGGGGAGGAGGGAGGGAGGTTGGAGGGGAGGAGGGAGGGAGGTTGGAGGGGAGGAGGGAGGGAGGTTGGAGGGGAGGTTGAAGGGGAGGATGGAGGGGAGGAGGATGGAGGGGAGGAGGATGGAGGGGAGGTTGGAGGGGAGGTTGGAGGGGAGGTTGCAGGGGAGGATGGAGGGGAGGTTGGAGGGGAGGTTGGAGGGGAGGATGGAGGGAGGTTGGAGGGGAGGAGGATGGAGGGGAGGATGGAGGGAAGGATGGAGGAGAGGTTGGGGGAGGTTGGAGGGGAGGATGGAGGGCAGGGAGGGGAGGTTGGAGGGGAGGATGGAGGGGAGGAGGATGGAGGGGAGGAGGATGGAGGGGAGGAGGATGGAGGGGAGGAGGATGGAGGGGAGGAGGATGGAGGGGAGGAGGATGGAGGGGAGGAGGATGGAGGGGAGGAGGATGGAGGGGAGGAGGATGGAGGGGAGGAGGGTTGGAGGTGGAGGGAGGAGGGAGGGAGGTGGAGGGGAGGAGGGGATGTGAGGTTGGAGGGGGAGGAGGGAGGGAGGTTGGAGGGGAGGAGGGAGGGAGGTTGGAGGGGAGGAGGAGGGAGGGGAGTTGGAGGGGAGGAGGGAGGGAGGTTGGAGGGGAGGAGGGAGGGAGGTTGGGAGGGGAGGAGGGAGGGAGGTTGGAGGGGAGGAGGGAGGGAGGTTGGAGGGAGGAGGGAGGGAGGTTGGAGGGGAGGAGGGAGGGAGGTTGGAGGGGAGGAGGGAGGGAGGTTGGAGGGGAGGAGGGAGGGAGGTTGGAGGGGAGGAGGGAGGGAGGTTGGAGGGGAGGAGGGAGGGAGGTTGGAGGGGAGGAGGGAGGGAGGTTGGAGGGGAGGAGGGAGGGAGGTTGGAGGGAGGAGGGAGTGGAGGAGCCAGTGGGCTGTGTCAATGAAGTAGCATACTATGCAGATATTCACTTACAAGAGGATACTGATTTATCACAAGTCGATTCAGTGTTGTGTTCAGTGTCACCACTCCAGTTTAAAGTGTCAACAAAGACGGGAGCTGGCTGAACACAAGTGTATACAAGGTATGCATTCTCATAGAGATCACATCTGTAGCGTGCAATGTCAGCTCAGTGATATTTGTTCCAATTGGAGTGTACTGTTGGAGGACAAGATAAAGATACTTGCAACAGTGAAAGTGAAATCGAACCTCTGGGATGCAATAGGAAATATTGTTGATGACAGGAGAGTGGTCATTAACATCCAGGACGTATATGCTGACAGTAATGGTGGCCACTGAACTGTCACATTGAGAGGCAACTGTCAGGTTGTATGCAGCAATGTAGAAGTTAGGTTTGGTGGAGGGAAGAGTGTTCCGTACTGTGATGGATCCATTGGGGTGCACGTTAAACACTAGAGAGGAAAGATCAATGAATCTTTAAATATACATATAAATGCACCCAACCCTACTAGTATTGGCTCCAGGTGACCAAGCAATGAGAGAGAAATTGGACAGTTGTGTTGAGGAATTAAGCTGTAGATCTATAACCAAGCTGCCAATGGATGCATTCTCCCATAGGCCAACTGAGAAGTTGGCGGTGTACAGCAGCCAGGTGCTTAGAGCGATAATATGGAGCCGTTAAACACACAACGTGGCTTGACCATGTCAACAATGCTGATCTCCACAATGGCATCTGGAACTGCCTGCCAGCAATGCCCATCCACTGCCTTCACCAGGAAGGCATAGAAGGCCTGTACGCTAGCAGCACTCAGTGAGCTGTTCACATAGACCTGTCCCGTGGTGGCATCAAGGGAGAAGGGTATGGGCGGGTCCAGGGCTCAATGGTTGTACTGAATGGTGCCTGCTGGTACCAGAGGAACATCATCGTCCGTGGCAACCACTGTGAGTAAGCTAGTGCCAATGGGTGTGGTCTTGGAGGCGGAGCCTTTGAAGACAGTCCTGGTGAAATAGGGTGGATTGCGGTCCAGTGCTATGCTGAAGGACAGTGTGATGGTGGTGGAGAGGGGAGGTGAGCCCTGGTCCTGGGCCACAATGCTGATGGTGTACTGTTCCGACACAGAGCCGACCAGGCTGCTGGCCACAGTGATGTTACCCGTGTGTGCGTCAATGGCGAAGCGTCCGTTCCCTCCATACATGTAGTAAGATACCTGTCCGTTGAGACCCAGGTCTGTGTCCACACACTGCACTGTTTTGATAACGCTTCCAACTGGTATGTAGGAGGCCACAGTAGGACAGTAGTTGACCCAATCGGAAGTGAAGATGCATGGAGTGTTGATTGGAAGGACCGTCACATTGAGCAGTGCTGTAGCGTTGCAGTAGGGGGCGCAAGTAGATGTGTTCTCTCGGCCAATTTGAAGCTCGGTGACATTAATAGTTAGTAAATAGTAGGGCCTGGACTGGATGTAAGTGATTGGCATTGTGGTCTGGACAATGGATCCATCAGAAGTGATGTTGAAAGGTCCACCAGATATGGAGAATGAAATCATTGGGTTTGTTTCATCTCCTTCATCGGCTGTGATAGGGGGATACTAGCAGGAAGAAGGGAGACACATCACACACTGAACAATATACACCCTCTGCATGAGTGCTTACAATTTGAAGAACTGTTCCATTTAGAGCATCCTCATGTACACTTGTTGTGTAGAGCGAGACACCAAAGACAGGGCAGTGATCGTGCTGAGGTGCTACCCTGACACTTACACGTGCTATGCCCTAAGAGGATAAGCAACAGGACATTGAAGGGGGAGGAGGGAGGACATTGAAGGGGGAGGAGGGAGGGCATTGAAGAGGGGAAACACAAGGGTTATCAGAAGGCACACTTTAATTACGCAACTCTTTATCAACATATTCCATTTCAACAAACGTACAGAGAGGGACGGGTCTCCCCCATCCATGGCTGCAATGGTCAGAAGATAGGAGGCGGAGTCTTCATAGTCAATCAGCTGAGGCTGTGCCACTCCCACACTACCCGTAGCCTGTTAGAGGTACCACAGAGCTCAAGAGACATGCAATTGCACGCGACATCTTACATTAATTGTAAATATTCCCAACGGATCACCGCCAATGATGGAGTAGCCAACCACTTCACCGTACACTGGACAACAGTCTCCGTCTGTAGCATTGACGGAGATAAGGCTTCCCATTGGCTGGGAACATGTAGGTGGCACGAGGGAGTTGTATTCCAAGACTGTAGCATTGTACAATGAGCTCAAGAAGATAGGGGAGTGTCCGTTGCAACAGCCCACAGTGATAGCATCTGTTGCCTGTGGGAGGGTAGTGTTTCAAGGAGAGGGAATTTGCCGCTTCAAGGTCACATACCAGAATGGTGTTGTTTAATCCATCAGGATTGGCTGCTGAGATGGACAGAGTGTAAGTAGGAGTGATGCAAATGTCAAATGGTCCCAATGCAGTGACCACCCCAGCTGATCTATCCAGTGCAAAGGTATCTGCAATGGGAAGTGTGTCATAACAATCTTCACCTTTCAGCTCACAGCTTACTGTTTGGGTTGCCACTAACGATGGTGTAGATGATGATGCGATTTTTGGCTGTTGCATCAGCATCTGTGGCATAAATGGTATTCACTGTTGTTCCATTTAGAGAGCACTCTAGTACAGTCGCTGCGTAATTCACAGGGTTAAAGATGGGTGGGTTGTCATTGAGATCCACAACAAGCACCGTGATCTGTAAATGAAAAAAATATGTGATACTGCAGAAGTTGGTGCAACCCATGTCTCAGTACAGCTGCACATAACAATAAATATGACCCCACCCCCTACTGGTATAGAATATGACCCCTCCCTATCAGTGTGAAACATGACCTATAGAGGAATGATACTGTATCTATGATGACTTGTTGCGACACATTCTCAGAACAAGGCTGAATGCTACCTCACATGTAATGCTACCTCACATATAATGCTACCTCACATGTAATGCTACCTCACATGTAATGCTACCTCACATGTAATGCTACCTCACATGTAATGCTACCTCACATGTAATGCTACCTCACATGTAATGCTACCTCACATGTAATGCTACCTCACATGTAATGCTACCTCACATGTAATGCTACCTCACATGTAATGCTACCTCACATGTAATGCTACCTCACATGTAATGCTACCTCACATGTAATGCTACCTCACATGTAATGCTACCTCACATGTAATGCTACCTCACATGTAATGCTACCTCACATGTAATGCTACCTCACATGTAAGCACATGTAAGCACATGGGGAGTACGACATTTGCACATCCCAGGAATCCTGAACAAGTAGCATGGTGAAATGAACATAACCTTTGCAGTGTTAGAAGCTGCAGGCCCCTTTGACATGTATCTTTTCTCTCTCTCCCACTCATCCACACCACACATAACCTACCTCACAAGCACTGGTATACTTTCCATCAGCCACATAAATGGTCATTGTTACAATCCCTCTACCCAAGCCATCTGCCTGAGTGATATTTTCACGATCAACACTATTTACTGATATGTTGGGTGACTGTGTGTGTGTGTGTGTGTGTGTGTGTGTGTGTGTGTGTTTGAGTTAAGGAGAAGAGATGGGATGAGTAATGGATGCACAGAGGACATGGTGGCTCACATAAGGGTCAGGAATAGTGAACCAGGTCAGTGGAATCGGAGCAAAAGGATTCTGGACATTCAGTGAGTATATCAGATTTCTAAGCTGTGGATTGACATTCGCATCAGACGCAATGACACCAGTGAGTGTGGTGACAGTATTTTCATCAATAACCCATGAGTAGGGACAGCCAATGAATACTGGACCATGTACGTTGCATTCAATGACAACAACATCCGCTACTGCCTGTGGAATGAGAGAGAGGGTGGGATATTCATGCAAACCAGTCAACTATTTTTAATAACTTACTACACTGTAGTTTGCGTAGTACAGACCATCAGGATTGCTGGCTTTCAAACTCATTGTGTAGTTCGTGGTGATGAGATAATTCAGAAGCTGTTGCGTTGTCATATTGCCAGTGTACATGTCCAGACGAAAGACATCTGTGGGAGGTCAGTTAAGATGGCCTCCACTCAGTACACTGTCAAGATCTTACTGTTGGTATTTCCACTGGTGATGGTGTAGAGAATGATGCGATTCTGTGGAGTTGCATCAGCATCTGTGGCATACACCGTGAACAATGGTGTTCCAATTGGAGAGCACTCATTGAGGTATAGTGGATAATTTGATGGGTTGAATACAGGTGGGTTGTCGTTGACATCCAAGACATACACTGTAATCTGTGGAATTATATTGTATGAAGCCCTATACATCCAGACACAGCAGACCAACATCTTTCATTAGTTTTATTGAAGCAATTGTTTGAGGATTTTTTAATAGAGCACAATGCTATCCTTTGGCTCACAAGTGCACACATATTGGAGTGGAATTTCAATGGATTATGGACCTTTGCAGTGACATGTGTGTTTGTTTCAGGAACTACATCTGGTCTGGATGACCAAATTTATTACTGAACAAATATCTCCTGTAAAGTTGTAATTTTATTACACATGTTTAATTTATTTGCAGTCACTCTAATTTATTCCTGCTTCCAACACATCTCAATGCTGCAAATCATAAGCTTTGTCCATCTCTAGTGTGATGTTGCAAAACTCCACTTGGAGTATTACACATACACAAGCTCACCTGACAAGTGCTTGTAACTTCCCATCTGTTACTTCCATCCTCATCATGACCACTCCTCTTAACACTTGATCAGCACTTGTGAACAATTCACGATCTACACCATTCACTGCTATGTCGGATGACTGGTGTAGGAAGGAGGAGGAGGAGGAGGAGGAGGCAGAGGAGGAGGAGGAGGAGGAGGAGGAGGAGGAGGAGGAGGAGGAGGAGGAGGAGGAGGAGGAGGAGGAGGAGGAGGAGGAGGAGGAGGAGGAGGAGGAGGAGATGAAAATATACCATTATGGTTGAGGTTACTCACAGAAGGGTTGGGAATGGTGAACCATGTTGCAGCAACCAGAGGTGACTGGACAGCAAGAGAATATGTCAGGTTTCTGAATGCAGGATTGATGTCGGCATCAGTGACAAGGATCCCAGTGAGTGCTGAATTGTTGTTCTCATCAATAACCCATTCGTGAGGACAATTAACAAATACTGGTGGATGATTGTTGCATTCATTCACAAGTATGTTTGCCGTTGTCTGAAAACAAAGTACATAGGAAGAGCAATTAAACATACTTAATAAAAGTTACTACACATGACATAATAAATGAGAGGTACATAACTTACCACACTATTCGCAGAGAACAGACCATCAGGGTTGCTGGCTTTCAAGCTCATAGTATAGCTCATGGTGATTATGTAATTCAGAAGCTGTTGTGTTGTCATAGTACCAGTGGATACGTCCAGTGCAAATTCGTCTAAACAAAAATTGTTCAGATAGCCTCCACTCAGTACACTGTCAAGATCTTACTGTTGGTATTTCCACTGGTGATGGTTGTAGAGAATGATGCGATTCTGTGGAGTTGCATCAGCATCTGTGGCATACACCGTGAGCACTGGGGTTCCAATTAGAGAGCACTCATCAACATATGCCGTATACATGGAAGAGTTGAAGACAGGTGGATTATCATTGACATCCAGGATGTACACAGTGATCTGTAGAGTATGAAGCACATAACGTTAATTTAACACACCTCACCTGTCAGGTGCACATATGCACTCACTCTCTCCCTCTCCTCCCCTATCTCTCCCCACAGCTCACCTGACATGTAGTGATAAACTTCCCATCTGTCACAGAAATGTTGAAGTTCACAACGGCTCGTCCAAAACTATCAATATTGGTGAGGTTTGGATATTCGCGATCAACACCGTTCACTGCTATAACAGGTGACTGCAAAGGACAGGTGAATAAGTCACCTTTGGGGACACTAGTGGCTTACAGAAGGATTAGGAATGGTGAACCATGCTGATGGGATCGGTGGTGGAACAGATAGAGAATATGTGAGCTGTCCAAGAACACTTGTGTCTTCACTGGTTGCGAGGATCTGCCCACTTAGTGGAGTATTGTCATTCTCAGCAATGGTCCAGTCATAAGGACAGCCAATGAAGTATGGTGGGTCATTATGGGCATTGGTTAGGCACACCTCTACTGTTGCATTATTTGGTGACTGTAGAGGAGAGGGAGGGTAGGAGGGAGTGTAGAACAGGAGGGTATGTGAAGGTAGGGAGGAGGGAAGGGAGTGTGTAGAACAGGAGGGTATGTGAAGGGGAAGGGAGTGTAGAACAGGAGGGTATGTGGAGGTAGGGAGGAGGGGAGGGAGTGTAGAACAGGAGGGTATGTGGAGGTAGGGAGGAGGGTAGGGAGTGTAGAACAGGAGGGTATGTGGAGGTAGGGAGGAGGGGAAGGAGTGTAGAACAGGAGGGTAGGAGGAGGTAGGGAGGAGGGGAGGGAGTATAGAATAGGAGGGGTATGTGGAGGAGAGGAGGGTGGAGGGGAGGGTGTTGAGAAGGGGAGGGAGGAGGTAGAGAGAGACATCAGATCATCAAACATCACAACTATACAGATGGAAATGACAGACTGTTAGAAGTGGAGTGGTTGGATTGTAGGCTCCCACAACAAATGTCAAGTTGATTGGAGGGATCTCATAATCAAGTATGGCTCCTGTGCTGACAGTAATGGATCCATTAAACATGTTTAGTGTGAATTTGTCTCCAGCATTGCCAGCTAAAGTGGGCATTAGATAGAAATGAGGAAGTGTTCAGCTTGCACAGTTGTCATGACATTCCATTTTATAATTTTGTAACCAAATTATTATGCCATAGAGGTAGTACCTACCATCAAGAATGTCATAGTAGATTATAGCATTGGAACCAAAGTCGCAGTCTACTGCAGTTACCGTGGTTACAGGTGTGCCACCAGGTGTGTCCTGTGTGCAGTGGGCAGTGAACGCACACACTCACAGGAGACATGTGCTTACTTCCAAGATATCAATGCATGCTGAATGACCTGTGTTATAATAGGCGGGTTGTCATTCACATCTGTGACCACAATGGTGAAGTCTCGTATGCTGTGGGAAGAGAAGGGATGTCCCACTATAGCTGCGCCCCTTGGCCCCACTATAGCCACGCCCCTTGGCCCCACTATAGCCACGCCCCTTGCCCCCACTATAGCCACGCCCCTTGGCCCCACTATAGCCGCGCCCCTTGGCCCCACTAATACCTGCACTGTGGCTGTCTTGGGATGGTATTTCCAGTGCAGTCTTGCAAAAGCTGACTTCCCTGGCAGTCGCACACCTTTACTTGTACAGCTATGTTTCTATCTCCAGTGTTGGGACATGCACCATTGCTGTACACAGGGCTGTAGTCCAAACAGGAAGTGAGCATCACATGACCACTCTCGGTGATAGTGAGTCTGTTGGCAGGCTACAATGCAAGGGGGAAGTGCATGTACATTTGGTTCCTGAATAACATTTTATTAGCAGGGGCTCATTAACTCACTGTAACTGATTCCAAAATATAAAATGGCAGACTCTGGTTACATCCAGTTGTCTCGTCGAATGCATCAGCATCGCGGGCTGTCAGCGTCATCAGAGGCAGAGAAGTGTTGCACAGTTTGTCCTCTGGGATGTAGTAGATCAGCTCTGCAGGCCAAGAGAGTCAACACAGCCCCCACTAGCTACAGCTAGCTCACCTGGAGGACTGAACAGCTCAGAACTAAACTGATCCATGGGAGATTGGCTGTGTACACGCACTGCAGTGAGCTCAGGGGCAAACTCGTTCACAGGAAGTATCTTGATGAGAATGGTTGTCGTACTGGTGACACTGACATGCAGGTAGTCTGGTGCATTCCAAGCTGCCACCTTACAACCAATGAACGCAGTTCAAGTAATGACTCTGACTACCCACGCATCTGGTTATTGATACCCCACACCTCTGGTTATTGATACCCCATGCCTCTGGTTATTGATACCCCACACCTCTGGTTATTAATACCCCACACCTCTGGTTATTGATACCCCACACCTCTGGTTATTAACCCTACACTTCTGGTTATGAATACCCCCACACCTCTGGTTATGAATACCCCACACCTCTGGTTATGAATACCCCACACCTCTGGTTATTAAACCCACACTTCTAGTTATTGCTACCCTACACCTCTGGTTATTAATACCCCACACCCTCCTCCACACGATACGTTCCAATACAATCCGAGCCTGTTACTTACAATGACGGATATAATGTGAGGGTTGGGAGGATAGCTTTCATAGTTCACCAGTGATGCGTTCAGAACACTCAGTTTCCCTGTGGCATTGTTTATGCTGAAGGCAGTAACCTGTTGGCTCTGTATGGCGTAAGTCACCTCCCTGCCCTGTGGGTCTGTGGCGCTGATGGGTGCCACAAGGGTCAGACTGGTCGTGTTCTCAAGCATACAGCCGGTGTATACTATATTAGTAAACATTGGAGGGAGATTGTTCCGAGACTGGAATGGAATGGGTGTGGTCAGGTGATGATCAAACATTCTATGCTGAACTCACTATAACACTGACGTTGACCATAGCTGTACCGGTTAGAGCCATTGCAGTGTTGGTACAGGCTGGGTCTGCTGACGGAGATGTTGCATATACGCTGGCACAGCCCAGGTCTGAAGCCCAAAGCACAATTTTCCATTCCTGTTGGGCACTGTACTGAAGCACAGCTGTGACAGAGAGCTGCGCTGTTGTGATGGCCATTCCATTGTCAAGAAGGACACCTTGTTGCATTGTGAAATTGTTCGTTGTGTCCGAAATGTTCACACACAGATTATTGTATGGAGGAAGGTCTGCGTCATACACCTGAGAAGAAGCCATTATCAAATTATGCTCCTAGCACAAGGGTCTGACCCCTCCCATCTATTCCATGACCCCTCCCATCTATTACATGACCCCTCCCATCTGTTACATGGCCCCTCCCATATTTGATATAGCCCCTCCCATAAGGCCTGCCCACATCAGTAGTGCATCAAGCTTTCAACGTTGTAGTGGTACTGAGATGATTGTGTCAGAACAACATGTGTTTATAATCAGTAAAAGACACTAACTTGGAGAGTGAGGAAGTTTGAGTAGCCAAGCTGCTCCAGAAGGCTGAGACTGACATTGTATGGTACGAAGTAAGGAGCGTTGTCGTTGTCATTGATCACATTAATAGTGAAGACAGCATAACCCTGATTGAATGGGGGAACGCCGCCATTGTCCTTAGCAAGAATGGTTACATTCACTACTAGCTCCACTTCGTAGTCTAGATCATGAACACACAGATGCTGTGTTGCATTAATAGAGAACCTGTGTATAAAATGTGACACATAAGTTTGAGCATATCCCATTGAAAATGCGCTACCAGAGCTCCAGATATAGCACACCTACCTGCTGTCATGGAAAACACTCAATACGATTGGTCCATTGGACTGCCGGAGTGTCCAGATCTGTGACCTAGATGAATGCAGTACAGGTGTGTTAGCGTGCAGACATTGATGGGAGTGGGGAGGAGGGCCTACATTGATGGGAGTGGGGAGGAGGACCCTACAGTGATGGGATTGGGGAGGAGGACCTACATGAGTGGGGAGGAGGACCTACATTGATGGGAGTGGGGAGGAGGGCCTACATTGATGGGAGTGGGGAGGAGGGCCTACATTGATGGGAGTGGGGAGGAGAACCACAGTGATGGGATTGGGGAGGAGGACCTACATGAGTGGGGAGGAGGACCTACATTGATGGGAGTGGGGAGGAGGGCCTACATTGATGGGAGTGGGGAGGAGGGCCTACATTGATGGGAGTGGGAAGGAGGACCTACATGAGTGGGGAGGAGGACCTACATTGATGGGAGTGGGGAGGAGGACCTACATTGATGGGGGTGGGGAGGAGGGCCTACATTGATGGGAGTGGCGAGGAGGACCTACATTGATGGGAGTGGGGAGGAGGACCTACATTGATGGGAGTGGGGAGGAGGACCTACATCGATGGGAGTGGGGAGGAGGACCTACATTGATGGGAGTGGGGAGGAGGACCTACATTGATGGGAGTGGGGAGGCAGTAGAGCACACCAGCAGTCCATTTCTCATGGATGCAGTAGGCTGCAGGTTGCACAACAGGCGGGGTTGTTGTTGACGTCCTCCACACCAATGTACACAGTCATAGTACAAGACTGGCCACCTCTGTCTGTCGCAAGCAAGCTTACAAAAGAAGCAGTTAAAGTGTCTTTCACACTTCTGGTGTAGTTACCATAAGAATGAAGGTCTGGTTTACAAGGCTCTCATAGACCACGCGCTTCAGCAGGTACAGAGATACAATGTTCTGCTTGTTTGGACTGAAAGGGTTCCACCACTTGTGTCCGATATGAGAGTGTAAGTGATCATTCTATTAGCAATCTGCAGAGGAGTAAAATCATTTAGAATCACACATGCACACACACCCACATACCCACACACATATACACATACCCACACACAACACATAAACGCATACACATACACATACACAGACAAGCTCTAATTAGCACACACCTGGTCATAATCAACGGCTCCTATATTAGTACCAACTAGGGAGCCCACAGCTGTGTTTTCGGGCAGTTCAAAGAAGGTAAACGTCATGTAAGCACACAGGTGGCTGATTGATGGTGTCTCTGATGAAGACCCTCACAGCAGCGTAGGATCTGTACACACTCCCACTGCAGAAGTACTCATTGAAAGGTGAAGCGATGTTCAATGTGGCCTGGGGAGGAGATCGCACATCACACTGCCACTTGATTGATGAACACACACTAACCACACTAACCACACTAACCACACTAACCACACTAACCACACTAACCACACTAACCTGGACTATGACCACATATTGAGGGCTTATGGCAACATCCAAGGGGCCTTGAATGTAGACTGAACCAGTGACAGGGTCAATGGAGAACAGTCCACCAGTGGGATCTGCAGAGGGTACTGTAAACGCCTGAATTCTAATTAGCTAATTAGTCTTCCAACCTGAGAATATGGAATATGCAATGACTGCCATAGGGTCTGGGTCTGATTTGGTTGCAGTCACATTCACGAGCCACAAAGGTCCCTATAGTGACATGGCAGCACAATCAAGCAGCACATCATGCGTATCATCACTAACCATCGCCAGTGTCTCGTTGATGTTCACGGTGTAGGTGTTGCGGGTGAATTTAGGAGGAGCATAGGAGATGACATAGTGGACTGTTACCACCATCCCCGCAGACTGAAGCACAGGATTTCCTGTATCCTAGATGGTCACACAATATCACATGATGCCCCTCAGCATCCTGATGCCAATGGGAGCTCACTGTAATTTGAATGTCAATGGTGTAGGGACTGTTTGCGTGCGACACTTGACCAGCAAGAGTAATGACACCAGTCACAGAATCGATAATGAAAGTGCCATCCTGGGAACGGAAGCACATGGTATGGAATGGGGCCATGGCATTAATAGTACATGGAGTGGGACCACAACACACTCACCCCTTGCACCAGGCTGTAGGTGTGGATGGCATTGATACCCTCGTCCAGATCAGTGGCACTGACAACAATATCTGTGCACCTAAGGGTGTGGTCTGCAAGGGAGTATGGTGTTAGCTCATGTAAGCCGCAAGGTGCCAGGTCCTTACAGATGTGACATGGGTGATTTGGGATGGGATGAGGTCTACAGGAACTGGAGGATTGTCATTAATGTCACGTAGCATCACGTTAACCATCAGAGTGGCCTGGGGACGGGATGGAAAGACCAGGGGCAGGAGACAGAAATGAAATAGACATTGTCATTATGTTGGTTACTATGGTTACTCACAGTTCCCGGACATATTGAACTGGTGACAGTCACAGTGAAGCTTGTGGTTGGACCAGGGAAGGCAGTCTGCAAGCAAACGTACGCATTAAATATCTTCCCAGCATGTCCGCTCGTTTTTTCTTTCGTAATGTCGTTATGTCTATTTATAGTTTACAGCTATATTATTATTTTTTGCCTGGGTAACTATCTTCGCATCGAATAGTTGTACATTACGTGAATTTGTATTGAACACACCTCTCCTCACAACGTCACAATCCTGTTCACGTTCCTGCGCAGTTGTGGAAACTTAAAACGCGCATTACAAATAAAACTATTGTGCTATATAAGAGACCCTCCGTTATCAACCACAACCAATCAAAGCATAAAATATGCCCGATGGTGATGATGAAATATGCACGATCACCCTGGATTCGCACCATGTTCGCACTAAATGAAGTTTGCAGGCACACAATTGTACGGTCGTATATGGCTTATGTATCCATGGGATTCAGAAGATATTCAAATGTGACGCTATCCATATTGGGGTCATAATATATGGCGATCAAAAGTGCTTCACCCTAATCAGTTATTCATGATCCATGGGCGGGGAAGGCGTGTGTGTGCGTGTGTGTGCGTGTGTGTGTGTGTGTGTGTGTGTGGAAGGGGAGTGGAGAAGAGGAGGGAGGCGGGATCTGCAGATGCGACAAAGCACAGACTGCACCAATCTTAGTGTGTGGATATAGTATAGGTCCAAATGGGCATTTGAAGTTGTCATGTCAACACCGAAGCAGTCAACATGCTATGAATGTCTAGTTCACCTCCACGATAACACCTACGTACATGCAACTTACATCTCTGTCCAACCTGCTGGTCACCACTATGGCTTCTTACGGCACCGTTCCAATTGAAGTACGTCGTTGGAGACACTTGCACAGTGTAGAAGTCTGGTTCAGTCCAACTATTGATGTTCCCACAGAACGCTGGCAGCTTGTAAGACATCGGTGCCTGATTTAGCAAGAAGAAAGAAATTTGCATTATGAAACCGCGAGGAAGTGAACGTGCCAGGTGGAATTACCAAGGCTAAGCTCTTCGTTGATTGTAATTGAGATCGAACTTGATTGCTCAAACAAAGCTGTAAAATTTCGGCACGAATCTAACTTAGTTTGTGGAGGCAACTTGCTTTACTTACTGAGCTGTCCAATCGCTGAAGCAATGCAAGCAAGCGCGACGAAGCCACAAAAAGCCCTGCACGCCATACTCAGAAGTGGGGTGGGGCTGGTAGTATGCGGATGTAACCGATAATTAACGCGTTTCAGCGGTGAATAACATTAAAATTGATTGTCCCGTTACTATTTTTTAAATCGATAATCAACATAGTCGTCTCCGCTTGGTTATAGAACCGAATGCCCCGCCAATGTTTAATGGCCCTTTATGTACACGACCTTCGAGCCTCTATTCCGCAACCTTTTCTTTTAATTGCTATTTATAAAGGTATAATGTCATGCATGCAGGTCTAGAGCAACTGTAGCCGCCGCTAATTCAGTCTTAATTTCATACCGATTCGCAGCCTATGGTTGGTGTTTATTTTTAATCCAGTCTTCGTGACCGCCTCATGCTATGTTTTCACAGCTCGGTGGCCGGAGCTCGTGACGTTACTTATGATTGAACTATGATTGCACCATCATGCCTAAAATGCAAAATGCATGCTGTACATTGCTGACAAGGTTTTCTTTCAGAAGTAGATGCATTGTGTACAATCCTGAGGGCGGTATTCCTTGTTGCGCAGAGCGTGATCTTGCTTAGACTGACGCCCATTTTAGCTGACGTGTTGCTTTCTGGATGTGAAATAGCTTTTAATACGCTCAGTATGTAAACAATCCATATAACTTTTATTAATGCAAGATGTAAGTGTTTGTATTTGTCGCAAAATTAAATCTAAACATAATTGCATCGGCGATGAGCTCTTATAATTTCTACTGTATGAACTTGCAAGTTAAATGCACAATGCCACTTATAATAGCCTCTTCAACAGTGGAATTGGCAGGCTGCCAGGTGCTATATTTCTTCAGCCACTACATGCATAACTATTGTTCACACACACACACACCATCTGTAGACAGAACATCATCAAAACTTCAACATGAAAATAATGCATTTGATTGATCTTAACAGCTGCTGTAAGCACGAACCAGCTTCCAAGCAGTTTATGTGGTGGTGGGCCAAGTGAGTGAGCCACAATGCAGTGTCACAAGTGGGTGCCAGAGCTCTTGCGTCGATACACAAAGACCAAATACAGTCCTATGACCTCCCACTGTGCCGCTGACAATGTCCCCTGCAAAGTAAATAAGCAAACTCATCATTTCCATCTCTACAGTAGTTATTGCGCTCTATTAAAATTAGATGTTGGTATTTTTAAAACAAATATTAATCCAAACAGCAGTTTATTTGTGTTGTGGCTGGCGTACTTCACAACGAATATCTACCCCGCATGCGCACTGGAGATAGAGATGGGATAAGGGATGCACGTGGGCATTATTGTGACCCTAGAGTTGCATTTTTGTTTTCTGAGTAGTCTCTGTTAGTTTGTGTGTTGCTACGTGATTAGCGTGATTTGTCATACCTATTCCTGCAATTATCTCATTTGAAATCCTGTTTCCCTAAGAACACGACAAATTGCATGGTTTAATAATTGGGAAGAAAATAAATAACTTCAGTAGATTTCATGTGTAGCAGTTTTGAATATTTGATAATCAGATCCAATTTTAGAGGCTTTGATACAGTTACTTAAACTTAATCATAATATGCCTAGTTATTACAGCTGATGAATAAATTGTAATAAGCAGATAAAGTTAAAGTGTTGAGGATACTACATGCTCATAAAACCCACCTCAATACACTAATTTACAGCAACACTGACCTACTTAGCTCCCTTATTCCAGGCCACCTTCAGTACATGCAAACTGTACGCCTTATGAAATGTTTCACAAGCCACCAACACATCTTTAACTTGAATGTCTGCAACAGCTTATCATACATGTAATAAATGGGCACAACAATATGACAGTGTTCTGACTGTAGTGCAATGTAGTGCAGATAGCATGTAAACCTAAACCCCCACAATTAGTTAGTACATGTCCCATTAGGTGGTATCTGAGCTGCTCCACATACATGTATACAACTTTAACTCACACTTTCTAAACTAAATGCCTGCATTCTGAACAGCAGACTTAGGTCCTCTGGCTTGTGGCGATGGTCAGTGAAGAAATCATGGAAGTTCTGTTGTGCAACAGGCTCCATGCCGAAGTCAGAAAGCATGCTAAAGAAGTAATGTGAGGGTGTAGTGTGAGGGTG
>JABACO010000018.1:8069810-8087310 GCA_013339895.1 Ephydatia muelleri
CCACATACACACATACACACACATACACACACAGATGCTTGGGTTTCTCAATTCTCTATGTGGACCTAGAGCTGCTGAACTTAAAGTGAAAGACAAAGAAACGTACAACTTCAACCCTCGCAAGCTCATTGAAACCATAACGACCATTGTACTAAGGATATGGAAACAGGAGTCCAACATGGCTGCCAGGGATTTTACATCATCAATGGCATTGCACCCAGAATATTCCACTGCTACAATGAAGCATGTGGGAAGCTTGCTAGCTAGGGACAGCCAGGCTGGTGCCCAGGCCTTTACACTCTTTGTGGAGAACGTATGTTGGAACATTAGTATGTGTTATGTTGAAACTAAGACATGTGTTTTCAGTTTCGTGTGTGTATGTGTGTGTGTGGTGTGTGTGTGTGTGCATGTGTGTGTGTGCATGTGTGTGTGTGTGCATGTGTGGGTGTGTGTGCGTGTGTGTGTGTGTGTGTGTGCATGTGTGGGTGTGTGTGTGTGTGTGTGTACATGTGTAGGTGTGTGGGGGTATGTATGTGCATGTTACAACATGTCAAGATGTTCTTTAGTATCACAATTTGGGATTGTAACATTGATCAAAACTTATTGAACCATTTCCATTGGATACACTTCAGTTGCCATTTTGTCTAACTAATCACTGAACACATGCTGTTTGGGTGGGCCTGTTGGGGCGTGTGCCTGTATTTGACCACTCCCTTCACAGGTGGAGGCCATTCAGCGTGCATCTGGGGTGGGGTCTGAGGGGCGTGGCCAAGAGGAGGCTCCAGTTGACACAAGATGGCAGTCGGAGGCCAAGGCTGTACGTGTTAATCGGGACTGCCTCAAGGATCTCTACGTGTCAGCAATGGAGCCTAGCAAGTATGAGAGTGCAGTGTTGGCAGCTGGCCACACCTTCTTTGAGAAGAGTCAAGCATCCTTTGATGCTCGGTTAGCTGCTGTATGTGTGTGTGGGTGTGGTGTGTTCACATGATGGTGTGGGTGTTTGTATGTGTGGCGTACATGTATGTATGGTGTGGTGTGATGTGTCTGGTTCAGATCTCCTAAAGTGAAAGCCATCCTTCGAGACATGAATCTGCTACAAGAATCCTTACCTATTCATCCAGACTCTGCCATCTTTGTTAGACAGGTAAGAGGTTTGGAAAGTAAGTTTAGTAGTTTGCAACCTTTGGAACAAAGCTTAGCGTGTACATCATCCAAGATGCTTCATACAAATGCATATTCTCCCCTTTCCCCCTCCCTCCCCCTCCCTCCCTTCCCCTCCCTCCCCCTCCCTCCCTCCCCCTCCCTCCCTCCCCCTCCCTCCTCCCCTCCCTCCTCCCCCTCCCTCCCTCCCCCTCCCTCCCTCCCCCTCCCTCCCTCCCCCTCCCTCCCTCCCTCCCCCTCCCTCCCTCCCTCCCTCCCCCTCCCTCCCTCCCAGGATGAGGATCACATGGACCTGGTGAGGGTGTTGATCACAGGACCTGTGGACACACCCTACAGCTTAGGGTGCTTTGTCTTTGATGTTTACTATCCTAGTACGTATCCTAGCAACCCTCCACTGGTCACTCTCACCACCACAGCCAACAAGACTGTAAGGTGTGCCAGAGAGATCACATGACTGGTTTGATGAGGTCATAGATTAGATGATTACTTTAAAAATAACAAAATCAGTTTGGAATAGTGAATGTGTGACTCTGCTCATACTTCTATGTTTGCTGTGGTTATAGATTCAACCCAAACCTCTACGCTGATGGCAAGGTAAGCTCTCTGTGTTGCAGCCATATTGGGTCTCATCCTTCCCACCCTCCTCTCCTCCCCATCCTCCTCACTCCCTCCCCTCCCCTCTCTTCCCCTCCCCTCCCACTCCCCCTCCCCTCTCTTCCCCTCCCACTCCCCCTCCCCTCCCCCACCCTCCCCTCTCCATCCCCTCCCTTCCCTCATGGTAGGTATGCTTAAGTCTTTTAGGCACTTGGCATGGTGGAGATGCCACAGAGAAGTGGGACCCTAGCCGCTCAAACCTGCTCCAAGTAAAGATGCTTTCACTCCAAGTACCATCTGATCCTTCCTGTGCACATGCACACACACCCACACACCACGCACAGGTTCTGTTATCCATTCAAGGGATGATTCTTATTCCAGATCCAATGTTCAACGAACCAGGTTATGAGACCATACGTGGAACAGAAGAAGGAAATGTGTGTGTGTGTGTGTGTGTGTGTGTGTGTGTGTGTGTGTGTGTGTGTACATGCATGTGTGTGTGTGTGTGTACATGCATGTGTGTGTGTGTACATGCATGTGTGTGTGTGTACATGCATGTGTGTGTGTGTGTACATGCATGTGTGTGTGTGTACATGCATGTGTGTGTGTGTACATGCATGTGTGTGTGTGTGTACATGCATGTGTGTGTGTGTACATGCATGTGTGTGTGTGTACATGCATGTGTGTGTGTGTACATGCATGTGTGTGTGTGTACATGCATGTGTGTGTGTGTACATGCATGTGTGTGTGTGTGTGTTTGCATATGTGAGTGAATACCTTTCTCTTCCTCCAGAGGCGTGGCAATGTGTACAATGCAGATCTACAGGTTCACACCATTAGACATGCCATGTTGGAGCAGCTAAGAAATCCACCTGCAGGTCAGGTGATGTAAGGTGACAAAGAGTCATAAAATGCCAATTCAGTTTAGAATACTTGCATCATTTTGTACTCTAATAAGGTGATTAAATTTTTGAGGTGAAAAATGATCAATGCTATATAATTAGCCCACAGAAACAGATCTGTATCAGATAGCTCACTTGAGCTAATATTGTTTTCTTATGTGGCATCCTCTTGTGATTATGTGGCCATGACCTCATCCTATCACCCATACCCATGACCTCATCCTATCACCCATACCCATGACCTCATCCTATCACCCATACCCATGACCTCATCCTATCACCCATACCCATGACCTCATCCTATCACCCATACCCATGACCTCATCCTATCACCCATACCCATGACCTCATCCTATCACCCATACCCATGACCTCATCCTATCACCCATACCCATGACCTCATCCTATCACCCATACCCATGACCTCATCCTATCACCCATACCCATGACCTCATCCTATCACCCATACTCATGACCTCATCCTATCACCCATACCCATGACCTCATCCTATCACCCATACTCATGACCTCATCCTATCACCCATACCCATGACCTCATCCTATCACCCATACTCATGACCTCATCCTATCACCCATACCCATGACCTCATCCTATCACCCATACTCATGAACATTTTTGGATCACTAGGGTTTGAAGATCTGATTAAGGTCCACTTCACCATTCAACGGGATCTGGTTCTCAAGCAATGTGCTGAGTGGCTTGATCGTGCTGTGAATGCAGAACATGAGCGCAGGCTGAGAAAGGCAATTGACGAACTCAGACCAGAACTGGAGAAACTCTGAAACTAATTTTGTGTTCAATTTTGTAATAACAAAATGTGGTGTGCCATAAATTTATATTTTGATAAGTGCATTTCACTTGTACCATCCTAGTGAAACTAAACCAATGATACTCTGGAGGTGCCTGCAATGATACTCTGGAGGTGTCTGCAATGATACTCTGGAGGTGCCTGCAATGATACTCTGGAGGTGTCTGCAATGATACTCTGGAGGTGTCTGCAATGATACTCTGGAGGTGCCTGCAATGATACTCTGGAGGTGCCTGCAATGATACTCTGGAGGTGTCTGCAATGATACTCTGGAGGTGTCTGCAATGATACTCTGGAGGTGTCTGCAATGATACTCTGGAGGTGTCTGCAATGATACTCTGGAGGTGTCTGCAATGATACTCTGGAGGTGTCTGCAATGATACTCTGGAGGTGCCTGCAATGATACTCTGGAGGTGCCTGCAATGATACTCTGGAGGTGCCTGCAATGATACTCTGGAGGTGTCTGCAATGATACTCTGGAGGTGTCTGCAATGATACTCTGGAGGTGCCTGCAATGATACTCTGGAGGTGCCTGCAATGATACTCTGGAGGTGCCTGCAATGATACTCTGGAGGTGCCTGCAATGATACTCTGGAGGTGTCTGCAATGATACTCTGGAGGTGTCTGCAATGATACTCTGGAGGTGCCTGCAATGATACTCTGGAGGTGCCTGCAATGATACTCTGGAGGTGCCTGCAATGATACTCTGGAGGTGCCTGCAATGATACTCTGGAGGTGCCTACTCTGGAGGTGCCTGCAATGATACTCTGGAGGTGCCTGCAATGATACTCTGGAGGTGCCTGCAATGATACTCTGGAGGTGCCTGCAATGATACTCTGGAGGTGCCTGCAATGATACTCTCTGCAATGATACTCTGGAGGTGCCTGCAATGATACTCTGGAGGTGTCTGCAATGATACTCTGGAGGTGTCTGCAATGATACTCTGGAGGTGCCTGCAATGATACTCTGGAGGTGCCTGCAATGATACTCTGGAGGTGCCTGCAATGATACTCTGGAGGTGTCTGCAATGATACTCTGGAGGTGTCTGCAATGATACTCTGGAGGTGCCTGCAATGATACTCTGGAGGTGCCTGCAATGATACTCTGGAGGTGCCTGCAATGATACTCTCTGCAATGATACTCTGGAGGTGCCTGCAATGATACTCTGGAGGTGTCTGCAATGATACTCTGGAGGTGTCTGCAATGATACTCTGGAGGTGCCTGCAATGATACTCTGGAGGTGCCTGCAATGATACTCTGGAGGTGCCTGCAATGATACTCTGGAGGTGCCTGCAATGATACTCTGGAGGTGCCTGCAATGATACTCTGGAGGTGTCTGCAATGATACTCTGGAGGTGTCTGCAATGATACTCTGGAGGTGCCTGCAATGATAATAATAATAATTTTATGTGCACATAGTATACACAAAGGCAAGTAATGGCATATGTAAATGCACTTATATACTGCCCAGTACTACAACGGGAAGCATCTGCAAAAGGGAGACAAGTTCACTGTACATAGTGACAGGGCTCGAAATAGCGGTCGCCACACTGGCAATTCCGGACAAATTATTGCAATGTCCGGATAAAATTAATATTGATCGTGTCCGGACAAAATGGCGGATGCTGTAAATGACAGTGACAGTCCCCCACCAACCAAGAAGCGTGCCGTTTGCCGGAGAACAGTAGAGAAATGAATAAAGAAAACGATCGATCGCTCAACACGACTGTCTGGCTAAAATTTGATAGTGATAGACACGACCGTGTAACTTACTACTCTTTCGTGTAAAGTTGCAGACAGTATAAAGATAAACTGCTTGGCATGCGTAACTACCATCCCGCGTTCGTGGATGGGACAAGTAATGTCAGAGCCTCTTCTTTTAAAGACCATGCGGTGACAGCAATGGCATTTTTTTCGGAATAGCACAACAACCGTCAGGGAGTCACCAATTGTAACATCTTTACTCCGTTCTTCGATGGATCCTACCACGTGTGACAAGTATTACTACCAAAGCGTATAATTATATGCGTGATCAGAGTTGTCACTTACATTACATGTATGCATATTCAATTTCACAATTTAATAAAATTTGTATGGGTTCTGGGGGGAAAATGTTAAATTTGACAGAACAAACCTAGCATTGTACTGGCAATTTGACAGTACAAGTGAAAAAGTTATTTCGAGCCCTGTAGTCTAGACTTAAATATTAGTTCAGAGGATGGGGTGACAACAGTATCTGGTAAGGAATTCCAAATATGAATAATCCGGACCGAGAAGAAATTGGATCTGAAGTTATGATGTGGTGTAGACACCGGACTTAGTTTAATGAAGTTCCCTCTTGTACCATATGGTGACAAGTTGATGTGGAAAAAGGCTGATGCATCAAGATCAACAAGGTTTTTCACAATCTTAAAGCACATAAGGAGATCTAAAAACACTCTGCGATACTCCAATGAATGAAAACCTAGGTGTAGAAGACGATCAGCATAGCTCATAGTGGGCAGCTTTACCTGTTTAAATATAGCTCTGGTGAAAAAGCACTGAACCCTTTCAACACTTCTAATGTCTTGTAATAGCCATGGATTCCACACTGGAGAATTATATTCCAGAATTGGTCTGACATAGGATATGTATACTCAACAAAGTGTAGAGATATCAAGAGTATGAAGGCCCTTAAGCAGAAGAGAACACTTTGGAAAGCCTTTTGCAGCAATAGATGCACAACGTAAGCTGGACTTAAAGTTGGATGTTATATGCACACCTAGGTCACAAATATCATAAACTCTATTCAGCAATACACCACCCAAGGAGTAAGAATTGTTTGCAGAGTTATGTCCGAAAGATATTACACTACATTTCTGAAAAGCAATATTAAGCTGCCAGCTTTGAGACCATATACAAAAATTGGACAATAGGGACAAAGGTGAATGGTGAAATTGAATCAGAAGAGTGAGCAACATAGAGTTTAGTATCATCTGCAAATATTTAGCTTGAACTGCTGGTACCAAACAATCAGGAAGGTCATTGAGAAATAAGAGGACCAAGCACTGATACTCTGGAGGTGCCGCAATGAGAATTAGGTTCTTTGATCACATGGCATATCCCAAACTTGATACACCCATATACCAAACTAGACACACCCATATCCCAAACTAGACACACCCATATACCATGGGCAATGTGACTTTGTGAAGGTTGCTCACAGCTTTGCATTAACTGGATCTCATTACAAAAAAATGCAGCCATTATAAAAATTCTACTATGATTAAATCTATGACGAGCCATCACTTTCAGGAGCTGATGTGTCCCCTAATGGTAGGGGTGATTGTTGCCTTTTATATTCGGGTGTGCTGAGGTAATGGTAGTGGTATCTGAGGTCAGTGTGGGCACACATCTCTTCCAGAAGGCGAATGACTAGGAGCTGAACATCATCCACCTGACCTGCCGGAGTGTATTCGTCCTGTGTTGACCTGCACAACGAGCACATCCTCATTACCATACCTTATATGGAAACACTCACTATCATGCCTTATATGGAAACACTCACTATCATGCCTTATATGGAAACACTCACTATCATGCCTTATATGGAACAACAATTCTTACATTAGAACACCTTGTGCAAAAGGGACTTATACTGACACAGCCACTTTCAGTTGTATCTTTGAGCCACTAAGGGTGAATCAAATAACTATTACCCTGGAGAGGTCTCTTGAAACTTTGACACTCGATTCAAGATACGTTAACAAACCCTGACACCATTTAACAACTAGACAAACCACTTTGAAGTGGAGAAAAGCCTTTGAGTTAGTTCAGTTAATACACTATATAGCCCAAAATAGAACTATTTAGTTGTGTCATTACAGGCAGCTGCCATGGTTACGATTACGTGCCAGTAGTGCACACAGAGGTAGCACCATCAGGTTCTCTTACGTGCAAGTTCCACTTCATTCGATTGAAGCATCCCAGGATCTTTGTATTAATCAAATGACACTCTCAATTGAAAATATATAGATTATTTCTGGTTGTGGTTGTATGTGGCGTGTGTACATGTATACTGTGAGAGCATTTTCCTGGTACCCAGCATTTTCCTGGTACCCAGCATTTTCCTGGTACCCAGCATTTTTCTCACCAATATTCTTCTGACGTGAATTTGCCAAATCTTTACCCTTTAGAAATTTGCAGCACACAGTACTGCCAAAGTTCTGCATGCGCCATTTAGGATTGCTAATTCAAATATAGCCCACTAAGCCAATGTCAATATATACATTGACCCAAAATGTCACACCCATCTGCCCACCTTGCCACACCCCTCTACCCACCCTGCCACACCCCTCTACCCACCCTGCCACACCCCTCTACCCACCCTGCCACACCCCTCTACCATGCCACACCCCTCTACCCACCCTGCCACACCCCTCCATCCACCTTGCAATTGTGATGATGCTGGGATCACTCTGCCAGATTGTATCAAGGAGATGGTACATAGATGCTGCCATGTTGGTGAGGTCATCAGCATTACTGATATGATGAGGCAGGTCTGTCATCATCCCAGCAAGGTGAAGCTGCAATGTGATTGGCCAGGTATCATCCCAGCACAATGTGATTAGCCAGATATCATCCCAGCACAATGTGATTGGCCAGGTATCATCCCAGCACAATGTGATTGACCAGGTATCATCCCAGCACAATGTGATTGGCCAGGTATCATCCCAGCACAATGTGATTGGCCAGGTATCATCCCAACACAATGTGATTAGCCAGATATCATCCCAGCACAATGTGATTGGCCAGGTATCATCCCAACACAATGTGATTAGCCAGATATCATCCCAGCACAATGTGATTGGCCAGGTATCATCCCAGCACAATGTGATTAGCCAGATATCATCCCAGCACAATGTGATTGGCCAGGTATCATCCCAACACAATGTGATTGGCCAGATATCATCCCAGCACAATGTGATTGGCCAGATATCATCCCAGCACAATGTGATTGACCAGGAATCATCCCAGCACAATGTGATTGGCCAGATATCATCCCAGCAAAATGTGATTGGCCAGGTATCATCCCAGCACAATGTGATTGGCCAGGGATCATCCCAACACAATGTGATTGGCCAGGGTTCACCCCAGCACAAGTGATTGACCAGGATCATCACAGCACAATGTGATTGGCCAGGGATCATCCCAGCACAATGTGATTGGTCAGGGATCATCCCAGCACAATATGATTGGCTAAATCACATTGTACTGTGATGATCCTGGTCAATCATATTGTGCTCTGGCCAATCACATTGTGCTGGAATGATATCTGGCCAATCACATTGTGCTGGGATGAACTTTGTGCTGTGATGATCTCTGGCCAATCACATTGTGCTGTGATGATCATCACAGCCAGGGATCATCCAGCAAGATGAAACTAATATGATTGGGCATGGATGATATTAATGACTCACACTTTCTGCATCAATAACTGATCCATTGCTGTCAATTGTTCCGATTAGAGAATAAATACTTGAAAATACCTCGTTACTGTAACAGAAAGTAACGATGAAATATTGTTTAGCATAACATCACATAACTAGCTCCAAAAAGACCACTAGTTTTTGCAAGTGACATAATTTAGAAACCAATGTCACCTCCCCTGCCCCACCCCCCCAGAAAGAACCACTCATTGAAATTGAGTCCAGTACCACAAAAGACATCACATAATATGCCAGTCGATTGAGAGCGCTCTAATAAGTAACCATACACTTGCATAGTCCAATTAATGATACTGATTAGGTGGTTTTAAAAATAAGCATCTTGGTTCCCTCCAAGGCCACCCCTAGCAACCTCACATGCCCAGCCGCTAACTATGCTGATGCATCTGTAAGGTCATCTCTAAGGTCATCTCTAACGTTATCTATAAGGTCACAATTATGTTACATTTGTTTATTGTTCGATTTTCTTGTAGTGTATGTTATTTTATCTTGCACACAACAACAAAAATTCAAAAGCACCTGTGAGTGGTTGGAATGTTTGAAAGCAGTTGACGAAGTGAAGACAACTGTGTCTGTCTGTTCCGCACACTCTCGGCTATGGACTTGAGAGGGGTCTCTAAGACTGACTGATTGGTTGCCATGGACACCTACCTGAGGGGAGGAGGGATCATCTGGTCTCTTGAGAGCATATAAGGCTTCCATGTACTCAAACTGCTCCTATAAAACATGGAGAACATTACATCATGGTAATCCCTCCACTGCCTCATATCCACATCACACATCCACATATCACACTGTCACATCCTTCATCACCATCACATTCACTCACACCACCCTATCTACTTCACACCCATCACAGGGTCTACCTAATGCAGGAACAAAGAGTTGCTTAGTACAATTCTCGTACCCTAGTAAACACAGACTTGAAGGGATTGGCAGTTGAAAAGAAGTCCAGGTCAATATCAAGCCACCAAGCAGTACACGCTTTGAGTGCTGACTTGAGAATGGTCACTGCACACTTGGATACAGTTATGTCTGTACACTTCAAAGAACACACAGGGTTAATGGGATGAGTTAAATCAGTGAGAGGACTCCTAATAGAGTGTGCGAGAGGGACTTGAGGGGTAGTCATGGCAACCAGAGGGGCACCTCCATCTGAATCAGGTGCAGTGGATATTTTCAGTCTTTTAGAGGGAGGACTAGGGCTCTCATCGCCATGGTTGTTGGCCACACCTATGACTCCACCTTTCAGAAAAACAGGAAGCGACTGAGCACCATCACAACAGGCACAGCCCCCAATGGTGACAACATGCAGCGGTACAGTTCTGGTGTTCTGTAGACTGGTCAGTGGTACATAGAGAAGCTCACTTATGTAATATGGCAAAGGGGTGGAGACTCTGTGAGGGGATGATCAGCCAATTACAATTATCTAACTGAACTGTTCGAGTTGCGTGCCTCACGTGACCGGAAGTGACGTCTTTTCCAACAGTTAAGTTGTGCGTGCCTTCATCCATCTGCTGTGCCCAGGGAGGTTTGACCCATACCACCCAGTCGACATGGCCTGCATAAATAGCTGGCAATATCCACTCGGCAATGCTTGTGTGTGCGTACAGCTTCTCCTTGTCATAAAAAGTCATCCGCCTGTATTAATGTACAGGCAGCTTATGGTTGAGTTGACTCTATCATGGATTCTGACCTGTAAATTTGGCGAAAGCAAGTCAGGATGCGAATCAAAATGAATTAACCCTATCCCAGAAAATGGTAGTTTCTTGGATCCAATAGCACGGTGTACGTGATGCAGTGCTTCGTCGTGATCCTCTACGACGTGCACGTGAATCAGCGCCATCACAAGCAGTGCGCATGCGCATAGGACACATATAAAACGGCATGTTTTAATTCACCACGAATGGTTAATCATAAATCAGAGAATGAAAATGTGTTTGAACGGAAACGACTAGACAATACGTGTGGCTGGAGGCTCTCATTGTTCATAGAACAGTTTTGAGAGGAAAGAAGGAACTATGTTTTGAGAGCGACTTCAATGGGCCATAAAAGGCTGTCGCAGCATAGATCAACGGTGTTGGCGGGATTGTTGCAAACCGCCACCTGGATTGTGTACATCCCCGCGTACGAGTACCGCCGATAAGTATTGACGGCGCCCACATGTGTTCTGCTGCCTGAGTCACTTGCACTGTCGCCCCAGTTTATCACATAACTAGAACGAAGGAAGATGTTCTCTGTAAACACATTTCCGTATATCCCTTCGTCCAACCTGAATCCGTCTTGCTGTGTGCAATTCCCGGCTCCTATTTCCATGCTCAATTGGGCAGTCAACGAAGCTGTTGTGTTGATGCTAAAGCCACTGTACGCAATGACTGGGCAACATTTTCTAAGCGCTGTCAATGAAAGCAAGATCACATGCCAGCCACCCCCGCCCCGCCCCCCCCCCCCCCCCCCCCCCCCCCCCCCCCCCTTCCCCCTGGCGCAGCGCAGCGCATACCTGAGCTGACAGTGAAGGGATAGATCTTCATCAGAGACTCACCATACCCGTCTTCGGCAACTAGAATGAAAATTTGGTTTCCTGGCACCAATGCTTCGGTGCTTAGCATGTACGGGCTCTTGCCTAGAGGGGAATGAATATACACTTGGGTTAGCATGTCCAGTACCTGGGCCACTGACATATTTCTGTCGGAAGGTTGGACACTTGGCACGTGGCGATGAAAGGTCTGTTGCACGTGAAGTTGGCGCTAATTAGGTCGCCAAGCGCAGTGGCGTTGAAGTCCAAATTACATGTGAATGGTCCACTAGCTGTGATTTAGGGTTTGAAAAGAGATCCGTTTGGAGCTGTTCATCGCACAACTGCATGTCATATCTATGAAATACATCAACGTAGCATCCCACATGCACACAGGCTGTTCAGTTCTTACATGCACACCCTCCACATATCCCCCCTCTCACACAACTCACGCAGTGGGGGTGGTTGGTTGAGGTTAAATTTGAGGTTGATACTCGTGGACGTTCCATCTTCGGCCTGACAGGCAATCACCAGGGCATGGGGCCCCGCCCCCAAGCTCCTGGGATCAGCCAGAAAGGAACTGCTGCCTGCAGCCACACATGATCACGGGAGTGAGGGGGTAGAGGAGTAGGGTGGAGCCACTCACATGACATTGGGCTGTTGGTGTCCACGTTGCATGTACATATGCAGTCTTGCCGAGATGTGGTGAAGCTGATCTTTAGCACACCACGTGCGTCGGGCACGCCCACACTGGTGACAATCATCACAGGACCTGGAGCAGTAAGAGTGCACACAAAATGTCAGCATCCCACTCGGACCAATCGTGTGGTCACCTGGGGTGGTGGTGGGAGGACTGTTGGTTGGCCTCTCAATGCTGAGGATGGTACTAGTCATGTGATCCAGAGTGTCCACGGCAACAATTAGGAAGTATTCAGTTGGTGCCCTGGAAGTGGCTTGGCCAATGAGATATGGACTGGTACCTTCATGGATGAGAAGAAATCGGTTAGGGGCGAAACTTGATAAGTCAGCAGGAGAGTTCAAAGTTCAAAATACCATTGCCTCTTCCCCAAATAAACCTGGGGAAAATGGTTAATTGACTTATTGATAATTTAAATAGTTTGACAAATCAGTTAGTTGAACAACCTCATAGTGACATTCAGTGATGACCATCACCTCATAGTGACCCTCGATCAGTGATAGCATCATTGATCCAATATCGGGCACTTACAAGACATCATGGTTCCACCTCCAAGGGAACAGAAGAATTTCGCTTTCTCTCTGTTTAGAGAAAATTGAACTCTGACATTGCCAGCAACATCCGGGAGAGACTGTGCAGCTGTTATCTGCAATGGTGGCAAGCTGGAGTTACTAAAAACAAAGTTGAACAGCTTCAGTGTTCTCTGCGCTCCCACACTGGCCTCCACCAGAAAGCCATAGTGTCCCTCAGCCAGTCCAGCCATGATGTAAGGGCTGCTGCCTGTGGTGCAGATTATGTAATGACACAATAAGACTGACTGGTGCATTACATGGTCATGTGATGGATGGTGTGATCATGTGATGGATGGTGTGATCATGTGATGGATGGTGTGATGGTGATAAGGTCATGTGATAAGAGCACATGACAACTAGAATATTATAATGTGATGAGGATGAGAACATGGTACTGAGGTATGGAGTTGCTTACATTGCACATAAACAGGGTGGGCACTGTTTAGCAAGAGGCATGCAAACTTCACTCCACCACAGGAGCACTGGTTATCATATGCACAGCTGCAATTGAAAGTGACCTGGAGGTCACCTGTGGGAGTCTGCAATGTAGAGCCTATGATGTCCGGCACAACTGCAAGCATAGTGTATGGGCGTATGGGTGTATGGGCGTATGGGTGTATGGGTGTATGGGTGTATGGGTGTATGGGTGTATGGGTGTATGGGTATATGGGTATGAGTGCACATAGAAGTGGAACATATTTGTAACAATGTAAAGTGTGTGAAGGTGTGCATTAATAGGGTAAAACCATGCAATAATGTGGTTCATAAAATTTTGCTCTTTCATTTTATTTCATTACATTTTTTCTTTGGTCATCTGTAATTAGATCTAGCTAATTACAGCAGCACTGAATGAACCAATAAATTAAGCTAACATCCAGCATGACTGTATGGTTTCCATGGCAACATAGTGCCCACGACAGCATGGCTTACCTACGGGCAGCAGTGTAGGCCTGGGAGTACCTTGGAGGAGGGAGGTGGCCACAGGGAGAGTGCTGGAGGGACTGAAGCCACACTAGGGATGGCAGAGAGAAAACATTCTGAGGGTGGATGCAGTTCAAGGTTTGAGATCTCAGTGTGTCTATGTGTGCCATTGGGGAGGGGCTATGAGGTCACATTGTGTGTTCCAGTGCTCTGCAAGTTCACAAGACCACAGTGTGTGTGTGTATATGTGTGTCTCTGCATGTGTGTCTATGTGTGTGTATGTGTCTGTATGTGTGTGTCTACATGTGTGTGTACGTGTGTGTGTACATTGGACATGTGTCTACCTGCTGTGGATTGCTCCTCGCAAGGCACAGACACAGGGTCTGGTTGCTATGGGAAACACAGGACACGACTCCTCCCACTGAGCAAATGCACTGTAGACACAGACGCAGCGACTGGACCGGACCAACAGAATGCGAGGCGACATAGGCCTCCACAGACGACCTCATGATGAGAAGATCCTCCCTTCTGAAGAGGCTGATGGACCACACTGAGCCACCCACAGCCATGGCCAGTGTGATGTAGTCTTGAGGGACTGCCCCCTGTGTACTGTTGAAGGCCACTTGTCCCGTGACCACCTGAAACCCTCCATTTGGCAGGAGCACAAATGCACGCTGTGTTCCATTGGAGCCCAACACAGTGAGACCTGGGGAGCCATTGATGTAGAGCTGAGAGCTGACTATGGCATCAAAGAACACTTGGTTCCCGACCAGCATCTGGTACATACCCTCCCAGGTCAGGTTGGACCTCAGGCTGGCATTACGTCCAGTGTCAGTCACAAGCACAACGCTTCGTCCAATGAACGTATCATTCCTGAAAGGTGCTGTCCGTACCACATAGCTTATAGCCTCGTAACCATCTCCAGCTTCTCTGTCCTTGGGTAACTGGCGCCGTGCAGTTGGGAATGAGGTGGAGGAAAAGAAGACCTGGCTGTTGACCATCAGGTAGGAGGCTGAGGTGTAGCTACCTGAGCCAGCAAACATGGCAAGACAGTATCTGTTTGCTGTCCCATTGGTGCCAATGTTCCGTTTCACCAGTGAATCTTCAATGATGGGGACTAGGAGCTGAAGCCATAGAGAGGACTGCATGGAGGGAGTGGCCGATACAACAAAGCAGATGTCCATTGCTTTCATTCCACTCCAGACAGCATCAGTTCGATATTGGATTGCACCAATCGGTAGAGAGCCATTGGGTGTGACACAAACTGGAAAAATGGAAAATATTGTATGAAATACATTATGCATTGAGCCAGATGACATCAGGAAGACAAAACACATTATGTGACTGTGATCTGCCCAATGGAATATGCACACACCTTGTGAGTGGAACAACGTTGCATCAGATGCATGTCCTATGAACACTGCATTCCTACATTAGGCATGGCCCCTACATTAGGCATGGCCCCTACATTAGGCATGGCCACTACATTAAGCATGGCCCCTACATTAGGCATGGCCACTACATTAAGCATGGCCCCTACATTAGGCATGGCCCCTACATTAGGCATGGCCACTACATTAAGCATGGCCACTACATTAAGCATGGCCCCTACATTAGGCATGGCCACTACATTAAGCATGGCCCCTACATTAGGCATGGCCCCTACATTAGGCATGGCCCCTACATTAGGCATGGCCACTACATTAAGCATGGCCACTACATTAGGCATGGCCCCTACATTAGGCATGGCCCCTACATTAGGCATGACCACTACATTAGGCATTAGATATGTGTCATATATAATGTACCTATCTTATATATGTGTCTATTTTTTGGTGGAAGCCATATATGTAACACTCCTCCTTGCCAAATGCTTCATATTAATGTCAAGTTAATCACTGCAATACCAAAACAAAAGGTTAATTGAATAGGTGCCTCAAACAAAAGTACATGACAACATGTTTGGTGCCTGCACCTGGCATGAGGTATGGCCATGCATTGTGTTCCTTGGGGACCTCCCATTGGCCCCTCCCACTGTATCCCTCACGATTGCTTACACAAAAGAATGAAAGACATAGTCAACAAATTCCATCTATAGGATCAGCAATGCTTTCTTCCTTGAATTCCTTACCCGAAGCTCACTACTATCATCTTAATGAGGTGACATTATAGCATATTTGTCATTGGAGAAAGCTTGTACCATGTCTACCACACCAGTCAACCTCAAGCCTCTTGCTTGTAGTTCTAAACATGCAACATGTGACTTTTGATTGTGTAGTGTGCATTGGATAAGAAAAGTCACCTTGTTCATCCCCTTCAAAGTTACAATACAATATACATAGCACATGTCCTCACATAGCTTTTTGAAATACCACAAAATAATCTCACCTTGAACTGTCTGAGGGGAGCTACAGCCTCCTGGAGTCTCTGAAGACAAGTAGAGTGGGTTCATTAATTCTCCATTTCATGCACGCACCCCCTTCCCCCACTCACACACACACTACTGATATTTGCTTCTGCCTGTATACAATGTATATCTTTTTTCACTCTTTTCGTCCCTCCTCGTTATCCTCCGCATATCCATTAGCCGTATTTCTTTTTATTTTGCGTTACGTTAGCTCTTGTGCCGGACCACAACTCGCTACACTTACCGGTTTCGCAGGATTGGTTGGTGGTGATGCTGTAGGCCCCTTGACTTGTGACAAGAATGGTCACTAACAGAACGTATGTGCCGCTACTCCGAAGTGCTTCACACATCCTGAAACTCCTCATGAAGCGAAAATGTATTTATAATAAAACTGCTACTTTTTACTATAGCGTTTGGTTCTTATATTTACAATTAATTATTCATTGCATCGATTTCAGCCACCGCCTACTCGGAGCGTATGGAAGCCATAACGGGGCCGCTTGCGTACCGGCATCCGGCAGCGGGAGCCGCCTTGTAGCATCTCATGCATGTTAGATTGCATTTTAACACCTCTGCGCGATGTCCAGTATGCCAAAATGTCTACGCTTTTCAGTTCTCCGCATCACATAAAACATCGACTGTACGCAATACGACGCATCACCGCTGCTGTAGAGCAAAGTAGCCATGCGGCCTTAAACATGCAAGGTAAGCGGAATATATACGTCTTCAGCTGTTTTGAAGTAATTCACCATGAAAGTATTCACGGCACGTGTTCAAGGGAAGGTATTTAGCATTGACTGGCTTCTACTACAGCAGCCTCCCTAATAGCTTTGAATAACCTCCACTCCTGCATCCTTGATTGAAAGGCCCTTGTGAGGTGACTAGATGTTGTGCAGGTGACTAGGTGTGTGTAGTGCAGGTGACTAGGTGTGTAGTGCAGGTGACTAGGTGCGTAGTGCAGGTGACTAGATGTTGTGCAGGTGACTAGGTGTGTAGTGCAGGTGACTAGGTGTGTAGTGCAGGTGACTAGGTGTGTAGTGCAGGTGACCAGGTGTGTAGTGCAGGTGACTAGGTGTGTAGTGCAGGTGACCAGGTGTGTAGTGCAGGTGACCAGGTGTGTAGTGCAGGTGACCAGGTGTGTAGTGTAGGTGACTAGGTGCGTAGTGCAGGTGACTAGGTGCGTAGTGCAGGTGACTAGGTGCGTAGTGCAGGTGACTAGGTGTGTAGTGCAGGTGACTAGGTGTGTAGTGCAGGTGACTAGGTGTGTAGTGCAGGTGACCAGGTGCATTATGACAGTGACCCAAGTATAAGATCACAAGACAATAACTGAACATCAATAACCAGTTGCCAAGAAAAACTCTACTTTTTTTTGGCAGCATTTTTTTTAGTTGCAGACTTGTCAGCAAACATCACCA
>JABACO010000018.1:8092310-8138030 GCA_013339895.1 Ephydatia muelleri
CCACACCTGGGATCTGGTCCACACCTGGGATCTGGTCCACACCTGGGATCTGGTCCACACCTGGGGATCTGGTCCACACCTGGGATCTGGTCCACACCTGGGATCTGGTCCACACCTGGGATCTGGTCCACACTTGGGATCTGGTCCACACTTGGGATCTGGTCCACACCTGGGATCTGGTCCACACTTGGGATCTGGTCCACACTTGGGATCTGGTCCACACCTGGGATCTGGTCCACACCTGGGATCTGGTCCACACCTGGGATCTGGTCCACACCTGGGATCTGGTCCACACGGGGTCCACACCTGGGATCTGGTCCACACCTGGGATCTGGTCCACACCTGGGATCTGGTCCACACCTGGGATCTGGTCCACACCTGGGATCTGGTCCACACCTGGGATCTGGTCCACACCTGGGATCTGGTCCACACCTGGGATCTGGTCCACACCTGGGGATCTGGTCCACACCTGGGATCTGGTCCACACCTGGGATCTGGTCCACACCTGGGATCTGGTCCACACCTGGGATCTGGTCCACACCTGGGATCTGGTCCACACCTGGGATCTGGTCCACACCTGGGATCTGGTCCACACCTGGGATCTGGTTCCACACCTTGGGATCTGGTCCACACTTGGGATCTGGTCCACACTTGGGATCTGGTCCACACTTGGGATCTGGTCCACACTTGGGATCTGGTCCACACTTGGGATCTGGTCCACACTTGGGATCTGGTCCACACCTGGGATCTGGTCCACACCTGGGATCTGGTCCACACTTGGGATCTGGTCCACACCTGGGATCTGGTCCACACCTGGGATCTGGTCCACACCTGGGATCTGGTCCACACCTGGGATCTGGTCCACACCTGGGATCTGGTCCACACTTGGGATCTGGTCGTACATTTGTGCCTGTCAACAGCATCGGTAGTGACATTCTCAGCCATCCAGTCAACCAACCTCTGTCACCTATTGAGTCTCAGTTGCAAACAAATTTAGTCAAACGTTCACTTCTATGAAGTCCAACAAAGGGTGCGGTAGCACTCAAAACAGAAAGGTAGTTAAACTGTTGTGTACATTACAGGTCTTAATAAATTTCTGATATAGCCACTTACCATGATGCCACGAGAGCAATATTCGTAGATATGTCAGTACCAATGACTCGTTGTCACAGCTAAGTAGAGAAGTGATATCCTGCACGCACGCCCTCAGACAGGCAAACTTCTTTGAGGGAATGTTAAGCTCCGTCTGCATTGCTAAGGCATCTGCTGTATATATTGAAATCACACAGCTTTCTATGTACATTTCCTGGAACACATTTTGAGCATAAAAAGGATCTCCACCTTTTTGTAGTCCTAGATGTAAGTATTATTACAATGTATTATCTTGAGTGGTTAATTAAGGATGTGGCAAACTGAGGTGGCTAGTGAAAAAGCTGTGTCTCAAAACAGATGAACTCCTTAGTGAGCTGAGATGGTACCACTCTCATTTAAGCATCAGAATAGTGGCAATATAATTAAACCTGCTCCATTGGCATATATCCCTCATTTGGGGGATAGGGGTTGAGAAAATTTTGAACAAAGCAATGCTGGAAGGTGAGTGTACAATTGTAGCTGTCAGTCACCACAGTTAGTCTCCAGCATGGAATATTTGTGATCAAGTATGTGCCATCAAGACAAAGAGCTTCATAAATATTCCCAAAGTAATGTGAAGCCCCAGAGGACAGACCTTTGAGTAAAATATTATATTATAATACGCAGACAAATAAATAGAGAATTACCCAGGAAAGTGGAATTGACTCGAAAAAAGGTCCATGGATTACATTATTAAATTCCTCTGCCCTTCACCTATCCCCACAACATTGCATGAATCACCATTGGTTGTGTAAAATGGAATCAATTGTTCTGAGATCCAGGCTCTCAGTGGATGGCTGTAATTAAAGTTCATCACATGTTGTTAAGCAACATAGCAGTAATGACGACCTGAAATGAATATGTTAAACAAAATAGAATTGTAGGCACTGATCTTACCACTTGCACTGATAAACCATTGCATCAACAGAGAAATTCATAATTCCTACATAATTCCCACATAAAAACAGTCCAAATTAAAAATATTGTTCTAGCTGTTACACATTCAGTGTGTAGGCTGTGCCTCCAAGTCATCTGATTGATTTCAGCTAGTTGTTCAGCATATTATGCAAGTTGGTGACTGAATCAGATGTTGAGGAGATTATTTCACCACCTCTGACTTACTGATGAAGAACTGACTGATGGCTACACATTAGTGATTGAAGATATATGCTTGGATATATCTGAAAGGAAAACTAGAGAAGAAGATTTGGAAAGCTCATGTTGTACTATAACATATAAACAGCTACATCAATACACATGTACTGGACATCAATGCTGACAACAGTTGACAAAAGGCTGACTTCCGTAAGAATGAAGGGCCTTTTGTAAAAGCTCGTGATACTGCTCCTGCTTCATTCATGTGCCACTATGACAAGCATATCATAGTGGCACATTTGTTGATAACCATGTCCACAAAGCATTAAAGGTAAACATGTCCACAAAGCATTAAAGGTAAACATGTCCACAAAGCATTAAAGGTAAACATGTCCACAAAGCATTAAAGGTAAACATGTCCACAAAGCATTAAAGGTAAACATGTTCACAAAGCATTAAAGGTAACCATGTCCACAAAGCATTAAAGGTAAACATGTCCACAAAGCATTAAAGGTAAACATGTCCACAAAGCATTAAAGGTAAACATGTCCACAAAGCATTAAAGGTAAACATGTCCACAAAGCATTAAAGGTAAACATGTCCACAAAGCATTAAAAGTAAACATTGCCTGCTAAAATACATTTACACTTGTAGCACCTTTCTCAACGCAGCTCAATAACACTGAGACGCTGTGCAGATGTCCATTGCTGAATAGCACTGATGTCTAGTGTCCATTGCTGAATAGCACTGATGCTTACTAGAAGTTGGATACAAGTGATAAATACCTTACCATTTTTTCTTTGTTCAGAAAGTGTCATTGCATTTATGACAAATTTAGTTACTGACATGGAAATCAAAGTTATAATATTTGGAAAATAAAGTTTAATGATATCTGGTTCTGCAGAACAAAACATTCGAATTATGTACTTTTATCAGAGCTACCCCAACTGTGATATAATGCATGATACTGGAAGCACATGTTGTTCCATTTCTAAGATCTTGGCGTGTTGGGTTTGGATTTTTAGGTGAACAGGGTGTTGAGAGTATCCATCACTATTTTAAGAGGCTTGCATTGTCATACAATGCTGTACGAGACCCTGCTCAGAAATTATTGCATTATTGCTGATGCTCAAATAATACATGCAAAGGAAACGCAAATGAACTCCTACCGTGGTGTTTTTCAGTTATGCCGTATGCTGTTCCACAATGCAATTACCTACATACGCGTGTGCTCATGACTTGTATTCTTCATAATGTATCTCTGGTTACCTACATACGCGTGTGCTCATGACTTGTATTCTTCATAATGTATCTCTGGTTTAAATAAACTAATTACTTTGTTGCGTTTCATATTACTTGGACTAGTTGGTTATGCTGTTGCTATATTCAGCAAAACTCCAGCTCTGACGCTATAATGAAATGTGTAAAAAGCAGGAATGCATATTTAGTACAAAACGGATATATTGTTTTGACGTTCTACAAAAGTATGAACTTGTTCTTCATGATACCTGCTTATTTTTACATTACAAAGATTAGTAACACCACAACAAGGGCGATGTATCCAATGCCGTTGCTAGGTAAATTCAAACTTACTTTCTCTGGGTTACGCGTATACAAAGTGATCACCAATTCAATGCAATGAAACAGCTGTGTAGCTGCCAGGCAACTGTTTGCCCTGTTTTTAAAGTCTTTAATTGAGAGCAAATTCAGGAAATAAGGTGCTGTGGACCAAGAGTCCATTTTTGCACTGTTAATTGATATTTGGTCATTTAATTACTGGTACATATGTATTGTTCTGCCATAGCCATCCAAATCTTGAATATTTGGGTCTTGATTAGGGGGTTCAAGTCCCATGTGTTCAGGTCAGCCGTTCGACAAAATCTCTGGACGGACAGTCTTAAACACTTTAAATAAAACCTCAATTGACAAGAACTGGAGTCGTGTAGCAAATGTTCTGATCTATTTCAGGTTCCGTTTGGAAAATTTGCATTTATGCCCGGCCAGTTGTACCATACCAATGAGTTACTAGTTCTGCTTGGAGACAACTGGTTTGTTGAGAGATCGGCACGAGATGCGGCAGCCATTGCAGAACGACGCAAACAACGTAAGTGTCCCCAGCGACTGTTTGGCAACCATTGTAGTGGGTGTGGCCTGCAGAGGTCATCAAGCTGCTTGAAGAGGAGGAAAAGCAGCTGGCAGACTGGGAGATGAGATTGGAATTCACATCAGACCTTGAGGGCCCATTAAAGGTATGCCGCTCGTGGAGGAGGGGCATCAGGGGCGTGTTTGGGGGTGTTAACACCCTTTGTTTCCGTAGGAACAAGGTGGCATGGTAGAGATACGAGAGGAATACACTGGCCAAGGAGAGCAAGAAAAGATTAGGAGAGGTGAGTTATTTATTAGGGTTAGTGTTGTCTGTCTGTATTGTTTCAGAGTGATTGCTTGTGTTACTCATTTAGAGCACACCAGTGACCCTGCCAAGCGTAAGGCACATCCACCCTTGAGGGTTAGTTTCGACCCGTCCAAGGCAGCTACAAAAACCCAAATTGATGAAGGATTGTGGAAAAGGCTGAATGAACTGGAGAAAGAGGAAGAGGAGGGTGGAAAGGAGGAGGTGGTGGAGAGTGGGAAGGAGGAGGTGATGGAGGGTGGGAAGGAGGAGGTGGTGGAGGGTGGGAAGGAGGTGATGGAGGGTGGGAAAGAGGAGGTGGTGGAGGGTGGGAAGGAGGAGGTGGTGGAGGGTGGGAAGGAGGTGATGGAGGGTGGGAAGGAGGAGGTGATGGAGGGTGGGAAGAAGGGAGGGCAAGAAGCTAAAGGTGCTGTACACACCAAGAGTGTAGAAGCAGTTGTGGTAGCAACGCAAGGCACACCTACCACTGCTGAAAAGTCTTCGCCTGTGTCTGCTACCACTACTTTAAATGCAGCAGACATTGGTGACTCTTGCCCGGAGCAACATCAACCGACACCTCTACGTCTTCTCTTCTCGCATAGCAGCTCGCAGAGCATAGACCAGCCCTTGAGCAGGACAGCAGAACACGTTAGTGGTGTGTTTGAGTGTCCTGGCTTTTGTGAGCTCATTCCTTCAGGAGCACATGGCCACATCTGCTGATAGCTCAGGAGAGTCTTGTAAGGCGGTGTTCTCCAGTCCAGCAGACATCTTCAGATCAAAGAGCATGGCATCAGAGAGTGTCGTGGAAAAGGAAGAAAAGAATGAGGACAAAACCAGTGCACGCAAGTCCGTTTCTTGGGATGCAACTCTGGCCAAGGCAGAGAGCCATCGTCATGGACACAGGATTGAGCCAGCTGTACATCAGGCACCAATGGTGAGGATTTGTTGGCTCAAAAGGCCCTTTTGTGTTCATTGGTTTGCTAGGCTTTCTCAGGGCAAGTTGTGGAAAGGGTTGCATCTAGCACTTCAGAGCCTGTTACAGTAAGGCCCCTAAAGTTTGTATTCTCTTATGCTCAAAGAACATTTCTTCCAGGACCCTACCAGAAAGGTGTCAAGATTTAAAGCATCCCGCCAAAAATGAAATCCTTTATTGACACCTGATGGGACCCTGCCTCTTGCAACAAAGCCACTGTCAATGGACTACTATCATTGTTCTATTAAATGCCTATTCCTACCATCAAAGTGTACATAAGAACACAAGATGTTCATGATTGATTGTTGACTTGCAACATACAAAGAGCAATGCACAGAAATATACAAAAGAAAAAGTCCAAACATTTGACAGTATACAAACCCTTCAAACCAGAAAGGGACAGAACATACACACAAATGAAATGAATAACTATAAACTTTCGGTACAAACGTGTCATCAACAAGACACGTTCATAGGTGCAAGTGAGCGCCTCTCAGGCTGGCGTGGTGGGGTCATCAGTACTGAACAGTCCGGAGGAAGGAAAGGAGTTATCTGAACCATTTCTTGTCTCTTTCTCATCTCTTTGGCATCCTCAAACATTGGCATGGAAATGTCGTGATTCTGAATGTTGTGTAAATCTTGTGGTATTACCTACACAAGACAACATATAAAAATGTAGTATATATGAGCATGATACAACTACTCACCCCTTTGAACATCTTTTGAGCGACCGGTCCATTTTGATTCAAAACCAGTGCAAATGGTTGCATCCAGGTAAAACATGTATGAATGTCATTGATTTCCAGACCTGTGGGAAGAGGCTTACTGCATCAGTTGAGCAGCCCACAGCACAATGGCAGTCTGACCTGTCATGATATGAAGATGAGGTCTTGTCTTATCTGACATGACTAGGTAGAGAGCAGATGCAGCTAGCACACTTGTGCTAAACTGTCTGTGAGTGATGTCAAGTGTGCACATGTCCAAAAGCTGCAAAAAAAAAAAAAAAAAGTTACAAAGTGAACACTTCAGACAGGTAAACACCAGTGTCATTTACAGGTGGGGATTAGACAAAGGGCAAGAAATATAGTTGCTCTACACATGGGGTGGGTGTGAAACACGAAATTCATGTCCTCTGGTTACACCACACACAACAAAGCAGGAAAATGTGCATTAATTAGGACATACCTGCATGTGCATTAATTAGGACATACCTGCATGATGCGAATGAACTCGAGTGAAGAGTAAGCAGGATATTCAAATTCTTTAGCCTTCAGGTCTGCTGGCCTGAGGTGATGGCTTCCAAGCTGCATGTAGGTGTTGACCCACGTATTCACTGTCACAATGACGTGATTCAATTTCCAGTTCAGTGCCTGTAAATCATGGTCACAGTGTCTTGGTTTAAACAATGAGTGTTTTGGAAGCCCAAAAACTCACCTTGCAAATCACCAACTCCATATCCACCATGTCTGATACACTGCAAGCGCCATCAGTGACATACGCAAACTCTGCTATCCTTGGAGGGTAGATTTCCTGTAAGACACAGGGATGAGATGAACTAGTAAGACAGCTTTCCAATAGGAAAGGAATCTTGGGTGTACCTCTATTTTGGAGGCTATGAACAGGCAGGTCACGCCTATCAACTGCAACTGTTCTTTCTGCAAGTTAATCTGAGTGTCCATAAAGCGATCGCACATGTCCATTGCCAAATAATACGTCTCTCTGTGAAGCCTGTATTCCTCCGACACCTAGCGCGGATTGGCGAAATAAGGGGCGGGTAGTTACGAGGTCTACTAGTGAACCAAACAATACGACCCGCATGCGCAAGCACTTCTCTACAATTCCACAACCGCTCTCGTCGTGTTAAAACCTACCTCCATCATCCAATCCAACAGAATGGTTCGCATACTGGCCATGATACTCGGGTGCCTTAAACGCAAGTCGGACTCTGGGGCGCTTTTGACTCGGTCTTTGGCTCGCATTTGCCTCCATAGTTCCAAAGAGCTGGCCCAAGTGAGTTTTGGAAGGGGAGTGGCCGGGGGTGGGCACGGTAGAGGATGGAGTGTTCTCTTTGTCGAAGCCATCAAGTTCTCTTTGCTTGTTGGTTGTAGCCTTCCCAGCGAGATGCTCTGCATTCTGTCGCAGTTCTCTTTCATCTGCACAGAGAGATACATTGCGCTTTAAGGGCTGAAGAATAAACTTAATAAAAGAATCAAATTCATAATAAGCCAAGCTACGGCTTTTTGGCGCCCATTTCCTACCCGCGGGATTAACGCGCCAAACTTACTGTTAGATCTGATGGGGCCAAACTGTTGTGCATGTCTCTGGTCTTGCGTTTCTTGTTGGCAGTAGCGCTTTCCTATAGAAGATTAACACACGTGTAGCGTCCAAAGTTGGTAAAGCCACACACACAGCGAACAAACCTTCAGGCCTGACTTTGAGCGTTTCCCCAATCTGGCGGATCTTCGCAAAAGAGCGGGAGCAGTTGTTGCCATAATTACTTCGATAGCGAAGTAAGGGTATGAACAATGAGATAGGAACCAAGTACTGATATAGGGCAGGTCGGCGCCTTTTTTCCAGGATGGAGGGAAAGTATTGTCATCTGATTGGAAGAAGATCAGCCGGGCGGGCCAGTTGCCCGCGCTAACATCGGATTGGCTGAATGGTTAGACGTCATAAATTAATAAACAAGGGGGCGTGATCAATGCATGGAATGTAAACATTGAGGGCGGGACGCTCGTAAGCTACGCAGACGCTAAAGTATTTTCGTACTTTTAGCAAAAATAAAAGGTGAAAATTGTTCTGACAAGAAAATCTCAAACACAATAAGTGGCGCAAAGTGCTGTTGCTACCATGCTACCAAGCGTACTTTCGAACCTTATCTGGGGGTATCCAGCTGCCGAGTCCCGTGAAGAACCTACGGACCACATTACTGTGGAAGCGGAAGACTGGTTACTCGTACAACGCTCCGATAAAGCGCAAGTCTGCGAAGGTACCACAGTGCGTCTAGAGCGTATGTTGTCCATGAGCGTATGTATATGCACTTGGCTTCGGTACGAAGCTCAAATATTGAACTTTTCTCCGCGCTACACAGGTGGTTCTGCCCCTCTCGACCACGGCAGTCAAGTTACGTCGGACAATGAGTCAGTTTGTTCAGACGCGTCATGGGTAGTCGCGCCTGCTCCAAGGTTTCGTGACTCTCCCGAAACCACCAACGCCGGGCATCCGCTGGAGAATCTCTTGATAGAACACCCCGCTATGTCAGTATACGGCCAAATACAAGTAGGCTCCGATACGATTGTCCCCACCGCAGACGTGCAGTTGGTGACGACAGTTAGCGAGCAAGCCGGACAGGCTCCCAACAGACAGCGACGTCAGGTGGCGCTTCATATGGACGTACCACCAAAGATGCCAATAGCCGCTACACAGCGGGTTCAATTCAAGCACCCAAAGCTATCTCGAGCGTCGATTACGCGACACAACGCCACCGTGACGAAGACCCGAGTACCCCGTATGCGGACGCGTATGAGCAACAGCAAAAAAGCAGGAAGACGCGGATGTTAAAAACTGAGTGTGGCGACTTCTGTAGACGTAGTATACGTAGTTCATGTATGTGGCGCAGGCCATTCAGCATGTGGTATTCATGCTGTAGAGGTATACGTTCATGTATGACAACAGAAGTCATTTCTCAGAAAATTAAATTACACCAAAACTCTTAAGACTTCACACACTCAGTGCTTGTCACATGCCACATCCATCAACACAACTAGCTGGTCACACCACACTTGGGAGGTGCATTTCCACCCAGAGTGTTGATTCTCTCCATGAAGCTGACCACACGGTTCCTCTCTATACCATTGCACCATGATCCTTGTGCCTTGAAGTGGGACCCAATGATCATGGCATCTGCACCAAGGTAGTCCTCCACGTTCTGCTCGGTCACACCAGAGCCCACCATCACAGGGATAGTCACTACACGCTTCACTTTAGCAATTTCAAGGGCATCAGCTGGTGAGCCTGTGGCCTGTCCTGTAAGGATGATGCCATCACTGAGGAAGAACTGGGCTGCTTTGGCTACCTCACAGACATCAAGGTCAGCTGTCACTGCATGGGAGCTGTTATGAAGCCCACCAATGAAAACACGCACCGTAGCCATAGCAGCAACATTTTCAACATGGCTTAGATAAACTACTGTAAGTTTGTGTACACAAATTTATCGAGCCAGCGAGCTAATTACTCAAAGCGACGTGCGTTTATATAACGTTGCAACAACTTGCCAGTGCTTTTTCTGGATATCTGTGAGGACGAACACCTTTTCAGCACCAATTGACCTTCTGTATCTCAGGAGTTCACCAGCGCAAGAATCCATCCAGCCCTCGTCTGCCACGTGAGAAAATACAAACCCTTCGGCTCTGACAAAGTGGGCGCCGCACGCGTGGGCCACTGCAAGGGCTTCCACGTTGGCACCTGCGCAAAACGGGTCTTCACTACACACGTACAGAGACGAATGGTTTGGATATTGTACGCTCGTTTTCCAATTAACCCACCTGCCAAGATTTGTATCCCCATGGGGATATCCTTTACGGCATGCTTTATTTCACTGCATACTCGTGTCATGGAGGCGACAATCTCTGGTCCGACCTTTCCTCGCATGTACGGAAGGTCGTGCATGTTCTCGACGAGGATGCCATCCACACCGCACTGTTGGTAGAGCTCTGCCTCCGCGCACGCCCGCTCTACTATCCGGTCCAACGGGAGGCAGTGTTGTGGGGTGCCTGCAATGAACGTGGGCGACCATGTACACACACACAGGGTTCGCTTTGAAAGGTTTTACTGGCGCCATCCAACCTGGTAGCGCCTGCACATGCACCATGGCGATCACGGCGCTTCTGCGGCTAAAGAGAGACGTGAATGCAGCTCTACCAGCTAGCGCCATGGTGCGCTTCAATTAGCAATGTTATTACCGCAGATGTACCGCAGACGTACTAATGTGCAGGCCTGCATCACCAGATCCACCAATGAATGCACAGAGAGCCCTAACACTGCAGCACATGAATATATAATTAAGTATATTGTTAACTAATTGCTGTCTAGTGAGAAACATAGCCCTGAATAACGAGGGGGGGGCTCCATCCCGTGATGAACATACACATAGCACATACAAAGCCAGCGGACTGTTTATTCAGAACATGACATTTGATTGGATGCACCAAAAGTTGACACAACACTAGCCAATCTTCACTCTCTTTGCTTCAGCCAATTCCCTTTCCTGCATACAGTGTACATGTAACTCAAATGACATTTCCACAGACATATGCGTGTGTGCACAGAAACACCTATCACATGTGTGCATACACATACACACATGCAAGCAAATATGCAACACCTAACATATATCTGCACACATACATACACACTACATACATAATGCACACATACACACCCACACCTGGGTACGCACATACACACACATACCGTTCCAAACTCGTAGAAGTGTGGAGCTAATTCATACAACCATTCTGGTTCAATCTGCAGACAGAACCCCATATCACAGAGCAGGTACACCCATTACGTACTGCACTCCTCCACAAGGTCACATGCCACCCTCACAACATACCACGGTGATATCCCTCATGTAATGACCAGACGTCTGTATCACCTCATTGAACACAACCCTTCAATGAAAGGGACAAGAAGACATTTGTGATACCAAACATCCACCACATGTCCTCAGAACTCACCAGGAAGGGTTTCTGACCTCGTACAATACGGATGAGGGATGCACCTGAAGGGTGTGGTCTCCCCTCACACTCCTCCATGGTTATTGGAGGTGGGGAAAATGTGAACAGCTGCACTAGAAGTCCTCTTACACACACATCACACGCACATGAACACACACACACACACACACACACACACACACACACACACACACACGTGTTTACGTACATAAATATGCACACCAACCTGTATGTTCCTGTGTAGTGAAGCCTTGCTGCATTAGGAAAGAACCCGGACACCAGGCATCTTTGGATTGGCTTGGGATCACCTGTTGGGAGGGGGTGATTTTTGAGGTGGTTACACCACATTGCTCCTACCTCGGACATGACACAATCTTGACTTTGAATCGTTTTTAAAATCTTTTGAGCTGCTCTCGAATGCTTGTAGCATGACACAACCCTTGAAATCAGCAAGGAAAAGAGGGAAAGGGAGAGGGGGGAGGGGGAGAGAGAAGAGAAAGAGCAAGGGAGGGGGGGCGAGGGGAGAGAGAGAGAAAGAGAAAGGGAGGGGCGAGAGAGAGAGAGAGAGAGAGAGAACGAGGGGGAAAGACGACGGAGGAGGGGGGCGGAGAATGAGAGGAGACTGAGAAGAGGAGACGATTGCGAGAGCGACGAAGAGGGACTAGAGAGGAGATCGAGGAGAGCGAGAGCCGAGATGGGAGAGAGGAGAGAGTAGCTGAGAGAGCAGATCTCCCGAGAGGAGGACGAGGCATGAGAAGAGGAGAGAGAGGAAGGGGAGGAGAGTGAGGCAGAGAGGAGAGAGAGAAGAAGAGAGAGGATCGAGGAGGAGAGAGAGAGATTGGGATTGGAAATGGAGAACCGATAGCAAAAGATGACCACACATATGTAATACCCTTGTAGCTGACAAAGTTTTGCTGGCACCATTTTGTACTTTTGTCAAACTGTTGCAAAATGGGCAACCAATCATTATGCGTGTCCACCCAATCATACCCAACATCTTGCCTTCATAAATCCCTGGTAGACATTGAGCAGTGTGATATGGTCACCTTCATAACAATGAATCGTCTCTTTGCTGCCTCCTGATTGGGTGAATGGGATCACACCCCCTCCCCCTGTGCTCATATGTGACCTAACTGCTGCAGCTCTCTGTCGAACAGGCTGTACAAAGATGTTCTGCACTTGCAACATTGCCGTGATGGACAGCATTTCCTCAGAGCAGCCAAACTGGTCTAACAGGTTTCCACACATAGTGTCATAGTGGTCAGCCGGAACGCACAACAACCACACCTGAGTGAAGCAACATTCTGGCAAACATGGGGTTGAGTGGGAACTCAGCAATCCTCACTCCAAGAGGGTCTGTAAGGTTACCCTTGTCATCCAGGGCTGTGAGGACAAGGTAAAGGCATAAATGTACACCTCACACATCCACACACACATCCACACACACATACACACACACATCCACACACACATACACACACACATCCACACACACATCCACACACACATACACACACACATCCACACACACATCCACACACACATACACACACCCATGCAAACACATGTACATGCAAACATCCACACACACATGCACGCACACCCATCACACTGCCACATCACATGCACAAATCCACACACATGCGCACACACATCACACATATGCACACACACACATGCACAAACTTACTTTTTTGACTGCCTATATGTGTAGCCACAGAACAAGTTCATGCCACATATATAGTTCCATTGCATCATCCCCATTACATCATAGCTAGTTACCATTTAGAGCATAGAGCAGTTCCAGTCCTTGGAGCATGTTGTCAGCTGGAGGGGCCTGCAAGGGTGGGGTGGGAGGAGGAAGAAGTGACAGGGGTAAAAGACATGGAGGTTGCCTCTATGCTCTTCACTGACTTACAGAAAGGTAGTGAAACCGTAGCACATTGTCCACCCCTAGTGCTTTCATGTGTAGAATGACAGGTGCCAGGTTACTGCGTTGCATCTCAGGGACATTGGCCACAGGGAGAGTCTTGAAAGCTTCCTCTAGGGAATAGGTGTCATCAATCAAGCTTCTGTTGGCCCCACCCCTCTCACAGACAAACAACTCAACAATTTAACACCTGGCTCCCTTGGGTGTGGCGGCAGGCTCCCCTGGTGTGACACCAGGTATGGCAATAACTCACCAGTGTACAGTCTGTATACCTTCCCAGCTCTCACTCTCCCAGCTCTGCCAGCCCTCTGCTTGGCTGAGGACTGGGAGACCGGCACGACCACCAGAGACTCTGCGTACTACAAGGATGACACTGCAGACCAATGTATCAAGGCACTCACCTAGGCCTGTCTTGGAAGAGAAGGCCCGCAGCTTGACAAATCCACAGTCTATCACTATAACACACACACACACACACACACACACACACACACACACACACACACACACACACACACACACACACACACACACACACACACACACACACACACACACACACACACACACACACACCAGTACACATAAATGCAATTGTGTATGTATTTCATACTTTCACCTGCTGCAAATACACAACACAGTCAAACTACCCCTGCACTCTCACCATACACAATGCCACCTATGGTGACAGACGTCTCAGCTATGTTCGTTGCTACAACAACCTAAGACAATTTGAATATATAGATCAGAAGGTATGCACACTCATTAGAGGAAGAAAACCTTTCTTGTATTATGTGGTGTCCGATGAAAGACTTTTAGCTGGAAGTAAGAAGTTATATTTCATAATCCACTGATTGCCCTCAACTTGCCTGCTCAGAATACGCCAGCCCACCAAACAAAGGCAGCACCTGGAGTTGCATCCCCTTGTCTGTACTCTCTGCATGCTCACTGCATGGGTAGGGAGTTAAAGCCTACTAAAAGCCCACTAAAAGCCCACTAAAAGCCCATCACCACAAATAGTCCTCACTTCAAATCAGCTGTAACCTTCTCCACCTCCTCCTGACCAGTGAGAAAGACCAGGATGTCCCCTGGACCCCCTTCTCGGTGAAGAGCTAATGCTGTGTCCACTGCTGCTTTCAGATAGTTGGGAACGGGCCTGCCAAACACACCAGTTTAACAGCATAAGGGCAGGCATGTCTTGAAAAGGCAAATTTGAACCTTTTGGCATAGAGAGTTTCAATGTCAAACGTTCTTCCTTCAACAGTGAGGATGACAGAAGTGTCCTTGCTTGGGTCCTTTGTGGTGTTGGTCTCAAAGAATGACTTGAATAGCTGGCGGGATGTGTTAAATGAAAAGCATATGCATGCAAGCCCTGGTGTGTGTGTGTGTGTGTGTGTGTGTGTGTGTGTGTGTGTGTGTGTGTGTGTGTGTGTTGTGTGTGTGGGTGTGTTGTGTGTGTTGTGTATGTGTGTGTGTGTGTGTGTGTGTGTGTGTTTGAAGCACCTCTGCATCAAGAGTAGCCGACGACACTATCAACCGCAGATCATCTCGTTTCTTCATGATCTGGAAAATGAAAAAGACCAACTCAAGACTACCACATCCTAAAATAGGCTACAAAAACATGACATGAAATGCTGATATACGTAGTGCTCTACATCTATGTGAATAGCAGCACGCACAGTGAAGTCCATCAATTGAGGAGACCTCTGTGCACATATTAACTGAAAGAGGGACCTGACCTTCTTCAACAGGCCAGCGATGATATCAGTGTACAATGTCCTCTCGTGTGCCTCGTCAAGAATGATGACACTGCATTCAGGCATATGGTGAGGTGACAACGGAGGGGGGAGGAGGGGACTGTCCTGAGAGTCACATGTACCTGTACTTATTAAGTAATGGGTCTCTCATCATTTCATTCACAAGCATTCCATCCGTCAGGAACTGGTTCAGGGGATGAGTGCACAGTACAATGAACCATCTCCAAGGACACACTGTTTCACCTTAATCCTGGTTGCTTCAGGGTTAAAACAGTCATCAAACCTGATGCAATAGCCAACCTATGCAGGATACAAACATTAGACAGAACAAAAGGATGGTAGACTGACTTCTTGACCCAGAGGGGTACCCCTTTCATCTGCAACTCGGGATGCAACCTAAAGGAAATAGTATACCTGTTGTAGCCAGACCACGTACAAACAAACAAACATCAAACATCCGTTGTGCACTGTTCCATTATCTGTACACACATACATCAATGTTGCCATAGCAATACACTTCGTGCCCATATCATACTCGTACACATGCGTACATGAAGTGAGTTGCTATAGCAACATCATACACATGTGATATGGGCATGAAGCATGACAACACAGCGTGTCATGGCTGGCACACAACACTGCCCCGGAACAGCACAGAACTGTGCAGGAATAACAGCTGCCCACTGTTATTAGGCAAAACTCACGGTTGTGGCAGCTACTCTTCTTGGCTGCGTCACACCTACAACAAAGCCGCTTGCAGTCCATCCTGCCTCGTGCAGATACTGAGGTAGCTAAAGCAGAGGCCTGTGACTTACTACTACAGAAGACATGCAGTATAAATGCTGACCTGGGTAGTTTTACCACTTCCTGTTTCTCCGACAATCACTACGGTTCTAAATTTCTCTACTAAGTAAAGAATATGGGCCCTGTGCTGATGGTTTGCAAGCGATCCGTATACACTTTGCGGTATAACCACTAATAGCAACCCACATTAAAGATGGGCAACCTCTGCCTCTGCTGCGCAATGGAGAGATTTATATGCGTATTGTACGTAAGACATGACCCAGCTCCTTCGCCACCCTCAACTGGACGTTCTAACTCTACCAAAGCCCCGGGCTTCGGGGCACCTGCGAAGAACAAAATAAAAATAATCCTTGGGAAAAGCTTCGCTATTAGTACGCAACCTGGCTTCCAGAATTTGGGTGGTGGGCCCGCCATAAATAGGTCTAAAACAAGCACACCTGAAGGACTGGGTACCCAGTTGCAAACTGCACGCGCACGTGCACACTGGCTGATGCAATAATACAGCTTTAAGTACCGCTCCTCTATTAACGTGTGTGAGGGTATATTAGACACTAATCGTAATGGCTGAGGATGAGTTGGTACGTAGTGGTATTGTCATGTGTGCGTTTGTATGATGCAACAGTGCCGTACTTGAATGATTCGTACTCTTGGTGATAGCAAACCGTATTGGACCTGACCAAGAAGAAGAAGAAGAAGAAGAAGTTCGTACTAGGAGAACTCGAGTCCGACTTGCATGCTTTACAAGCACAAACGGAGGAGCACGAACATGTAGAAGAAACCGCTACCGAGGCGCCCGAGGTTCGTCCTGCTGCTGCTCTCGACACAACAGAAAAAGCGCCAGTGCCAGATGAAGACGAGGGTAAGTCTTTAGAGAAGAGGAACGTTGTGTTGGGGCCAAGGGGTACTTCAAGCAGAGACCAGGTTCCCACATTGTAAACCTATACAAAGTACCGGGTGTAGTGGGGACGAGGGTAAGTGTGACGTACGCTGAGGGAGTTGGCAACAGAACACTATAGATAGCGCAGTAGGGTAAACACAATCATGGATGATGGCACTGTGATGGTCAGTGTATTCTTTGTGTGTGGCTTTTGTTAGAATTGAAGGAGCTGATGAACACAAAGAAAAAGAAGAAGAAGAAGAAGGAGGAGGAGCCTGAACTGGTGGAGACAGAGGTACTCTTACGCGCCCAGATGAGGTGTGTGTGAGTTATGTTGTAGCAGCAGGTACCAGCCATGCCAGCAGCTGCTGACACAGTGGAAGATACAGTCATGGCTGAACCAGCCAAGGATGAGAGAAGCTACGAGGTGATAATGGACTTCGATTTACCCAAGAAGAAGAAGAAGAGGAGGACTGTGAGTGTGGTAACAAATAGAAAGGGAGCTAAAAGAGAACTGCTGGTGTTCGGGTGTCATGTGAGCTGGGATTAAACAGAAGATCATCCAAATGCACTCACAGGTTGCACACATTTTTCTATGCCTCACATTCCGAATTGCTGTGCTCCGAAACATCTTTTGGCGTGTTGAAACTCAAACTTGCAAGCTAGCTGTAGTCTCAACGTGGTCACATCATTGTAACCTAGCAACTTGAGTGTTTGGACACATGTATGATTGGAGGTATCTCTCCTCACCTCCTGCCACGTGCAGGACATCACTTTTGAAGGCTTCGATGTAGCAGTCCTGGAGACAGTGGCTGCCTTGGGAGCACTCGATGCTGAGCAAGATGATGACATTGAAATGAAAGGTATGGCTTATCAGTGTTGGTGATATAAGGGAAGAGGTGTGGTCAGGTGAGGGAAGAGGTGTGGTCAGGTGAGGGAAGAGGTGTGGTCAGGTGAGGGAAGAGGTGTGGTCAGGTGAGGGAAGAGGTGTGGTCAGGTGAGGGAAGAGGTGTGGTCAGGTGAGGGAAGAGGTGTGGTCAGGTGAGGGAAGAGGTGTGGTCAGGTGAGGGGAGAGGTGGTGGTGACATTGAGGTGATGAAGAAATAATACTGTTTCATTGATCCAAGCATGACCTCTGCTCACCTGGTGAGGGTCTTGGATAGGATGAGGGTGGCATGTTACATGGTACCCTGTACACAGCTGCTCATCCTGTTCCTAATAGATAGGAAAATGATTGAGAATGCAAATCAGTGTTGATTATGAGGTATTCACACTAGAGACTGTTTGAACTCCTGTGTATTGCATTCCTGGGCAATGTACTCACACATCTGGTAGCCATTGTATCTTGCAAGTAGTTTATGTTGTGAAAGACCCTTTGTTCATCATTTATTGCTTGATTCTAACACCCACAATAGGCCACCTTAGCTGGTATGAAAAAAGGGGAGGAGGGTCATATTGTTTAGGTGGTTTTAAGTCAGGCATCATCATCATCTTCCCCAGATGGTGACAACATGATGGAGAATGAGGAGTTACTGGAGACCGCTATAAGTACACCGTGGGTGGGTACTGAGCGCGACTACACATATGAGGAGGTTAGGGAGGACACGAAAATAGTGTTTTGCTCTTTTATGGTGTTGCTGGATTGTTTTCAGCTTCTGGAGCGTGTGTTCAACATCATGCGTGAGAAGAACCCAAACGCTGGAGGACCACCCAAGAAACTGGTGATGAAGCCTCCTCAGGTGGTGAGAGTGGGAGCTAAGAAAACCTCTTTTGTGAACTTCACAGAAATATGTAAATTGTGAGTTGTTTGGTGTGCTTCTATTGGAGTACAGCATTGGGATACCTTCACATCCTTTAGTCTTCACCGTCAACCAAAGCACTTGCTTGAGTATCTTATGGCGGAATTGGGGACCAGGTTAGTTGGAGTTGTGGCATCAGATCAAAGGGAGGGGGAACCTCACTGTTGTGTCTCCGTATAGTGGCTCGGTGGATGGGAACAACCAGCTGATCATCAAGGGGAGGTTCCAACAGAAGCAGATTGAAACAGTGCTGAGACGATACATAAGTAAGATGGGTGTGGGCAGGGTTACTGTGGGATTATCCGATTCACGATTTGTGAAACAGAGGAGTATGTGACCTGCCATACCTGTCGATCCCCGAGTACAATACTGCAGAAAGAAACGAGACTATTCTTCCTTCAGTGTGAGACTTGTGGTTCACGCTGCTCTGTACAGAGTATCAAGTCTGGATTCCAGGCTGTCACAGGCCATCGTGCTCAGCTGAGGCAAAGACAACAATAGACTGTGTTTCAACTGTATTTGTATGCGTTACGTAATCTATAGCAGGAATCGCTTGATTGTGTGTCTCGCTTACACCCAAAACAAAAATGGTTCTTATTTCGGCATTTGGTTTCAAAGCGATTCGAGAGAAATGTATGGGATGTCTCTGATTATGGGTAAACAACAACAAAAGGTTCCGAGGAAATGTACGGAATTTCTGATTGGGGGTAAAGCACAATCTCTATTATTGCGTACATGGCATTGCGTCATAACAGCGCGCATCCATCTAGTAGCTGGCTAATAGATGCATCCTAATACATGAGCAGCGAAAAGCCAAGCGAGACGCCGAGAGGTGCCGTCACCAACGGTATCATCTACGAATATGAGGATGGAGGTCGCTACTGTGGCGAATGGAGCGATAATCTGGCCCACGGGCACGGCATTTGCACTGGACCGCAGAATGAGGGTCTGTATGAAGGACAGTGGGAAAAGGGAAACCAGGTCAGCGGCATTTACTCGTGGTCAAGTGGCCAGAAATACTATGGCCAGTGGAAGGACGGCTATAGACATGGGTGTGGTAAAGAGGTGATGCCAGACGGGACCGAATACACTGGTGACTTCAGCAACGACCATCGGGAGGGCTTTGGTGTGGTGAGGCGTCCCAGCGGGGACCTGTATCGTGGCAGTTGGAAGGGTGGACTGCAAGATGGCGAAGGAGTGGAGGAGTACCTGGATGGAGGTGAGGTGATGGGAGAGGGCGGGGCGAGTTTAACAACGTCACACACACAACAGGCATTTATCGCGGCGAATTCAGGGATGGGATGAGGCATGGGTACGGAACCCGTTGTTCCTTGGCATACGAAAGCCAGCAGCAGTCTGCCTCCGCCAGCAGCACCCTCGCGAGGCGAGACAGCCAGTCGCCGAATCACGTGGGCGCGCAGTCCTACTCCGGGCAGTGGCAGTCGAACAAGAGGCACGGTTATGGCGTGCTGGAGGTTCCTGGAAGCTTTACTTACTACGGGGAGTGGAAGGAAAACGCTCGTACGGGCTACGGAGTGTTGGTTCGTAAAGACAACACGAAAGAGGAAGGCGAGTGGCTGAACGGTTCGCTTGCTGTCGTGCTCAAACGCGGGAAAGTATCGCTCCTCCACCTCAAGCTGGATTCCAAGGTCAAGCAGGCCCACACCATGGCTCTCCAGGCCGTGAAGACAGCGGCCTCCAGGGTCACGGTGGCCGAGAGTCGCGCCGCTTCCGCCAGGTCTCGTGCCCAGACGGGCACTCAGGAAGCAAAGGCGGCACAGAAGGCTGCGTTGGTGGCGCAAGAACGTTCAAAACTACACGCCAATGCTCCCATTATACCAGGTTAGTGTATGACCTGGGTACGCAACTTTGTATGACCTCTCCTTTCCTCCCACCTTTTCACCCCTCCACCTTTCTCTTCCCACTTCCCACCTCCTCATCAACAGAGGTTGTAAAGAGCCCTGTACAAGAGACTCCAATGGACATAGCCATCAAACCCAACACAATTGGCAATCATCTTTCTGTCTCCAACACAGTGCTGTCCACCAGCTTTGAAAATTTAACCTTCCTGCCATCTGAGAAGCGAATGTTCATGGTTCCCAGCTCATCTGAGGACTCAAACGTTGATGAAAGTAACATGGAGGGCTCTATTAGGAGTATCAGTAGTTTTGAAAGCGACCAGAATTCTGTAGATGGAGCACTGGAGACCACTTCACTGACTGTGCCACCCGACTACCGCACTCCATCCATTTCCATTATATCGCCTAGCTCCTCCCTAACACCTACACGCTGCGTCAGTGAATCAGACCTGAGGCATCGCCGTAACGACACAAAGCGTCCTTCTCTGTGCATACTACCTGAAGAGAAGGCCAAGAGGGCTTCAGTGAGTCGTGGCCAGAGGCCAGACTTCATTGACCATACCACTGGTAAGAGATTGGTTAAGACATCTGCAAATTTAAATTTAATTGGGATGGAACATAGCATCATGGGGAGGAATGAAGGGGCAGAACCTCAGATGTGGGAAGCCTGTCTCTCTCCTTTAGGTGTTGAGGGTTTCTCCCTCCTTAGGTGTGAAGGGCCTACAGCTGGTTTCACCCTCCTTAGGTGTGAAGGGCCTACAGATGGTTTCACCCTCCTTAGGTGTGAAGGGCCTACAGATGGTTTCACCCTCCTTAGGTGTGAAGGGCCTACAGATGGTTTCACCCTCCTTAGGTGTGAAGGGCCTACAGCTGATGTAACATTTACTGATTTGTTATTTGCAGGTGAGACTTTCCCTGAAGGGGTGGATGAGGGAACTGAAGCTAATGCGCGAGACGTTGAAGTGCAGGAGACTAAAGGTGAAGTACAAATGAATAATGCAGTCATCACATCTGAGACAGCAGGGATAGGCAATGACCAGGTGCATGTTCAGCACAGGAGTGGAGCAAATGCAGATGTTTTGGTAGGTGTGTGTGTCTTTGAAGCCAGATATGCAGTCAAAGTGTGCCTTTTAAAAAACTCCTCAGATGCAGATAGCTATGTGGAACCGATCTATGACCTATATCAACATCCTTCTTCTCATCGTCCTTCTTGTTCTCATTATAGCAACGGTTATTTCTCTCTATTACGTCATGACACCCGCTCATCTGCAGAGCCGTGAAGTGGACTATTTATTTCAGCCGTTGGCAGCTTGACATTTTTCGTGTGTGTAAAATATTGTATGCACGTGCCGTATTAGAGCAGCTTAAAATCTTTATTAATCTTAATTGAATGGCGGACGTGAGGAGCGAATTATCAATCGATACGCAACTTGTGTCGTGCAATTATGAGCAGTGTTTGCGCGGGACACCACACCCGCTGGTCCCACCAATAGTCAACTCCTCAACTTACGTGCTGGAAAGCGCGGCCCAAGGCAAAGAACTGTCATTGAATAGGTCTGCGGTAAGGCTTCTACGACGTCATTCTGATATCGCTCAAATGCCTGCTAGTCAGGAAGGTGGCCCCTTCGCTGCTACCCGCCAACAAGATTTGTGCTTCTCACGTTGGTGCCATTTGGATTATTGCGTGGTGTGGTCACTTGACTTTTTTTTTTGCTTGCAGGCAATAGCTGTTTGGGAATAAAATTATGTTTACGTGTTGTGCATGGATGTGTGTGCAATGTGTGTGTGTGTGTGTGTGTGTACATTTGTTTGTGTGTTTACACACTGAATTATAATTTTGTCGCACTTCTGTGACAACTGTTTTTCTTTAGAATGGCTATCTTTATAGCCGTTGGGGAAACCCCACAGTTGATGCCGCTGCTGATGTCATCAAGATGTTGGAAGGAGCAAAAGGGACTTTGCTGTTCTCCTCTGGCATGGCTGCCTGCACCACCACACTACTGGCCCTTCTCAAGGGTGGAGACCATATGGTGGGCTGGGGAGGAGGGAGACCAGATGGTGGCTGGGGAGGAGCGATATCATATGGCGGGCTGGAGAGGAGGGATATGGTGGGCTGGGGAGGAGGGAGACCATATGGTGGGCTGGGGAGGAGGGATAACCATAGGCTGGGGAGGAGGGATATCATAGGCTGGATGATAGTTTTGATTTGACCTTATCATTAGGTGATCTGCAACCCATGTTATGGAGGTGTGAATACCTTTGTCACTGAGACTCTTACAAGCTATGGCATTGAGTGTCCTTCATTCAAGGCAGTGCAGTTGAAGACTATGGAAAGGCTGTGAAGAGCAACACCAAGGTATCTCCTCCCCTACCCATTCACTCCTCCACCTCCACCTCCTCTCTCCTCCTTTCCTCCTCCTTTCTCCTCTCCTCCTTTCCCCTCTCCCTCTATTCCCTCTCCCTCTAATTCCCTCTCCCGCCTCTCCCCTCTCCCTCCTTTCCTCCCTCTCCGCTCTTCCCCTCATCCCTCCTTTCCCTCACGCCCTCCTCTTCTCCCCTCCTCCTCCTTTCCCCTCTCTCCTCCTTTCTCCCTCCCTCCTTTCCCCATCCCCTCCTCTCTCCCTCTCCCTCTTCCCTCTTCCCCTCTCCCTCCTTTCCCCTCCCCCTCCTTTCCCCTCCCCTCCTCTCCCTCCTCCTCCTTTCCCCTCCTCCTCCTTTCCCTCCTTTCCCCTCCCTCTTCTCTCCCCTCCTCTCGCTCCCTTTTTTTTCTATGCCCTTCTGGTTGCAGCTGTTGTATGGTGAGAGTCCTGCCAATCCAACCATGAGCATCATCGATCTTGAAGCCTTTGGAAAGCTTGGCAAGTCCCTGCCAGGTGTTGTCACGGTGATGGATGCAACCTTTGCATCTCCTTACCTCATGCAGCCACTCAAATATGGCATTGATGTCTCTGTGCACAGCTGGTATGTTGCGAGTGCCAGACAATGGTCAGCCATCTTATTTCCGTCTCCATAGCACCAAGTATTTAGCTGGCCATACTGACCTGGTGGGCGGAGCAGTCTCTTACGGGTCAGAGGAGGTGGGGAGAAAGCTTCACTCAATGCAGCTACACCTTGGAGGCATAATGGTACTACCGTAATGGGGAGGAGGGGTCACATCTATCATTCTCTTCCACAGTCTCCATTTGATGCCTTCCTGCTCCATCGCAGTCTGAAGACCCTGGCGCTGAGGATGAAAAAGCACTCGGAAAATGCAATGTCTGTTGCATTGTTCTTGGAAAAGCATCCCAAGGTGACATTACCTTGAATTGGCATGTCCTCAGCGTACACATCAGCTTATGGTGGAGGGCCTAATTAGAACATAGCTATCGTAGGAGCTATTGTCACGAGATCACCACATGAGTTGTGCACACAGGTGGCCTACGTCAACTATCCTGGTCTTCCCTCTCACTCTGGACACGAGGTTGCTAAGCGTGTGATGAAGGACTTCTCAGGGATGATATCATTTGAGCTCAAGGGAGGGTTGGAGGCTGGCATTAAGCTTGTTGAAGTGAGTTGATGGGGAGAGGTTTTGGGGTTAAAATGACTGTAACTGGTGCATCCACTCTCCAGAGTACGAAGGTGGCTGTGTTTGCTGTGAGCCTCGGAGGTCCAGAGAGTCTCATAGAGCATCCTGCCTCCATGACACACGCTGACAACATCGTACCTCGTGAAGTCAGGCTGAAAGGAGGCATCACTGATGGTCTGATTCGATTCAGGTGAGGGTGTAAAGCCATGGTGCTGCAGGTTGTCAAGGGGTAAGTGGTGGTGAGGGTGTATTGCCAAGGGGGTAAGTGGTGGTGAGGGTGTATTGCCAAGGGGTAACAGGTGCTAATAATTTGTTTCTGCTCCAATGCAGTGTTGGTTTGGAGAGTGCAGATGATTTGATCAGCGATTTGGAACAGGCACTTGCACAGATTTGAATTATGGACTGGCATTATTATTAGAACAGAACAAAAACTGGATGCACATTATCATACATAAATGCCTTAAAAAATGTTGAGACATTCTACTAAATTTGAGTAGTGATAGGAACTGCTGACGTTTCTTTTAGTTGAAGCTTCTTAGTTGCAGTGAGATTAATCAAGAGTTCGACAGCAGCTGAAACTGCCATGTCCAACGGATCCATTGCTCCACGCTGAATCCACTTAGGAATGGTGGTGGGGGCATCTTTGAAGCCCAGCCTGTCCAGTAGCCAGCTTATATGGGGGTTAAACTGCCCACTAGCTACATTTGACAGCAGCTGCAGTTGTGGGTCCAGCTGCCACCAGACAGATATGAACTGTCTTGACAAAGGCGGTGGAGTTGGTTGTTCTGCTGGTTCTGGGCTGGCAGATGGAGAAGTTGTGGCTGTGTGTGTGTGTGTGTGTGTGTGTGCAGGAGATAAACAGATGACAGTCACTCAAATACCTCACACTCAGCCCATCCACATACAGACAGAAGACTTGTGTTTTTCCAGATACTCAATATAACCCTTGATGACATCATGGAGGAAAAGGTAGTGATCAACTGTTGTCGTCACAGAGATTCCTGCCAAGAACTGCGAGTTCAGGGAGCATTCGACAACAGGGACACTGTCAGGACCACCTTCCATAGGAGTGCCCATGCTCAATGCTACAGGCCAGAAGTGGTCGTTGATGAGCTGTACAGTGAAAGCTGGCATAGCCAGAATTGGCTGAACAGTCATGCGTTTGTGATGCTTGATGAGCTTCGGTTGTGTACTGGACCCGTCGGTACACATGCTGGGATGAATGTGGTGATCGATGCACACAAGAGACAGCCAGTCCACTATGTTGGTGGCCGTGAGAGTAGGGACAGAACTGCTTGACACACGATAAACAGCTGCACACTCCAGCGTCTTGGCCCCATCCTGACCCAAGCTGAGTGTACATATCTGCTGGCAGATGCGCACTCTCATGGCTGCAGCCTCCTCATCCTCCCTCCTCACAACCCCACCTGATCCAAACCCTGGTATGGCCTGAGTGGAGAAGCTGGCACTGGCCATGTCCACATTGAACACGACCCACTCCATCTCCCTGAAGGACGGCCCATGGAAGCACACAACGCACACGTTCCCTCCACAGATGTTGATCTTCCCTCCGAGAGAGACGGTGTGGTGCTCTGCTTGCACACAGATGCCCAGTGCTTGCATCAACCTCACGCTTCCAACCTTCATGGCCCACAGCCAGTGATGCCTGATGTCCTGGCCCCTCCCCTTCTTCCCCTCCTCCGCACGCTTCTGTTCCTCGCGGTACGCTGCCAGAGCCTTTGCAGCTGCCATCTCTGGCGGCAACATGAGGCTTATGGTGCGCTCGCTGCGGCGCTTCTGCTGGACTATGAATTCCATTATCTTCTGGACCATGTTCAAGGTAGATCTGGTGGTGGCCCTGTTGATCACCACCTGAAGCCTGTCCCAGGTGAAGTCCGCCAACACCATAATGCTGGGCTCCTTGAAGCTGTCTTCTCTTGTGGATGTGGGAAGCTGCAGGCCTTCCCACACATCTTGAAGGTTCACCTGCATATTGGTGGCTCTTGCTAGCAGGATGCATGAACTCATGTAGTCCACTTTGCCCTCAACCAACTGAAGGTGTGCGCTGGCCTTGTGTACAGGGATTGTTCCTTCTTGACTGTCCGTCGTCACTGGAAGTGAGAGGGGAAGGTGGAGATGGGACAATTGAATGGGAGGGTGAGGATGTGATGATAAGGGTTAGGTGATGGTGAGAGAGGAGGTGATGGTGAGAGGGGAGGTGATGGTGAGAGGGGAGGTGATGGTGAGAGGGGAGGTGATGGTGAGAGGGGAGGTGATGGTGAGAGGGGAGGTGATGGTGAGAGGGGAGGTGATGGTGAGAGGGGAGGTGATGGTGAGAGGGGAGGTGAGGGTGGGAGGGAGGTGAGGTGAGAGTGATGTGAGGTTCTCTTACCATGAAGTGTCATCTTTTCCATAAGAATATATCCTGCCACAATGCCCCCACGTGATTCTATTTCACCCTTTTCCATACAGCTATCCAAACTTAGTAAGATCAACTCATTCTGAAGGACATCCGTGTGTCCTTCAAGACGCAAATGGCCGACAAGAAGGCTGTATGGTGAAAGACATAATTGGTAGGGGCTACTCCTAATTACACAGGGGGCTTACTCTGTGTTGCCCATCACTTGAGCTACATTGGCTGATATCCTGAAGTCTGCTATGTTGACAGCCACTGCAATCGTTGCTGATATAGAATCATCCAGACGTGGAGCCATGCTTTGGTCTGGGGAGGAGGCAGAGTGGTGTTACCATGGTTACAGTGTTTATTAGTTACCTTCCTCCTCTTCTGTGCTGGCAGCAACATCAGTACTCCCACCCTCCCCTGGTACGGCCTCTAGCTCCGGACTCATCTTCTTCTTGGACCCAATGAAGATGGCTTCTACCAAGCTTGTACGGTACCAGGACCGCCTGAAGGTGGTGACATCATTCAGCCTCCTCATGTCGTAACCCAGCACAAGGCTGGCTATGTCTGAGATGACTGTGTTGAGAGAATCACGACCAGTGCCAGAGGGTCCAGGCAACACCACATACCCCAGTGCCAGAGGGTCCAGGCAACACCACATACCCCAGTGCCAGAGGGTCCAGGCAACACCACATACCCCAGTGCCAGAGGGTCCAGGCAACACCACATACCCCAGTGCCAGAGGGTCCAGGCAACACCACATACCCCAGTGCCAGAGGGTCCAAGGCAACACCACATACCCCAGTGCCAGAGGGTCCAGGCAACACCACATACCCAGTGCCAGAGGGTCCAGGCAACACCACATACCCCAGTCCCGATCCTTGGCATTAACCCTTGATAACCCTAATACAGTCTAAGCTACCTTAAGTGGTCCCCACCGCTCAGGGTTGGAGGGAAAGATGAGGGTTGAATGGTGAGGTGACCACTGTATTCAAGATGACCACCATATCTAAGGTGACCACCGTATCTAAGGTGACCACCGTATCTAAGGTGACCACCGTTCCAAGGTGATCAGTAAGGTAGGTTAGACTGTATTCTCATCTCAAACCAGCCACACCCTTTGCCCCTCCCCCAGGCAATCACCCCACTATTGCACTTACTGGATACTTGCATCTTATTGCACATTGCGTAATCATCCACACTGGTGATTTTGCGTGACTTGCGCAGGCTAGGGGCCAACACATATTTCCTGCTCAGGTGAATTAACGCGTGACCAAGTGTAAGACTCAGGGCTTCTTTATTCTCTGCCCTCGCCTCCTCCCCATCCCTCAAGCCGGGGGCCTGGGGACTGTACAGCTGGAGTGCAAAGGTCGTGAGACAGGCTGTCACATGCAAGTTGTTGAAGGTGATGGTTTTGCTGGCCAGTTCAGCTATGTGGGCCGAGATGGAGTCAGACATGGCTGTCTGTTCGAGCTGCTCCAGAGAGAAGAGTGAGAAGGACACCACCACATGAACGTTGGGACTTTGAATCAAGCACTGCACACGCGAGTGTGGCTTGCAGGACAGTTGTACCGTGGATGGTTGTATGTTAAAAGTAATTATCACGTCCACTGGAAAGGAAATAGGATTGGAATCAGTTGTGGCAGGATGGGGTGCAGTCAAAGGGGTTCCAACCTCTTCCTCCACCTCCTCCTCCTCCTCCTCTTCCAATTCTGATTCGTTGCTACTCGAGTTCAAATTTGTTGCGGCGATGGTAGGTTTGGCAACTTGTTCAATGAACTCCAGGATGCTAGGGGTTAGCTCCAGGTCGCTAGGCAACGACGATACTGTGGCAGACAGGGAAAGCATTCCCTTCTTGGTTGGTGGCAGATCACGACTGGCAAATGCAGGGGTTTCCCCCTTCGCCCCCTCGGCAGGCAAGGGGGAGGAGCCTCTCTTGGGAGGATTGGCTGCCGTGAGAATCGTATGTTCCTTGGAGGATGAGGTGCGAGAGGGCAGGGAGGAGGAGGGGGCTTGTGGGGGTGTGGCACGGGCGGAGGGGGCTCGTGGGGACTGCTTCCCCATAACGCTGTGGTAGTGGGCTTTGAACTCCAGTGCTGGTATGAGGAGGACAGAGGATGGTGTCTTCGTGGAGGAATCACGCACACGCCCCCTTGCTGCGCCCCCTAGGGGGTTTGAATCGCTGGCATTCCTCAGAAGAAGTGGACTGGAGAACTTGGCTCCCTGCATGGACCCCCTCCTCTCGCTGTGTACGAGGGGTGTGCTCATTAACAGTGGGGGTGGGGCCTCAAAACACTGCTGGCAACAAATACATATCCATACCTCCCACAACAAACACACACACACACACACACATGCACACACACACATGCACACACACAAACACACGCACACAAACACACACACACAAACACACACACAAACACACACAAACACACACACCTGTCATCGGAATAATGGAGTGTGATGACACCACTGTCCACACGAATAGTGAGATTGATCTCAATGTCAATTGACGATATGACAGACTCCTCGTCTTTCACCTGAGAGGATCGGTTTGAGCCTACAGAAAAGAGAAGGGAGGTGTGTAGGAGGCCACAGGGTATAGACACAAGAGGAATTTAGGTGCAACAAAGCAGTAAAATGGGTGCAAGTTGTCAGATATGGTGACACACCTGTTCTCAGTCTAGCTGGAGTTGAGGTGACTTGACTGATGGGGGAATGTCTCCCTTCAACTCCAGGGGACCGTCTCTGTTCCGCATCGGGTGATTGTCTCTGTTCCACGCTGGGGGATTGCTTCCTGATGGCATGAAGAAGGTCACTGATATCTGACTTGTTTCTTGTGTGGGAGGATCTGCCACCAATGGTCTGTGCCTTTTGCCGGCGTGTGGGCACAACACCACCTGATTCGTCGCTTTCTTCATCCTCTTCGCTACGTTCTGTATGAATAATATCCAACACATCCACTGTGTTAACATGTCTGCTAACACAACACTGTGTTAACATGTCTGCTAACACATCCACTGTGTTAACATGTCTGCTAACACATCCACTGTGTTAACATGTCTGCTAACACAACACTGTGTTAACATGTCTGCTAACACAACACTGTGTTAACATATCTGCTAACACATCCACTGTGTTAACATGTCTGCTAACACATCCACTGTGTTAACATGCCTGCTAACACAACACTGTGTTAACATGTCCACGGTTAACATGCCCTAACACACACTGTGTTAAACATGTCTGCTAGCACACACATCACTAGTTGTTAACATGTCTGCTAACACAAACACATTCCACTATGTTAAGTCAATTTAAGTGGCTAACAACACATTTCCATGGTTGCTTAGTAACTCTGATCACGCTTGTGAGTGGACTAACCAGTGTAATGGGTTGCTTAGTAACTACTGATCAGAGCTTGTGGAAGTGTTTAACATGTAATGGTTGCTTAGTAACTACTGATGAAGAGCTTGTGAATAGTGTTAACATGTAATGGTTGCTTAGTACCTACTGATCAGAAGCTGTGTATGTGAGTGTTAACATGTATGGATGGTTGCCTTAGTAACTACTGATCAGAGCTTGTGGTTACACAGGATGCTGGCTGGCGCATGGGGGGGAGGCGTGCGCTAGCAGGGTCCTTCCCTTTGTCCCTTTGGGCGTTATGGCCGGCTTGTAGGGTTATACGCACACACCAGCAGCTTCCCAGCACTCTCAGTGCGTCAGGAGAGCTGTTCTGTTCCTTTGTATCTCCCTCACCCTCCACCCCTGCTTCACCTCCACCCCTGCTTCACCTCCACCCCTGCTTCACCTCCACCCCTGCCTCACCTCCCCCCTGCTTCACCTCCACCCCTGCTTCACCTCCACCCCTGCTTCACCTCCACCCCTGCTTCACCTCCACCCCTGCTTCACCTCCACCCTGCTTCACCTCCACCCCTGCTTCACCTCCACCCCTGCTTCACCTTCTCTTTCTATTTGTACTGTTGTTGTTCACGTGATATACTGTTTTGTGCATTAAATGCAGCCCGGCGGAACCCTACGGGCCTGACCTATCTCGGAGACCCAAGCCTGGGCAGCGTCCTGGCTAGGTATGCAGGTCACCCAGTTGGTGATCAGCATCACCATCTGGTGCCTGTCTCCCCGAGACTCCCCCACACGACCTGACTACCTCGGGAACCCAAGCCCCGGCCAGGGGTCGGCTTGGTACATGGGGCATTCTGCTGGGGACCAGCGTCACCATCGGATACCCAGTGACTCGAGCGGATAGGGGAACTCCCAACGAGTGACCAGCGTCACCTCACCGGGAGCATTTCCTTGGTCAACAGGTCAGGGGATGCAGGGTTACGGCTCGTGGCACGTTCCTGCCCGGGCCCCTTATCTGCCAATCAGTCAACCGGGCACGTTGCATGGCCAGCGCAAAAGCATGAAGTCAGGGAGATCAGGGGCTTTGGGCACATAGGAGTTACTAAGCATGGTAATTAACATGTCTGCTAACATAACACATCCACTGTGTTAACATGTCTGCTAACATAACACATCCACTGTGTTAACATGTCTGCTAACATAACACATCCACTGTGTTAACATGTCTGCTAACACAACACATCCACTGTGTTAACATGTCTGCTAACACAACACATCCACTGTGTTAACATGTCTGCTAACACAACACATCCACTGTGTTAACATACATAACACATCCACTGTGTTAACATGTCTGCTAACATAACACATCCACTGTGTTAACATGTCTGCTAACACAACACATCCACTGTGTTAACATGTCTGCTAACATAACACATCCACTGTGTTAACATGTCTGCTAACACAACACATCCACTGTGTTAACATGTCTGCTAACACAACACATCCACTGTGTTAACATACATAACACATCCACTGTGTTAACATGTCTGCTAACATAACACTCACAGCGCAAAGTGGCATAAAGAAGATACACCATGCAAGCACCTTCTGTAACAAATATACACGAGCATACAGAGCCCCAGGATAACCACTGGTTACTATGGCTCCCCACTGGTAGCTATGGCCCCCCACTGGTAGCTATGGCCCCCCACTGGTAGCTATGGCCCCCCACTGGTAGCTATGGCTCCCTCACTGGTAGCTATGGCCTCCCACTGGTAGCTATAGCCTCCCACTAGTAATTATGGCCCCCCACTGGTAGCTATGGCTCCCCCACTGGTAACTATGGCTCCCCAGTGGTAGCTATGGCCCCTACTGGTAGCTATAGCCCCCCACTGGTAGCTATGGCTCCCCAGTGGTAACTATAGCCCCCTACTGGTAGCTATGGCTCCCCAGTGGTAAGCTATGGCCCCCCCTCACTGGTAGCTATGCCCCCCCCCCCCCCCCCCACTGGTAACTATGGCTCCCCCAGTGGTAGCTATGGCCCCCCACTAGTAATTATGGCCTCCCACTGGTAGCTATGGCCCCCCACTGGTAGCTATGGCCTCCCACTGGTAGCTATGGCCTCCCACTGGTAGCTATGGCCCCCCACTGGTAGCTATGGCCTCCCACTAGTAATTATGGCCCCCCACTGGTAGCTATGGCCTCCCACTGGTAGCTATGGCTCCCTCACTGGTAGCTATGGCTCCCTCACTGGTAGCTATGGCTCCCTCACTGGTAGCTATGGCTCCCTCACTGGTAGCTATGGCTCCCTCACTGGTAGCTATGGCCTCCCACTGGTAGCTATGGCCTCCCACTGGTAGCTATGGCCTCCCACTGGTAGCTATGGCCTCCCACCGGTAGCTATGGCTCCCCCACTGGTAGCTGTGGCCTCCCACTGGTAGCTATAGCCTCCCACTGGTAGCTATGGCCTCCCACTGGTAGCTATGGCCTCCCACTGGTAGCTATGGCCTCCCACTGGTAGCTATGGCCTCCCACTGGTAGCTATGGCTCCCTCACTGGTAGCTATGGCTCCCTCACTGGTAGCTATGGCCTCCCACTGGTAGCTATGGCTCCCTCACTGGTAGCTATGGCTCCCCCAGTGGTAGCTATGGCCTCCCACTGGTAGCCATGTATATGCAACCACTCACCATGTTGGCTCACTAGTCTTCTTCTGGTGGGTGTGACCACAGCCGACAGTCTCTTCTGTCGCACACTATCTCCATGCTCTGCTGGTGTGACGGGTGAAGAGAAGAGAAATCCCAGCTGGTGGAACTTCCCCTTTCTGAAGACCCTCTTCAGGTTATGAGCCAAGTCCAGCTCCATTTGGTGTAAAGCCTCCTGTTCTGACCTCAGGCTCTCCACTGGGGCCCCAGAGTGCCTTGAAATGTAGGGACACAGTTTTCAAATCTCCCACTGCATAGCACCTCCCCCTTTCCTTTGGCCCCTCCCCTTTCCTTTGGCCCCTCCCCTTTCCTTTGGTCCCTCCCCTTTCCTTTGGTCCCTCCCCTTTCCTTTGGTCCCTCCCCTTTCCTTTGGTCCCTCCCCTTTCCTTTGGTCCCTCCTCTCCCCTTTCCTTTGGTCCCTCCCCTCCCCTTTCCTTTGGCCCCTCCTCTCCCCTTTCCTTTGGTCCCTTCTCTTTGGCCCTCCCCTCCCCTTTCCTTTGGTCGCTCCCCTCCCCTTTCCTTTGGTCCCTCCCCTCCCCTTTCCTTTGGTCCCTCCTCTCCCCTTTCCTTTGGTCCCTCCCAACCCCTTTCCTTTGGTCCCTCCCCTCCCCTTTCTCTCACTTAAGTTTCTGCACTCTCCTTGTCTGCAGGGCTAGACCAGCCTCCAAGGAGTCATCGTCAGAATCATCATTTCCTTTGACCACCATAGACAAAGCTCTCTTGTGGTACTTGGGTCGTACTGGTGTCATGGAAATGAAAGATGGCTGCTTCATGCGCAGGTATTGTCTGGTCTCCAGGTCGCTGCCAATGGCTGTGAGCGTCTTCACGAGGCTGGAGAGATGGTGACCAATCTCTGTGTTGGCGTTCACCTCCACTCCAGCCATGTGCCATTGGAAGGGAACCAGAAGCTTGTCCCCTGGGGGTGCTAATATCAGAAGTGGGTGTGGTTAAAGTGGGTGTGGCTACAGACAGGAAACGAAGGACTAACCAGGGCTACCATCTGTTGGCTGGTCCCGAGGTTTGGTAGCCACACACAGACGAAACGTTCCCTCATCTACAAATCCTGAAAAATTATAACAAATATCATTTAGTCAGCGTTGTGGTCATGTGATCAACACATGTGGACGTGACATCATATGTGGTCATGTGAGTAAGAAGCACAGAGAAACCTGAGGATAATGACGTAAACCTACCACAGTTGGTGAACTTGTGTTTTCGGTGATCAAGTGTCCATGTTTTATGGCGCACATAGAACTGCTCTGCAAACCGAACACAGTATCCTGAAAACCTTCCCGAACTGGCCACTTTGCGACTGAGATTTAAATACAGCTGCATCTCCTTGACAGTCATGACAAGCGCTGGGAAGGCTGTGCGTTGTGTGTGTGTGTGTGTGTGTGTGTGTGTGTGTGTGTGTGTGTGCGCGTGCGTGTGTGTGTGGAGACATACATGTATATAAGTACACCTCATGGCTCATTTGGAACAATACCCTTCTGTGTTGATTGAGGTGTTGTTGGCTGCATGTGGGAGGGGCATGATCACCATGGCAACACTCCCAACCTCCTTACCAGTGAGACAAGAGGCATACACACTCCGGCATCAGTGACTGTGATCTGCACGTGACGAGGCTTGGGGAAGTCGAAGCTACTCCCAGCGGCTGTGGAAGAGGGAGGGCTCTGCTGTGATGGCATGTGGAACTTGTCAAAGAAGGCCTGAGTAGCAGCTGTGAGCTAAGGGAGGGAGGAGGGAGGGAGAGGGGAAGGAGGGAGAGAGGGGAGAGAGGAAGAAAGGGGAGAGAGGGAGAGAGGGGAGGGAGGGAGAGAGGGGAGGGAGGGAGAGAGGGGGAGAGAGGAAGAAAGGGGAGGGAGGGTGAGAGGGGAGGGAGGGAGAGAGAGGAGGAAGGGGGAGGGAGAGAGGGAGTTGGCATGAGGCAGAGGAACAAGAGGTGACACTCTAACCTCCACATTCAATCTCTTTCGTTTATTTTGCCAATAAGCATACACACTCTTGCAGTTCAGCCAGAACAGAATAGCTGCCAAGAGAATGAAACATCACCAAGCAACAGCACACACACACACACACACACACACACACACACCCACACACACACACATATGTGTACAGTATACTACATACACACACATATAGACACACCATGCTTACACATGTACATACCCTGTTCCACAGCTGTTGACTGTACGTAGAGGTGAGGGGAGTTGATGGAGATAATGAACGTATCAATCAGCTTCTGTGCCACAGCTGGTCCGAGCACGTCCCCAGACCCTTGCTGAGGGTGCTGGTCCCCAGAACTCTGCCGCGAGTGCTGGTCCCCAGATCCTTGCTGAGTGTTCTGGTCCCCAGACTCTTGTGTTGTACTAAGAGCATTATTGGTATCTTGCATGTTCTATGGACAACCATGGAAAGTGTTAAAAGACTTTAGGCAGATGACTAGCTGGTGACCAATGGGATTTAGCTGATGATCTCATTTCTGTCATCATATACTGATGGTTACTTAACCATCTAACTGTACACTCCTACAGACGTGTATGCTGACAGCACTCTAATTAAAGGTCACCTCATCATCACCTGATGTTTTATTGGACATTCAGTGACAACCTAACCTCTCCATACCCTAACATGATGTAATGCCCACCTGTCCTCACCATAACCTAACATGATGTAATGATCACCTGTCCTCACCATACCCTAACATGATGTAATGCCCACCTGTCCTCACCATACCCTAACATGATGTAATGCCCACCTGTCCTCACCATAACTTCACCATACCCTAACATGATGTAATGCCCACCTGTCCTCACCATACCCTAACATGATGTAATGATCACCTGTTGAGTGTTCCTGATGGACACCCTGGTTCTGAAATAGGCCAGCTCGAAGAAATCATCTGCGTCAGTTGTGTTATCCTGATTCAAGGGGGAGGGGTCCATTGTGAACTACTCCATCATCTACTTTCATTTTAACAGGCAAGAAACAGGCATCTTGTTACCTGCAGGTAGCCCAGGGCTAAAGAGATGTCAATGTCCACTCTGCCTGACAAAGACAAAACTGCTTCGGAGAGGGGGCCACACCCAACACCTTATATGGAAACACAGCTTTGATCAGCACGGTCCAGTGTGTGTGCAAGTGTGTGCAGTGAGGACTGTGTGGTGTGGGAGGTGTGTGTGCAGTGATGGGTGGAGCCTCACTTGTGTTGACAATGAGCATTTCAATCTTTCCTGTGTAAAACCTTACAGCTGTGGACAGTGGAGTGGACACAGTAATGCACACACCCTGCAAGAGATGGGGAGGAGGAAAGACTGGCTTATTTGATCACACACATATACACACACATGCACACACACACACCTGCATATCAGCTGACCTGAATGGAAAATTTGCATGAATGAAGAAGGGAAACAAATTCGATTGGTTCCGCCACTGTCTCCCTCTTCAATGTTGTGGTGACACTTTCCTTATTTGGTATGTAGTCTCCTATGTTGACGAACAGCTGGGCCAGCTCATTGATTTCCTGATGTCATGCAATGGGAGTGGCATGTGTGGGCGTGGCATGATTGAAGGAAGATGTACATTGGATGCCAACCTTGATGAAGGAGTTCTGCAGTATGAGCAGCTGGTTAAGGACATCGGTGGTCAGATCAACGTTGACCTGCTTGATGGCCAGGCTGACAGAGAAGCGTGGCAGCTTGCTTGGGGAAAAGGCCCTGACATCACCAACAAAGTTGATGGGAGGAAGGGGAATTCCCCTGATGGCCAGTTCATCCTTGTGCTCCTACGTTATGCAAACCATGACACAATGTTATGAGGGAGGGGATGGTTGCCATGACACCAGTGTTATGAGGGAGGGGATGGTTGCCATGACACTGGTGTTATGAGGGAGGGATGGTTGCCATGATATTAGATAGAAGACAAGAGATAGCAACAGCACTGAGCCACTGGGTTGGAACATTCTGTACGTTTTATAACAATCTATTAACTTGTACAAAACTTTGCTAGTAAGTTTGGTCGGGGAAAAAAATCCAAGCTATTTATAGAACAAAATGTGTACCTTTGGATTGAAGCGAAGAGAATGGGCTCCCATTATAAGGCTGAAGTTGACTTGATCTGAGGACTCAACTTGCGCATTGAATGGGCACACCTGCAAAGATGACCAATCAAAAGCACATGCATCTCACAAGACCACTCCCATAATGCCCCTCCCACAAGAACAATAGGGCACTCCCACAACAGCTCACACTGTAAGTGATGGTGAGGGAGGGGAGTGGTGTCATGACAACAGCAGCCTTGTCCAGGCTGAGATGTACAAAGCCATGAGGAAGGAGGTGTGGCATCTTAAGATTAGCAAGTGTGAAGACCGGTTCATGCTGTTGTATTGTTGGATCCTCTATCTGAGACCTACAGAGGTATAAGCAAGAATCAGCCTTCCCTCTCCCTCTCCTCCCCTCCCTCTCCACCCCCTCCCTCTCCTCCCCTCCCTCCCTCTCCCCCCTCTATTCCCTCCCTCTCCTCCCCTCCTCTCCTCCCCTCCTCTCCTCCCCTCCTCTCCTCCCCTCCTCTCCTCCCTCCCTCTCCTCCTCCCCTCTCTCTCCCTTTCCTCAAGGGTCCCACCTCCCCTATGCCTCTACCTGAAGAAGATGTCATTATAGACCCCAATGAAGGAAGGCATGAGGTGTTTGAAGCGTGTGTGTACCATCACTGGAGATTGCTTCACATCTAGGTCCACTCCCAGTAGCTTCACCAGACACCGATACGAGGGAGGAGTGGCTGCCAACATGTTGCACACGCCCACAGAGGTATGGATGGGCGTGGCTGAAAAAGACATGAGCTCACTGTGGAGGGTGTAGTTCAGTTATGAGGGTGTGGTCATTATGAGAGGGTGTGTCCAGTTATGAGAGAGGGGTGTGTGAAGAGAATCAGACAAAGAGATAAAATGACATGCACTGAAAAGGACTCCCTTACTTCTGTTCATGTCCAACACGATCGGTGACCCTCAAAGATGACCTCTTGATCGTGGTAGCAAGCGAAAGATATGTAGGAAGTGCTACACGGTGAGTAACAGACACCTCAACAAGCGACACCACTAGGCCCCACACATGACCAAGTCCTCAAACCACACCCCCCACCTACATTCTGCCAGCGTGTCCCCCCAGGGTGTGCGGGATGCAGTAGAAGCCTTGCGCACGTCCACAGCACCACTGATGCCCAGGAGCTCCAACACTATGCGCATGGACTCCACTTGGGCTGCAAACTCCACAGTGTTCACCTTCAGAAGGCCATAAACACTGAATAGCAGCTCTTTCTCTAATAGGGCCAGACTCCTGTTCACAGACCAGCTGTCGCCCAAACCCCTGCCCCCTGGGTCCCCTGCAACCCCCGGGGTTCTTGACACGTCCAGCGGATGATCACTGTCATGAGGACGGTCGCCTTGCTTACTGTGCTCTGGTGGGCCATCACCTTTGTGACGGTTGCCTAGCAATTGACTCCCCTCAGTTCTGTAAGTACCAAGGAGGTGGGCATTACTTGGAGAAGTCCCAAGGTCGTGATCAGAAGGGTCAGTGCTAGGCACCAGGGGTTGTCCGTCCTCTATCGTGATGGCCACTGAAGCTCCATCGTCTGAGCTGTCTGACGAGGTGGTCCCATTGGAAGAGAGAACTTTTGCATGCATGCTACTATCCGATAACCCACTGAGTGGAATGGGAACTGGATCAGAGACAGCCTTGGAACTGGTGTGGAGACCATGTGACTTGCGTATGGAAGGGCTGGCTTGATAATCAGCAACCAACGGCCTGTCTGGAGGGGGAGGAGGGACAGTGGATGCGTGTGTGGAGTCAGCAGCTGCAGAGCAGTCTTGGTCACTCCTGCTACCATTCAACATGTCAACAATGGTCCGTGAGAACTCCCACACGTTCATCACCTCCACACTCCTATCGTGGCCTTCCACTGAGGCTCCACCCACCTGTGCCGGGTCATCCCTCTCCACTTGTATAACGCAGCTGGCTTGGCTAGGGGCCTGCGCCCCCTTCGTTCTCTTCCTCCTCCAAGCAGATCTAAGACGCCCAGTCTCTATGAGGTGACGGGCACACCTAAGCAAGGGGACATTGATGGCAGTGGAAACACTGTCCAGACTGATGCAGAACTGGGAAGATATGTTGGTTCTTGCTCTGTGGGACGGGTGAGTGTTGGCGAGCAGAGAGGGTGTGGGTGTGTTCACAGAGACATCTTGATGAGACTTCATACATCCAGCAACAGACAACTGGCTTAAGACAATGGCCGGTATCCCTTGGGATGGGGACGAGGTGGGAGGAGTGCCTTTTGCTGCTACACACTCCAGAACAAAGATGGCTACTTCTCTAAGTACAACTTTGAAGTCTAGGTACACCTCAGAGCTGTTTACACGCGATGGTCTCAGCTGTGGTTCAACTTCTAAACCCACTGATGAGAACATGGGAACAAGACAGTCTTTGATAACGAGCAGTCTGCTTTGCTCAACCTTCTCAAAGACTTCCCGGAAGTTCACGTCAACAGTAGCCTTGGAGCTACTGTAGGCGTTGTTTAGAAGTGCAAGCTCTGAGGGGGCAGGGCTGATGCTCTCGTAACTAGCCAACATTTCACCCTGGCAACTGTTAGGTGTGTCCTGCATAGCATTGAGTCGTGCTAGATAGATCCTTGCCAACAGAGAGAGACTCAAAGCAACTATCTCCCTGTCACACGGCTGTCTCTTCTCTATAGTCCCCAGAATGTCCTCAGAGTAAGCTGGGAGGGTGTGCCACAGCTGGGTCATACTCGTATAGACAGCAGATTTACGAAGAGTCACTGAGACAGGTGAAAGGAGAACAGTGGTGGGCTGCAGATAGAATAATAGGAAACATCAATCCTCCTCCCCTCCCTGCCACTTCTCCTTCCCCTCCCTGCTCCTCCCCCTACCCTCCTCCCCTTCCTGCCCCTCCTCCTCCCCTCCCTGCCCCTCCCTCCCCTTCCTGCCAAATTCCTACTTAAAAGATATAAGAAATGACAAGCTGGAGAGAAGGGAGCTTTCCCTATTTGCAAGGCTCCTTCTAGTACCCTTATCTTCAGCTGTCCTTCAGCTACAGCATTCTCCCTGCCATGGCAACCCAGCTGGGCACACATGTATCCCTTGACAACACAAACACGTACCCTTGAACTTAGAGGTAGGTGATTGGCAGCACACAGGAAAGCCAACAACACACATCTGTCTCTCTCCCTCTTCTCAACAAACAGCTTTGACACAGTGTCACCCAACGATTGGATGCCAGGTGCCCAGGCCTCTACAATATCCATGGTTACTAGCACATCCAGACCTCCGGTGGAGTGGTCAGATGGAATGCCACTGAGAGGCGCGGCCACATGGCACCACACCTGGGGCACAGACACATTCACCAGCATCCTGATGAGGGGAGGAAAGTAGTAGATGCATTTTAGCTGGTTAAGTTGTGGCACGTTGATAATTATTAAACATCAGAGGAGGACAGTAACTGACCTGTTGTTGACCTGCTGGGATGGTGGCACAGCTGATTGGTGGTTGGGGGATTCCCCCTCTCCATGGCAACCAATCTCGTCCACCAACAGCAGGGCTTCCTCCACCACCTCTGACCTGACCAGACGTCCCACACAAGAAGCCGTCATGTCCTTTGTGCCCAGCTCCAAGAGCTGACACAGGACGGGCTGGGCACCTGGCACCGGTGGCAAAGAGAGCTGGAAGCTGAGATCACTCTGATTGGGCAAAAGGCTTGGGAGATTCGGGACCACACCTCCTTCCTGACCCAGAAGGACCAATGACAGTGATGCCTGGGCTACAGGGATACGGACATTGGCCGAAACTTTAACTGTATTGAGACGCGACCGAGAATGATGTTCCCCAGTCTGAGTGCCAAGAGGTGGGGCCTCCTCCTGGACCCCTCCCCCATGGACCTCCGTATCCGTGTGAACCAGCATGCCCACCTCCACACCAGCCAGGAAGCCAGTGAGGATGGAGGTGTGTGAGGCTATCTCCTTGAGCACCTGGGTGGCACTGTGTCGCAGTTTAAGGTTCTTGGCTCTGTCAAGGGGCGCCTGGAACAGCTGGAAGGATAGAAAGGCCGCAGGAGACATCTTGACCGAGAGGTGGAGGAGAGGGGAGGCGGCCTTAGTGGGCGGAGTGAAGGTACGTTCGTCTTGAATCTGGACAAGTTGACTCTCTACAGAGCCAACACAGTCGTTGCATATGCCATCAAGGAGTCCAAGGGCACTTCTCGTTCTGAAGAACTCTGTCACTGCTTTTGTTGCCCTGGAGACGACAAAACAATAGCTACATCACAAAACACCACTAACTAAAGCTCCACCCACTTCTAGTTACACCCACTACTGGTTAAAGCTCCACCCATTTCTTCACACTCAAGTCCCACACAAGCTCCACCCACCACTTGTCCCATTAAAGCTCCACCCCTATTAGGCTCCATACAGACAAGAGCTAACAGGTGCCCAGTCCACTGCACACACCTCTCCACTACAGGCAGCATCAGAGGGGAGACGGCCACATGGACACTGTGGCACACACTGAGGCACAGAGAGGCCATGGCTAGGGACCCATCCCCTCCCAGCGAGGGGGTGTTACTATCCACTGCCCTCCGCCCTCTCTCCTTCTGACGCTTGGTTCTCTCAGTCACCACAGGCAGGAGCCCATGAGTTTGACGTTCCAGCAAGGGTAATCGCATCACCATCATCTTGGGCGTGTGGTGCGAACCCTCTGACGTCTGGGTCCCAAGCCTAGTGGTGGGAGGGACCTTGCCTGAAGTCTTGACGTTCAACTGAGGAGACCCTGACTGTGACGCAGGTGTGCTGTCTTGGAGTGAGGCCAGCTGCTTCATTGGAATGTGCAGCACTGTGTACTGACATGTATGGGTCGTGGAGAAGTCCTTATAAAGCAACGTATGCTCGTCCAGCGTCCTCCCGTGGCCAAGCCTGCCACCCATGTGCCTTGACTGCCTCCAGGATTTCCTCGAGGGGACAGCCTCTCCCTCCCCACCCCTCACCTCCTCCTTCCCATCCTCCAACAGAGATGTCAAGCTCGAGTTGGCAGACTTGTAGCTCAAGCTATCGGAGGGAGACGTGCGACCGGAGGGGACGGAGTAGAACCTGGCCTCCATGGGTCCCTCCCGGCCGTTGGCCTCAAGATGATCTGACATGCCTATATATTCTAGCAGACCCTGGTGGAGTTGTGCCAGACAATCCCTGTCTGTGATAGCCTTCTTCAAGTTGTGCAGGGCCGTGGGGTTGTAGGACCAGGTCTTCGCCACATCCCGTTCCTCTGAGGACTCTCCTCCCTCAGGTCGCCTGATGCAGTCCTCAAGGAACTGGCACCCTCCACAGCACCCACACTGAGTGGTCTGGTCCGAGCTCTGGGGCCACAGGAACCACAGTCGATGGGTTCTGGCATCAGCCTTCTTCAGGAAGGCCAGCTGACGTGTCGGGACAGAGTGGGAGGAGTCACGAAGGGAGAGATCTCCCTGAATGTCCCCCACGTGGAGGCGGGCACACTCCAGAAAGCGGGAGGGGTCAGAGGAGAGAGGAACAACACTGGTGGCTGAGAGCCCTTGGAGGAGAAAGGATAGACCTAGCTTGTCTTTCTTGTGGTGGAGACCACACAGGCCAACGTCAAGACCATTGGACTGCAGGACAGGAGAGATGGACCAGGTAAGGAGCAGAAAGGAAGGGGAGGGAGGGAGGGAGGGAGGGAGGGGAGGGAGGGAGGAGGGAGGGGAGGGAGGGAGGCGGTTAGGGAGGGGAGGGGAGGTGAGGGGAGGGATTTCTTTTCTTTTCTTTCTTTCTTTCTCTTTCTTTCTTTCTTTCTTTCTTTCTTTCTCTTTCTTTCTCGTCTTTCTTTTTTTTTCTTTATTTTTCGTTCTTTCTTTCTTTGCTCTTCTTTCTTCTTTCTTTTTCTTCCCTTTATGTCCTGTCTTTCTCATTTCCTCATCATTCAAGTGCAGATCCAGTGATGCTATCCTCAGATTGAAGAGGAGATTTTAATGCTTCAGAGAGGGGCTCCACCTTGGGTTGGATCACTAGTGCTCCAGGCGCCTCATGAAACCATCCCCATGAGAGAGGGTGTGTATGGCTGCCGTGTACAGCCAATCCACAACCTGCATCAGCTGTGTGCACGAGACATATGCACAAATGTTACACACTCCCACATTCCCACCCATGCTCACAGCATACTACCTCTAACATATATATACATGTACATGCACACACGCAAGCACACAGGCTTCCCACCTGAGGTGTAGAGAAGGCTCCAGTGATCCTTCCAAAGGCTAGCTGCATCAACCTGCATATTCCCCCTTTCCCCACACATAAATTCTGTGAAACCATGGCACGGAAATCAATCCAGAAAGTACCAAGTGTCCCATCTCATAGGAAGTGAAATTGTTAGATGCAACTGTAAGACCATAGAGTAAATATTGAGGTGTGACAGCTGCAAACACACATGTGCACATTCATGCATGATACATCCGGGCCTTCTCTCACCTTCCCCCTCACATTCACCCCTCACCTCCCCCACCTCACATCCCCCCTCACCCTCCCACCTCACATCTACCCCCTCACCTCCACCACACATCCACCCTCACCTCCCCCACCTCACATTCACCCCTCACCCCCTCCCCCACCCCTCACATCCACCCCTCACCTCCCCCACCTCACATCACCCTCAACCTCCCCCAACCTCACAGCCCCCCTCACCCCCCACCTCACATCACCCCTCACCTCCCCCACCTCACATCACCCTCACCTCCCCCACTCACATTCACCCTCACCTCCCCACCTCACATCCACCCCTCACCTCCCCCACCTCACATCCACCCCTCACCTCCCCCACCTCACATCCACCCTCACCTCCCCCACCTCACATCCAACCCCTCACCTCCCCCACCTCACATCCACCCCTCACCTCCCCCACCTCACATCCACCCTCACCTCCCCCACCTCACATCCATGGACTCCATGACGTACCGGGATGTGTACAGTGACGGGATCCAGATGCAAACAAGCAGTTGTCTCACACTGTGCATACTTCACTGACAGCAGCAGCTCATTGGTACAGCCAGAGGGAAGGGAAAGTCCCTAGGGTAGCCTTCTGGCAGATGCTAATGTTGTCATGGTGATGTGATGTATGTGATGATGTGATGTATGTCGATTCACGTATGTAAGGCACACACACACACACACACACACTCACACACATACACACACACACACATACACACACACACACACTCACACACATACACACACACACACATACACACACACTCACACACACACACTCACACACACACACACACACACACACACACACACATACATACACACACACACACACTCACTGTTGGGAACTCTGCAGTAATTTTCTCTAGCTTGAATTCCACATTCACCTCCACAAACCTCACAGCTGGCTCGTCAGGGCAGTCAGGTTTTGGAGGTGGAGCATCTGAGAACTCAGGTGACTGCTTCGGTTCTGCTGATGATGGTACTGTACCGGTACTGTAGGCTGTGAAATTAACGAACTCTCCCGGGTAATTCTCCTGGAGTGGGGAGGAGGGTAGGGTTGAGAGAGGATGAGAGTAAGAAGTAAAGCTTGAGGAGCTTGCAAAATGGAATGGCTTTCACTTGGCCAGCTATGTCCCCGACTGAATTACCTTGATAGCTAGTATGACTGGGGCAAGAAACCCAAACACCCTCAGCATCACAACAGGAGCCCCTATCTCCACGTTCATCACACTGGGCGCCTGTCTCTGCACGTTGCCAGCCACCACACACTCCATGTCCTGCTGGTGACTAGCGTATGTCACCGAGATACTGATGGTGGGGCCACAGGCAAAGTCAATCCATCCATCCTTATAGCGTGTCTCCCCTCTGTAGCCCATGGGGAAGCACTCCCGAGAGTCCTCCGCTGGATGGGGACCAGGGACCGCATCGTTCTTAACAGAATCACTTTGCTCAACCTCCATGATCAGATCGGTAGCTGCCCTCCTGAGATGGGCCACACCTCCTCCTCCTCCTCCTCTCTCTGTCTCCAGAGATCCACTGTTGGTGAAATTCTTCACATGGGGGGAGGGGCTGCACGAACCAGAGATGGTCTTTGATTTAATGGTCTTTGTGGAGGGATTGGAAGTAGATAGCTCCTCTGGGAAGTTGGTCTGCATGTGCTCCAGCAATCTCCACCTGTGCTTGTTGGAAGAGGAGAGAGCAAAGATGCTCTCTTTGGTGGAGGAGTGTGCTGGGATGAACTTCCTCACCACCACATTCTGACCCTGCAACCAGATCATCACCAACCTCTTAATGGGGTGGTCCCCAGGCCAACCTCTGAATGGGGTGGTCCCCAGGCCAACCTCTTAATGGGGTGGTTATATGTACATGCCATGCTGCTACAGTCCACTTGTCCCCAGTACCCTGGCCCCCAGGCTAACCTCTTAATGGGGTGGTTATATGTGCATGCCATGCTGCTACAGTCCACTTGTCCCCCCAATACCCTGGTCCCCAGGCCAACCTCTTAATGGGGTGGTTATATGTGCATGCCATGCTGCTACAGTCCACTTGTCCCCAGTACCCTGGTCCCCAGGCCAACCTCTTAATGGGGTGGTTATATGTGCATGCCATGCTGCTACAGTCCACTTGTCCCCAGTACCCAGGTCAAACTCACATGAGCACTGAAGCCAATGTGCTGAATTTTGGGCAAAAATTCCAAAAATGGGAACTCAAATTTGAGCTGCCCTGTCCGACCGCAGAAGGCAAGACGTGCTGAAAGGAACAGAGGTACTAAAACACAGACGCAACACTTAATCCAAGTTCTCACAGTCTTCCAGACTATCTTTGCCTTCATCAATCCAATTGTAGCGGTTTGTAAAGAAATAGATTTCATAATTCTCCAGATCTGCTCCAATCTTCCAGTCGATAGGCACAAAGTTCAAAATGTCATTTGGTTCTGTACCAACCCAGTCATCCAAAAAGTCTACAGAAAAGCCAAGATCAGATAACCTCACGTGACATCACATGGCTCACCCACCATTGATAAAATCTATATAGGTGAACAAAATATTGACTTGTACTTTGATAGCTTTAACCTTCATGTCCCAGGTCTGAGTGGCATTCCACACCCTTGGGAAGTGGAGGTCTGTGGAGAACTACGAAAGGGAGAAGGGGGTTAAATGGTTATACGGAGTGGACAGGGTTAAACAAAGAGGGTAGGTAGGGTGTGGTAATAAAAGAGGGTGGGGTTACATGGAGAGGGTGCTCAAGGTTAAATGGAGTCATGATCACAT
>JABACO010000018.1:8139030-8176530 GCA_013339895.1 Ephydatia muelleri
AGGGAGGGGGTGGAGAGGGAGGGGAGGAGAGGGAGAGGGAAGGCTGATTCTTGCTTATACCTCTGTAGGTCTCAGATAGAGGATCCAACAATACAACAGCATGAACCGGTCTTCACACTTGCTAATCTTAAGATGCCACACCTCCTTCCTCATGGCTTTGTACATCTCAGCCTGGACAAGGCTGCTGTTGTCATGACACCACCCCTCCTCACCATCACTTACAGTGTGAGCTGTTGTGGGAGTGCCCTATTGTTCTTGTGGAGGGGCATTATGGGAGTGGTCTTGTGAGATGCATGTGTTTGATTGGTCATCTTTGCAGGTGTGCCCATTCAATGCGCAAGTTGAGTCCTCAGATCAAGTCAACTTCAGCCTTATAATGGGAGCCCATTCTCTTCGCTTCAATCCAAAGGTACACATTTTGTTCTATAAATAGCTTGGATTTTTTCCCCGACCAAACTTACTAGCAAAGTTTTGTACAAGTTAATAGATTGTTATAAAACGTACAGAATGTTCCAACCCAGTGGCTCAGTGCTGTTGCTATCTCTTGTCTTCTATCTAATATCATGGCAACCATCCCTCCCTCATAACACCAGTGTCATGGCAACCATCCCCTCCCTCATAACACTGGTGTCATGGCAACCATCCCCCCTCATAACATTGTGTCATGGTTTGCATAACGTAGGAGCACAAGGATGAACTGGCCATCAGGGGAATTCCCCTTCCTCCCATCAACTTTGTTGGTGATGTCAGGGCCTTTTCCCCAAGCAAGCTGCCACGTTCTCTGTCAGCCTGGCCATCAAGCAGGTCAACGTTGATCTGACCACCGATGTCCTTAACCAGCTCATACTGCAGAACTCCTTCATCAAGGTTGGCATCCAATGTACATCTTCCTTCAATCATGCCACGCCCACACATGCCACTCCCATTGCATGACATCAGGAAATCAATGAGCTGGCCCAGCTGTTCGTCAACATAGGAGACTACATACCAAATAAGGAAAGTGTCACCACAACATTGAAGAGGGAGACAGTGGCGGAACCAATCGAATTTGTTTCCCTTCTTCATTCATGCAAATTTTCCATTCAGGTCAGCTGATATGCAGGTGTGTGTGTGTGCATGTGTGTGTATATGTGTGTGATCAAATAAGCCAGTCTTTCCTCCTCCCCATCTCTTGCAGGGTGTGTGCATTACTGTGTCCACTCCACTGTCCACAGCTGTAAGGTTTTACACAGGAAAGATTGAAATGCTCATTGTCAAACAAGTGAGGCTCCACCCATCACTGCACACACACCTCCCACACCACACAGTCCTCACTGCACACACTTGCACACACACTGGACCGTGCTGATCAAAGCTGTGTTTCCATATAAGGTGTTGGGTGTGGCCCCCTCTCCGAAGCAGTTTTGTCTTTGTCAGGCAGAGTGGACATTGACATCTCTTTAGCCCTGGGCTACCTGCAGGTAACAAGATGCCTGTTTCTTGCCTGTTAAAATGAAAGTAGATGATGGAGTAGTTCACAATGGACCCCTCCCCCTTGAATCAGGATAACACAACTGACGCAGATGATTTCTTCGAGCTGGCCTATTTCAGAACCAGGGTGTCCATCAGGAACACTCAACAGGTGATCATTACATCATGTTAGGGTATGGTGAGGACAGGTGGGCATTACATCATGTTAGGGTATGGTGAAGTTATGGTGAGGACAGGTGGGCATTACATCATGTTAGGGTATGGTGAGGACAGGTGGGCATTACATCATGTTAGGGTATGGTGAGGACAGGTGATCATTACATCATGTTAGGTTATGGTTGAGGACAGGTGGGCATTACATCATGTTAGGGTATGGAGAGGTTAGGTTGTCACTGAATGTCCAATAAAACATCAGGTGATGATGAGGTGACCTTTAATTAGAGTGCTGTCAGCATACACGTCTGTAGGAGTGTACAGTTAGATGGTTAAGTAACCATCAGTATATGATGACAGAAATGAGATCATCAGCTAAATCCCATTGGTCACCAGCTAGTCATCTGCCTAAAGTCTTTTAACACTTTCCATGGTTGTCCATAGAACATGCAAGATACCAATAATGCTCTTAGTACAACACAAGAGTCTGGGGACCAGAACACTCAGCAAGGATCTGGGGACCAGCACTCGCGGCAGAGTTCTGGGGACCAGCACCCTCAGCAAGGGTCTGGGGACGTGCTCGGACCAGCTGTGGCACAGAAGCTGATTGATACGTTCATTATCTCCATCAACTCCCCTCACCTCTACGTACAGTCAACAGCTGTGGAACAGGGTATGTACATGTGTAAGCATGGTGTGTCTATATGGTGTGTATGTAGTATACTGTACACATATGTGTGTGTGTGGGTGTGTGTGTGTGTGTGTGTGTGGGTGTGTGCTGTTGCTTGGTGATGTTTCATTCTCTTGGCAGCTATTCTGTTCTGCGTGAACTGCCAAGAGTGTGTATGCTTATTTGGCAAAATAAACGAAAGAGATTGAATGTGGAGGTTAGAGTGTCACCTCTTGTTCCTCTGCTCATGCCAACTCCTCTTCCCTCCCCTTCTCTCCTATCCCTCCTCCCTACCCTCCCTCCCCTTCTTTTTCCTCTCTCCCTCTCTCCCTTCCTCTCCTCCCTCCCCTCTCTCCCCTCTCCCTTCTTCCTCCTCTCCCTCTCTCCCTCTTCCCCTCCCCTCCCTCCTCCTCTACCTTAGCTCACAGCTGCTACTCAGGCCTTTTGACAAGTTCCACATGCCATCACAGCAGAGCCCTCCCTTCCACAGCCGCTGGGAGTAGCTTCGACTTCCCCAAGCCTCGTCACGTGCAGATCACAGTCACTGATGCCGGAGTGTGTATGCCTCTTGTCTCACTGGTAAGGAGGTTGGGAGTGTTGCCATGGTGATCATGCCCCTCCCACATGCAGCCAACAACACCTCAATCAACACAGAAGGGTATTGTTCCAAATGAGCCATGAGGTGTACTTATATACATGTATGTCTCCACACACACGCACGCGCACACACACACACACACACACACACACACACACACACACACAACAACGCACAGCCTTCCCAGCGCTTGTCATGACTGTCAAGGAGATGCAGCTGTATTTAAATCTCAGTCGCAAAGTGGCCAGTTCGGGAAGGTTTTCAGGATACTGTGTTCGGTTTGCAGAGCAGTTCTATGTGCCGCCATAAACATGGACACTTGATCACCGAAAACACAAGTTCACCAACTGTGGTAGGTTTACGTCATTATCCTCAGGTTTCTCTGTGCTTCTTACTCACATGACCACATATGATGTCACGTCCACATGTGTTGATCACATGACCACAACGCTGACTAAATGATATTTGTTATAATTTTTCAGGATTTGTAGATGAGGGAACGTTTCGTCTGTGTGTGGCTACCAAACCTCGGGACCAGCCAACAGATGGTAGCCCTGGTTAGTCCTTCGTTTCCTGTCTGTAGCCACACCCACTTTAACCACACCCACTTCTGATATTAGCACCCCCAGGGGACAAGCTTCTGGTTCCCTTCCAATGGCACATGGCTGGAGTGGAGGTGAACGCCAACACAGAGATTGGTCACCATCTCTCCAGCCTCGTGAAGACGCTCACAGCCATTGGCAGCGACCTGGAGACCAGACAATACCTGCGCATGAAGCAGCCATCTTTCATTTCCATGACACCAGTACGACCCAAGTACCACAAGAGAGCTTTGTCTATGGTGGTCAAAGGAAATGATGATTCTGACGATGACTCCTTGGAGGCTGGTCTAGCCCTGCAGACAAGGAGAGTGCAGAAACTTAAGTGAGAGAAAGGGGAGGGGAGGGACCAAAGGAAAGGGGTTGGGAGGGACCAAAGGAAAGGGGGAGAGGAGGGACCAAAGGAAAGGGGAGGGGAGGGACCAAAGGAAAGGGGAGGGGAGCGACCAAAGGAAAGGGGAGGGGAGGGCCAAAGAGAAGGGACCAAAGGAAAGGGGAGAGGAGGGGCCAAAGGAAAGGGGAGGGGAGGGACCAAAGGAAAGGGGAGAGGAGGGACCAAAGGAAAGGGGAGGGACCAAAGGAAAGGGGAGGGACCAAAGGAAAGGGGAGGGACCAAAGGAAAGGGGAGGGGCCAAAGGAAAGGGGAGGGGCCAAAGGAAAGGGGGAGGTGCTATGCAGTGGGAGATTTGAAAACTGTGTCCCTACATTTCAAGGCACTCTGGGGCCCCAGTGGAGAGCCTGAGGTCAGAACAGGAGGCTTTACACCAAATGGAGCTGGACTTGGCTCATAACCTGAAGAGGGTCTTCAGAAAGGGGAAGTTCCACCAGCTGGGATTTCTCTTCTCTTCACCCGTCACACCAGCAGAGCATGGAGATAGTGTGCGACAGAAGAGACTGTCGGCTGTGGTCACACCCACCAGAAGAAGACTAGTGAGCCAACATGGTGAGTGGTTGCATATACATGGCTACCAGTGGGAGGCCATAGCTACCACTGGGGGAGCCATAGCTACCAGTGAGGGAGCCATAGCTACCAGTGGGAGGCCATAGCTACCAGTGAGGGAGCCATAGCTACCAGTGAGGGAGCCATAGCTACCAGTGGGAGGCCATAGCTACCAGTGGGAGGCCATAGCTACCAGTGGGAGGCCATAGCTACCAGTGGGAGGCCATAGCTACCAGTGGGAGGCTATAGCTACCAGTGGGAGGCCACAGCTACCAGTGGGGGAGCCATAGCTACCGGTGGGAGGCCATAGCTACCAGTGGGAGGCCATAGCTACCAGTGGGAGGCCATAGCTACCAGTGGGAGGCCATAGCTACCAGTGAGGGAGCCATAGCTACCAGTGAGGGAGCCATAGCTACCAGTGAGGGAGCCATAGCTACCAGTGAGGGAGCCATAGCTACCAGTGAGGGAGCCATAGCTACCAGTGGGAGGCCATAGCTACCAGTGGGGGGCCATAATTACTAGTGGGAGGCCATAGCTACCAGTGGGGGGCCATAGCTACCAGTGGGAGGCCATAGCTACCAGTGGGAGGCCATAGCTACCAGTGGGGGGCCATAGCTACCCAGTGGGAGGCCATAATTACTAGTGGGGGGCCATAGCTACCACTGGGGGAGCCATAGTTACCAGTGGGGGGGGGGGGGGGGGGCATAGCTACCAGTGAGGGGGGGCCATAGCTTACCACTGGGGAGCCATAGCTACCAGTAGGGGGCTATAGTTACCACTGGGGAGCCATAGCTACCAGTGGGGGGCTATAGCTACCAGTAGGGGCCATAGCTACCACTGGGGAGCCATAGTTACCAGTGGGGGAGCCATAGCTACCAGTGGGGGGCCATAATTACTAGTGGGAGGCTATAGCTACCAGTGGGAGGCCATAGCTACCAGTGAGGGAGCCATAGCTACCAGTGGGGGGCCATAGCTACCAGTGGGGGGCCATAGCTACCAGTGGGGGGCCATAGCTACCAGTGGGGAGCCATAGTAACCAGTGGTTATCCTGGGGCTCTGTATGCTCGTGTATATTTGTTACAGAAGGTGCTTGCATGGTGTATCTTCTTTATGCCACTTTGCGCTGGTGAGTGTTATGTTAGCAGACATGTTAACACAGTGGATGTGTTATGTATGTTAACACAGTGGATGTGTTGTGTTAGCAGACATGTTAACACAGTGGATGTGTTGTGTTAGCAGACATGTTAACACAGTGGATGTGTTATGTTAGCAGACATGTTAACACAGTGGATGTGTTGTGTTAGCAGACATGTTAACACAGTGGATGTGTTATGTTAGCAGACATGTTAACACAGTGGATGTGTTATGTATGTTAACACAGTGGATGTGTTGTGTTAGCAGACATGTTAACACAGTGGATGTGTTGTGTTAGCAGACATGTTAACACAGTGGATGTGTTGTGTTAGCAGACATGTTAACACAGTGGATGTGTTATGTTAGCAGACATGTTAACACAGTGGATGTGTTATGTTAGCAGACATGTTAACACAGTGGATGTGTTATGTTAGCAGACATGTTAATTACCATGCTTAGTAACTCCTATGTGCCCAACCCCCTGATCTCCCTGACTTCATGCTTTTGCGCTGGCCATGCAACCGTGCCCGGTTGACTGATTGGCAGATAAGGGGCCCGGGCAGGAACATGCCACGAGCCGTGACCCAGCATCCCCCTGACCTGTTGACCAAGGAAATGCTCCCGGTGAGGTGACGCTGGTCACTCGTTGGGAGTTCCCCTATCCGCTCGAGTCACTGGGTATCCGATGGTGACGCTGGTCCCCAGCAGAATGCCCCATGTACCAAGCCCGACCCCTGGCCGGGGCTTGGGTTCCCGAGGTAGTCAGGTCGTGTGGGGGAGTCTCGGGGAGACAGGCACCAGATGGTGATGCTGATCACCAACTGGGTGACCTGCATACCTAGCCAGGACGCTGCCCAGGCTTGGGTCTCCGAGATAGGTCAGGCCCGTAGGGTTCCGCCCGGGCTGCATTTAATGCACAAAACAGTATATCACGTGAACAACAACAGTACAAATAGAAAGAGAAGGTGAAGCAGGGGTGGAGGTGAAGCAGGGGTGGAGGTGAAGCAGGGGTGGAGGTGAAGCAGGGGTGGAGGTGAAGCAGGGGTGGAGGTGAAGCAGGGGTGGAGGTGAAGCAGGGGTGGAGGTGAAGCAGGGGTGGAGGTGAAGCAGGGGTGGAGGTGAAGCAGGGGTGGAGGTGAAGCAGGGGTGGAGGTGAAGCAGGGGTGGAGGTGAAGCAGGGGTGGAGGTGAAGCAGGGGTGGAGGTGAAGCAGGGGTGGAGGTGAAGCAGGGGTGGAGGTGAAGCAGGGGTGGAGGTGAAGCAGGGGTGGAGGTGAAGCAGGGGGGTGGAGGTGAAGCAGGGGTGGAGGTGAAGCAGGGGTGGAGGTGAAGCAGGGGGGTGGAGGTGAAGCAGGGGTGGAGGTGAAGCAGGGGTGGAGGTGAAGCAGGGGTGGAGGTGAAGCAGGGGTGGAGGTGAAGCAGGGGTGGAGGTGAAGCAGGGGTGGAGGTGAAGCAGGGGTGGAGGTGAAGCAGGGGTGGAGGTGAAGCAGGGGTGGAGGTGAGGCAGGGGTGGAGGTGAGGCAGGGGTGGAGGTGAAGCAGGGGTGGAGGTGAGGCAGGGGTGGAGGTGAGGCAGGGGTGGAGGTGAAGCAGGGGTGGAGGTGAAGCAGGGGTGGAGGTGAGGCAGGGGTGGAGGTGAAGCAGGGGTGGAGGTGAGGCAGGGGTGGAGGTGAGGCAGGGGTGGAGGTGAAGCAGGGGTGGAGGTGAAGCAGGGGTGGAGGTGAAGCAGGGGTGGAGGTGAGGCAGGGGTGGAGGTGAAGCAGGGGTGGAGGTGAGGCAGGGGTGGAGGTGAAGCAGGGGTGGAGGTGAAGCAGGGGTGGAGGTGAGGCAGGGGTGGAGGTGAAGCAGGGGTGGAGGTGAGGCAGGGGTGGAGGTGAGGCAGGGGTGGAGGTGAAGCAGGGGTGGAGGTGAAGCAGGGGTGGAGGTGAAGCAGGGGTGGAGGTGAAGCAGGGGTGGAGGTGAAGCAGGGGTGGAGGTGAGGCAGGGGTGGAGGTGAAGCAGGGGTGGAGGTGAGGCAGGGGTGGAGGGTGGGAGATACAAAGAAACAGAACAGCTCTCCTGAAGCACTGAGAGTGCTGGGAAGCTGCTAGTGTGTGTGTGTATAACCCCACAAGCTGGCCATAACGCACAAAGGGACAAAGGGAAGGACCCTGCTAGCGCACGCCCTCCCCCCCATGCGCCAGCCAGCATCCTGTGTAACTACAAGCTCTGATCAGTAGTTACTAAGCAACCATTACATGTTAACACTTCACAAGCTCTGATCAGTAGTTACTAAGCAACCATTACATGTTAACACTTCACAAGCTCTGATCAGTAGTTACTAAGCAACCATTACATGTTAACACTTCACAAGCTCTGATCAGTAGTTACTAAGCAACCATTACATGTTAACACTTCACAAGCTCTGATCAGTAGTTACTAAGCAACCCATTAAACAGTGTTTAGCCCCCTAAACTGTACCTTAACACAGTGGATGTGTTGTGTTAGCAGACTTGTTAACATAGTGGATGTGTTGTGTTAGCAGACATGTTAACACAGTGTTGTGTTAGCAGGCATGTTAACACAGTGGATGTGTTAGCAGACATGTTAACACAGTGGATGTGTTAGCAGACATGTTAACACAGTGTTGTGTTAGCAGACATGTTAACACAGTGGATGTGTTAGCAGACATGTTAACACAGTGGATGTGTTAGCAGACATGTTAACACAGTGTTGTGTTAGCAGACATGTTAACACAGTGGATGTGTTGGATATTATTCATACAGAACGTAGCGAAGAGGATGAAGAAAGTGACGAATCAGGTGGTGTTGTGCCCACACGCCGGCAAAAGGCACAGACCATTGGTGGCAGATCCTCCCACACAAGAAACAAGTCAGATATCAGTGACCTTCTTCATGCCATCAGGAAGCAATCCCCCAGCGTGGAACAGAGACAATCACCCGATGCGGAACAGAGACGGTCCCCTGGAGTTGAAGGGAGACATTCCCCCATCAGTCAAGTCACCTCAACTCCAGCTAGACTGAGAACAGGTGTGTCACCATATCTGACAACTTGCACCCATTTTACTGCTTTGTTGCACCTAAATTCCTCATGTCTATACCCTGTGGCCTCCTACACACCTCCCTTCTCTTTTCTGTAGGCTCAAACCGATCCTCTCAGGTGAAAGACGAGGAGTCTGTCATATCGTCAATTGACATTGAGATCAATCTCACTATTCGTGTGGACAGTGGTGTCATCACACTCCATTATTCCGATGACAGGTGTGTGTGTTTGTGTGTGTGTGTTTGTGTGCGTGTGTTTGTGTGTGTGCATGTGTGTGTGTGCATGTGTGTGTGTGTGTGTGTGTTTGTTGTGGGAGGTATGAATATGTATTTGTTGCCAGCAGTGTTTTGAGGCTCCACCCCCACTGTTAATGAGCACACCCCTCGTACACAGCGAGAGGAGGGGGTCCATGCAGGGAGCCAAGTTCTCCAGTCCACTTCTTCTGAGGAATGCCAGCGATTCAAACCCCCTAGGGGGCGCAGCAAGGGGGCGTGTGCGTGATTCCTCCACGAAGACACCATCCTCTGTCCTCCTCATACCAGCACTGGAGTTCAAAGCCCACTACCACAGCGTTATGGGGAAGCAGTCCCCACGAGCCCCCTCCGCCCGTGCCACACCCCCACAAGCCCCCTCCTCCTCCCTGCCCTCTCGCACCTCATCCTCCAAGGAACATACGATTCTCACGGCAGCCAATCCTCCCAAGAGAGGCTCCTCCCCCTTGCCTGCCGAGGGGGCGAAGGGGGAAACCCCTGCATTTGCCAGTCGTGATCTGCCACCAACCAAGAAGGGAATGCTTTCCCTGTCTGCCACTGTATCGTCGTTGCCTAGCGACCTGGAGCTAACCCCTAGCATCCTGGAGTTCATTGAACAAGTTGCCAAACCTACCATCGCCGCAACAAATTTGAACTCGAGTAGCAACGAATCAGAATTGGAAGAGGAGGAGGAGGAGGAGGTGGAGGAAGAGGTTGGAACCCCTTTGACTGCACCCCATCCTGCCACAACTGATTCCAATCCTATTTCCTTTCCAGTGGACGTGATAATTACTTTTAACATACAACCATCCACGGTACAACTGTCCTGCAAGCCACACTCGCGTGTGCAGTGCTTGATTCAAAGTCCCAACGTTCATGTGGTGGTGTCCTTCTCACTCTTCTCTCTGGAGCAGCTCGAACAGACAGCCATGTCTGACTCCATCTCGGCCCACATAGCTGAACTGGCCAGCAAAACCATCACCTTCAACAACTTGCATGTGACAGCCTGTCTCACGACCTTTGCACTCCAGCTGTACAGTCCCCAGGCCCCCGGCTTGAGGGATGGGGAGGAGGCGAGGGCAGAGAATAAAGAAGCCCTGAGTCTTACACTTGGTCACGCGTTAATTCATCTGAGCAGGAAATATGTGTTGGCCCCTAGCCTGCGCAAGTCACGCAAAATCACCAGTGTGGATGATTACGCAATGTGCAATAAGATGCAAGTATCCAGTAAGTGCAATAGTGGGGTGATTGCCTGGGGGAGGGGCAAAGGGTGTGGCTGGTTTGAGATGAGAATACAGTCTAACCTACCTTACTGATCACCTTGGAATGGTGGTCACCTTAGATACGGTGGTCACCTTAGATACGGTGGTCACCTTAGATACGGTGGTCACCTTAGATATGGTGGTCATCTTGAATACAGTGGTCACCTCACCATTCAACCCTCATCTTTCCCTCCAACCCTGAGCGGTGGGGACCACTTAAGGTAGCTTAGACTGTATTAGGGTTATCAAGGGTTAATGCCAAGGATCGGGACTAGGGTATGTGGTGTTGCCTGGACCCTCTGGCACTGGGGTATGTGGTGTTGCCTGGACCCTCTGGCACTGGGGTATGTGGTGTTGCCTGGACCCTCTGGCACTGGGGTATGTGGTGTGCCCTCTGGCACTGGGGTATTGGTGTGCTGACCCTCTGGCACTGGGGTATGTGGTGTTGCCTGGACCCTCTGGCACTGGGGTATGTGGTGTTGCCTGGACCCTCTGGCACTGGGGTATGTGTGCCTGGACCCTCTGGCACTGGGGTATGTGGTGTTGCCTGGACACTCTGGCACTGGGGTATGTGGTGTTGCCTGGACCCTCTGGCACTGGGGTATGTGGTGTTGCCTGGACCCTCTGGCACTGGTCGTGATTCTCTCAACACAGTCATCTCAGACATAGCCAGCCTTGTGCTGGGTTACGACATGAGGAGGCTGAATGATGTCACCACCTTCAGGCGGTCCTGGTACCGTACAAGCTGGTAGAAGCCATCTTCATTGGGTCCAAGAAGAAGATGAGTCCGGAGCTAGAGGCCGTACCAGGGGAGGGTGGGAGTACTGATGTTGCTGCCAGCACAGAAGAGGAGGAAGGTAACTAATAAACACTGTAACCATGGTAACACCACTCTGCCTCCTCCCCAGACCAAAGCATGGCTCCACGTCTGGATGATTCTATATCAGCAACGATTGCAGTGGCTGTCAACATAGCAGACTTCAGGATATCAGCCAATGTAGCTCAAGTGATGGGCAACACAGAGTAAGCCCCCTGTGTAATTAGGAGTAGCCCCTACCAATTATGTCTTTCACCATACCTTCTTGTCGGCCATTTGCGTCTTGAAGGACACACGGATGTCCTTCAGAATGAGTTGATCTTACTAAGTTTGGATAGCTGTATGGAAAAGGGTGAAAGAATCACGTGGGGGCATTGTGGCAGGATATATTCTTATGGAAAAGATGACACTTCATGGTAAGAGACCTCACATCACTCTCACCTCACCTCCCTCCCACCCTCACCTCCCCTCTCACCATCACCTCCCCTTCACCCTCCTCACCATCACCTCCCCCTCTCCCCCCTCCCTCCCCTCTCCCATCACCTCCCCTCTCACAAATCACACCGCATCACCCCCCTCGTCACCAATCACCTCCCCTCTCACCATCACCTCCCCTCTCACCTCACTCCCCTATGCACCATCACCCCCTCTCACCATCACCTCACTCTCACATCAACCCCCACCACACCTCCCCTCTCACCATCACCTCCCCTCTCACCATCACCTCCCCTCTCACCATCACCTCCCCTCTCACCATCACCTCCCCTCTCACCATCACCTCCCCTCCCCATACTCCCTCTCGCCCTCATCTCCTCTCTCACCATCACCTAACCCTTATCATCACATCCTCACCCTCCCATTCATTGTCCCATCTCCACCTTCCCCTCTCACTTCCAGTGACGACGGACAGTCAAGAAGGAACAATCCCTGTACACAAGGCCAGCGCACACCTTCAGTTGGTTGAGGGCAAAGTGGACTACATGAGTTCATGCATCCTGCTAGCAAGAGCCACCAATATGCAGGTGAACCTTCAAGATGTGTGGGAAGGCCTGCAGCTTCCCACATCCACAAGAGAAGACAGCTTCAAGGAGCCCAGCATTATGGTGTTGGCGGACTTCACCTGGGACAGGCTTCAGGTGGTGATCAACAGGGCCACCACCAGATCTACCTTGAACATGGTCCAGAAGATAATGGAATTCATAGTCCAGCAGAAGCGCCGCAGCGAGCGCACCATAAGCCTCATGTTGCCGCCAGAGATGGCAGCTGCAAAGGCTCTGGCAGCGTACCGCGAGGAACAGAAGCGTGCGGAGGAGGGGAAGAAGGGGAGGGGCCAGGACATCAGGCATCACTGGCTGTGGGCCATGAAGGTTGGAAGCGTGAGGTTGATGCAAGCACTGGGCATCTGTGTGCAAGCAGAGCACCACACCGTCTCTCTCGGAGGGAAGATCAACATCTGTGGAGGGAACGTGTGCGTTGTGTGCTTCCATGGGCCGTCCTTCAGGGAGATGGAGTGGGTCGTGTTCAATGTGGACATGGCCAGTGCCAGCTTCTCCACTCAGGCCATACCAGGGTTTGGATCAGGTGGGGTTGTGAGGAGGGAGGATGAGGAGGCTGCAGCCATGAGAGTGCGCATCTGCCAGCAGATATGTACACTCAGCTTGGGTCAGGATGGGGCCAAGACGCTGGAGTGTGCAGCTGTTTATCGTGTGTCAAGCAGTTCTGTCCCTACTCTCACGGCCACCAACATAGTGGACTGGCTGTCTCTTGTGTGCATCGATCACCACATTCATCCCAGCATGTGTACCGACGGGTCCAGTACACAACCGAAGCTCATCAAGCATCACAAACGCATGACTGTTCAGCCAATTCTGGCTATGCCAGCTTTCACTGTACAGCTCATCAACGACCACTTCTGGCCTGTAGCATTGAGCATGGGCACTCCTATGGAAGGTGGTCCTGACAGTGTCCCTGTTGTCGAATGCTCCCTGAACTCGCAGTTCTTGGCAGGAATCTCTGTGACGACAACAGTTGATCACTACCTTTTCCTCCATGATGTCATCAAGGGTTATATTGAGTATCTGGAAAAACACAAGTCTTCTGTCTGTATGTGGATGGGCTGAGTGTGAGGTATTTGAGTGACTGTCATCTGTTTATCTCCTGCACACACACACACACACACACACAGCCACAACTTCTCCATCTGCCAGCCCAGAACCAGCAGAACAACCAACTCCACCGCCTTTGTCAAGACAGTTCATATCTGTCTGGTGGCAGCTGGACCCACAACTGCAGCTGCTGTCAAATGTAGCTAGTGGGCAGTTTAACCCCCATATAAGCTGGCTACTGGACAGGCTGGGCTTCAAAGATGCCCCCACCACCATTCCTAAGTGGATTCAGCGTGGGGCAATGGATCCGTTGGACATGGCAGTTTCAGCTGCTGTCGAACTCTTGATTAATCTCACTGCAACTAAGAAGCTTCAACTAAAAGAAACGTCAGCAGTTCCTATCACTACTCAAATTTAGTAGAATGTCTCAACATTTTTTAAGGCATTTATGTATGATAATGTGCATCCAGTTTTTGTTCTGTTCTAATAATAATGCCAGTCCATAATTCAAATCTGTGCAAGTGCCTGTTCCAAATCTCTGATCAAATCATCTGCACTCTCCAAACCAACACTGCATTGGAGCAGAAACAAATTATTAGCACCTGTTACCCCTTGGCAATACACCCTCACCACCACTTACCCCCTTGGCAATACACCCTCACCACCACTTACCCCCTTGGCAATACACCCTCACCACCACTTACCCCTTGACAACCTGCAGCACCATGGCTTTACACCCTCACCTGAATCGAATCAGACCATCAGTGATGCCTCCTTTCAGCCTGACTTCACGAGGTACGATGTTGTCAGCGTGTGTCATGGAGGCAGGATGCTCTATGAGACTCTCTGGACCTCCGAGGCTCACAGCAAACACAGCCACCTTCGTACTCTGGAGAGTGGATGCACCAGTTACGGTCATTTTAACCCCAAAACCTCTCCCCATCAACTCACTTCAACAAGCTTAATGCCAGCCTCCAACCCTCCCTTGAGCTCAAATGATATCATCCCTGAGAAGTCCTTCATCACACGCTTAGCAACCTCGTGTCCAGAGTGAGAGGGAAGACCAGGATAGTTGACGTAAGCCACCTGTGTACACAACTCATGTGGTGATCTCGTGACAATAGCTCCTACGATAGCTATGTTCTAATTAGGCCCTCCACCATAAGCTGATGTGTACGCTGAGGACATGCCAATTCAAGGTAATGTCACCTTGGGATGCTTTTCCAAGAACAATGCAACAGACATTGCATTTTCCGAGTGCTTTTTCATCCTCAGCGCCAGGGTCTTCAGACTGCGATGGAGCAGGAAGGCATCAAATGGAGACTGTGGAAGAGAATGATAGATGTGACCCCTCCTCCCCATTACGGTAGTACCATTATGCCTCCAAGGTGTAGCTGCATTGAGTGAAGCTTTCTCCCCACCTCCTCTGACCCGTAAGAGACTGCTCCGCCCACCAGGTCAGTATGGCCAGCTAAATACTTGGTGCTATGGAGACGGAAATAAGATGGCTGACCATTGTCTGGCACTCGCAACATACCAGCTGTGCACAGAGACATCAATGCCATATTTGAGTGGCTGCATGAGGTAAGGAGATGCAAAGGTTGCATCCATCACCGTGACAACACCTGGCAGGGACTTGCCAAGCTTTCCAAAGGCTTCAAGATCGATGATGCTCATGGTTGGATTGGCAGGACTCTCACCATACAACAGCTGCAACCAGAAGGGCATAGAAAAAAAAGGGAGCGAGAGGAGGGGAGAGAAGAGGGAGGGGAAAGGAGGGAAAGGAGGAGGAGGGGAAAGGAGGAGGAGGGAGAGGAGGGGGAGGGGAAAGGAGGGGGAGGGGAAAGGAGGGAGAGGGGAAAGGAGGGAGAGGGGAAAGGAGGGATGAGGGGAGAGGAGGGGGAGGGGAAAGGAGGGAGAGGGGAAAGGAGGGAGAGGGGAAAGGAGGGAGAGGGGAGAGGAGGGGGAGGGGAAAGGAGGGAGAGGGGAAAGGAGGGAGAGGGGAAAGGAGGGAGAGGGGAGAGGAGGGAGAGGGGAATAGAGGGAGAGGGGAAAGGAGGGAGAGGAGAAAGGAGGAGAAAGGAGGGAGAGGAGGTGGAGGTGGAGGAGTGAATGGGTAGGGGAGGAGATACCTTGGTGTTGCTCTTCACAGCCTTTCCATAGTCTTCAACTGCACTGCCTTGAATGAAGGACACTTCAATGCCATAGCTTGTAAGAGTCTCAGTGACAAAGGTATTCACACCTCCATAACATGGGTTGCAGATCACCTAATGATAAGGTCAAATCAAAACTATCCTCCAGCCTATGATATCCCTCCTCCCCAGCCTATGGTATCCCTCCTCCCCAGCCCACCATATGGTATCCCTCCTCCCCAGCCACCATATGGTCTCCCTCCTCCCCAGCCCACCATATCCCTCCTCTCCAGCCCGCCATATGATATCGCTCCTCCCCAGCCACCATCTGGTCTCCCTCCTCCCCAGCCCACCATATGGTCTCCACCCTTGAGAAGGGCCAGTAGTGTGGTGGTGCAGGCAGCCATGCCAGAGGAGAACAGCAAAGTCCCTTTTGCTCCTTCCAACATCTTGATGACATCAGCAGCGGCATCAACTGTGGGGTTTCCCCAACGGCTATAAAGATAGCCATTCTAAAGAAAAACAGTTGTCACAGAAGTGCGACAAAATTATAATTCAGTGTGTAAACACACAAACAAATGTACACACACACACACACACACATTGCACACACATCCATGCACAACACGTAAACATAATTTTATTCCCAAACAGCTATTGCCTGCAAGCAAAAAAAAAAGTCAAGTGACCACACCACGCAATAATCCAAATGGCACCAACGTGAGAAGCACAAATCTTGTTGGCGGGTAGCAGCGAAGGGGCCACCTTCCTGACTAGCAGGCATTTGAGCGATATCAGAATGACGTCGTAGAAGCCTTACCGCAGACCTATTCAATGACAGTTCTTTGCCTTGGGCCGCGCTTTCCAGCACGTAAGTTGAGGAGTTGACTATTGGTGGGACCAGCGGGTGTGGTGTCCCGCGCAAACACTGCTCATAATTGCACGACACAAGTTGCGTATCGATTGATAATTCGCTCCTCACGTCCGCCATTCAATTAAGATTAATAAAGATTAAGCTGCTCTAATACGGCACGTGCATACAATATTTTACACACACGAAAAATGTCAAGCTGCCAACGGCTGAAATAAATAGTCCACTTCACGGCTCTGCAGATGAGCGGGTGTCATGACGTAATAGAGAGAAATAACCGTTGCTATAATGAGAACAAGAAGGACGATGAGAAGAAGGATGTTGATATAGGTCATAGATCGGTTCCACATAGCTATCTGCATCTGAGGAGTTTTTTAAAAGGCACACTTTGACTGCATATCTGGCTTCAAAGACACACACACCTACCAAAACATCTGCATTTGCTCCACTCCTGTGCTGAACATGCACCTGGTCATTGCCTATCCCTGCTGTCTCAGATGTGATGACTGCATTATTCATTTGTACTTCACCTTTAGTCTCCTGCACTTCAACGTCTCGCGCATTAGCTTCAGTTCCCTCATCCACCCCTTCAGGGAAAGTCTCACCTGCAAATAACAAATCAGTAAATGTTACATCAGCTGTAGGCCCTTCACACCTAAGGAGGGTGAAACCATCTGTAGGCCCTTCACACCTAAGGAGGGTGAAACCATCTGTAGGCCCTTCACACCTAAGGAGGGTGAAACCAGCTGTAGGCCCTTCACACCTAAGGAGGGAGAAACCCTCAACACCTAAAGGAGAGAGACAGGCTTCCCACATCTGAGGTTCTGCCCCTTCATTCCTCCCCATGATGCTATGTTCCATCCCAATTAAATTTAAATTTGCAGATGTCTTAACCAATCTCTTACCAGTGGTATGGTCAATGAAGTCTGGCCTCTGGCCACGACTCACTGAAGCCCTCTTGGCCTTCTCTTCAGGTAGTATGCACAGAGAAGGACGCTTTGTGTCGTTACGGCGATGCCTCAGGTCTGATTCACTGACGCAGCGTGTAGGTGTTAGGGAGGAGCTAGGCGATATAATGGAAATGGATGGAGTGCGGTAGTCGGGTGGCACAGTCAGTGAAGTGGTCTCCAGTGCTCCATCTACAGAATTCTGGTCGCTTTCAAAACTACTGATACTCCTAATAGAGCCCTCCATGTTACTTTCATCAACGTTTGAGTCCTCAGATGAGCTGGGAACCATGAACATTCGCTTCTCAGATGGCAGGAAGGTTAAATTTTCAAAGCTGGTGGACAGCACTGTGTTGGAGACAGAAAGATGATTGCCAATTGTGTTGGGTTTGATGGCTATGTCCATTGGAGTCTCTTGTACAGGGCTCTTTACAACCTCTGTTGATGAGGAGGTGGGAAGTGGGAAGAGAAAGGTGGAGGGGTGAAAAGGTGGGAGGAAAGGAGAGGTCATACAAAGTTGCGTACCCAGGTCATACACTAACCTGGTATAATGGGAGCATTGGCGTGTAGTTTTGAACGTTCTTGCGCCACCAACGCAGCCTTCTGTGCCGCCTTTGCTTCCTGAGTGCCCGTCTGGGCACGAGACCTGGCGGAAGCGGCGCGACTCTCGGCCACCGTGACCCTGGAGGCCGCTGTCTTCACGGCCTGGAGAGCCATGGTGTGGGCCTGCTTGACCTTGGAATCCAGCTTGAGGTGGAGGAGCGATACTTTCCCGCGTTTGAGCACGACAGCAAGCGAACCGTTCAGCCACTCGCCTTCCTCTTTCGTGTTGTCTTTACGAACCAACACTCCGTAGCCCGTACGAGCGTTTTCCTTCCACTCCCCGTAGTAAGTAAAGCTTCCAGGAACCTCCAGCACGCCATAACCGTGCCTCTTGTTCGACTGCCACTGCCCGGAGTAGGACTGCGCGCCCACGTGATTCGGCGACTGGCTGTCTCGCCTCGCGAGGGTGCTGCTGGCGGAGGCAGACTGCTGCTGGCTTTCGTATGCCAAGGAACAACGGGTTCCGTACCCATGCCTCATCCCATCCCTGAATTCGCCGCGATAAATGCCTGTTGTGTGTGTGACGTTGTTAAACTCGCCCCCGCCCTCTCCCATCACCTCACCTCCATCCAGGTACTCCTCCACTCCTTCGCCATCTTGCAGTCCACCCTTCCAACTGCCACGATACAGGTCCCCGCTGGGACGCCTCACCACACCAAAGCCCTCCCGATGGTCGTTGCTGAAGTCACCAGTGTATTCGGTCCCGTCTGGCATCACCTCTTTACCACACCCATGTCTATAGCCGTCCTTCCACTGGCCATAGTATTTCTGGCCACTTGACCACGAGTAAATGCCGCTGACCTGGTTTCCCTTTTCCCACTGTCCTTCATACAGACCCTCATTCTGCGGTCCAGTGCAAATGCCGTGCCCGTGGGCCAGATTATCGCTCCATTCGCCACAGTAGCGACCTCCATCCTCATATTCGTAGATGATACCGTTGGTGACGGCACCTCTCGGCGTCTCGCTTGGCTTTTCGCTGCTCATGTATTAGGATGCATCTATTAGCCAGCTACTAGATGGATGCGCGCTGTTATGACGCAATGCCATGTACGCAATAATAGAGATTGTGCTTTACCCCCAATCAGAAATTCCGTACATTTCCTCGGAACCTTTTGTTGTTGTTTACCCATAATCAGAGACATCCCATACATTTCTCTCGAATCGCTTTGAAACCAAATGCCGAAATAAGAACCATTTTTGTTTTGGGTGTAAGCGAGACACACAATCAAGCGATTCCTGCTATAGATTACGTAACGCATACAAATACAGTTGAAACACAGTCTATTGTTGTCTTTGCCTCAGCTGAGCACGATGGCCTGTGACAGCCTGGAATCCAGACTTGATACTCTGTACAGAGCAGCGTGAACCACAAGTCTCACACTGAAGGAAGAATAGTCTCGTTTCTTTCTGCAGTATTGTACTCGGGGATCGACAGGTATGGCAGGTCACATACTCCTCTGTTTCACAAATCGTGAATCGGATAATCCCACAGTAACCCTGCCCGCACCCATCTTACTTATGTATCGTCTCAGCACTGTTTCAATCTGCTTCTGTTGGAACCTCCCCTTGATGATCAGCTGGTTGTTCCCATCCACCGAGCCACTATATGGAGACACAACAGTGAGGTTCCCCCTCCCTTTGATCTGATGCCACAACTCCAACTAACCTGGTCCCCAATTCCGCCATAAGATACTCAAGCAAGTGCTTTGGTTGACGGTGAAGACTAAAGGATGTGAAGGTATCCCAATGCTGTACTCCAATAGAAGCACACCAAACAACTCACAATTTACATATTTCTGTGAAGTTCACAAAAGAGGTTTTCTTAGCTCCCACTCTCACCACCTGAGGAGGCTTCATCACCAGTTTCTTGGGTGGTCCTCCAGCGTTTGGGTTCTTCTCACGCATGATGTTGAACACACGCTCCAGAAGCTGAAAACAATCCAGCAACACCATAAAAGAGCAAAACACTATTTTCGTGCCCTCCCTAACCTCCTCATATGTGTAGTCGCGCTCAGTACCCACCCACGGTGTACTTATAGCGGTCTCCAGTAACTCCTCATTCTCCATCATGTTGTCACCATCTGGGGAAGATGATGATGATGCCTGACTTAAAACCACCTAAACAATATGACCCTCCTCCCCTTTTTTCATACCAGCTAAGGTGGCCTATTGTGGGTGTTAGAATCAAGCAATAAATGATGAACAAAGGGTCTTTCACAACATAAACTACTTGCAAGATACAATGGCTACCAGATGTGTGAGTACATTGCCCAGGAATGCAATACACAGGAGTTCAAACAGTCTCTAGTGTGAATACCTCATAATCAACACTGATTTGCATTCTCAATCATTTTCCTATCTATTAGGAACAGGATGAGCAGCTGTGTACAGGGTACCATGTAACATGCCACCCTCATCCTATCCAAGACCCTCACCAGGTGAGCAGAGGTCATGCTTGGATCAATGAAACAGTATTATTTCTTCATCACCTCAATGTCACCACCACCTCTCCCCTCACCTGACCACACCTCTTCCCTCACCTGACCACACCTCTTCCCTTATATCACCAACACTGATAAGCCATACCTTTCATTTCAATGTCATCATCTTGCTCAGCATCGAGTGCTCCCAAGGCAGCCACTGTCTCCAGGACTGCTACATCGAAGCCTTCAAAAGTGATGTCCTGCACGTGGCAGGAGGTGAGGAGAGATACCTCCAATCATACATGTGTCCAAACACTCAAGTTGCTAGGTTACAATGATGTGACCACGTTGAGACTACAGCTAGCTTGCAAGTTTGAGTTTCAACACGCCAAAAGATGTTTCGGAGCACAGCAATTCGGAATGTGAGGCATAGAAAAATGTGTGCAACCTGTGAGTGCATTTGGATGATCTTCTGTTTAATCCCATCTCACATGACACCCGAACACCAGCAGTTCTCTTTTAGCTCCCTTTCTATTTGTTACCACACTCACAGTCCTCCTCTTCTTCTTCTTCTTGGGTAAATCGAAGTCCATTATCACCTCGTAGCTTCTCTCATCCTTGGCTGGTTCAGCCATGACTGTATCTTCCACTGTGTCAGCAGCTGCTGGCATGGCTGGTACCTGCTGCTACAACATAACTCACACACACCTCATCTGGGCGCGTAAGAGTACCTCTGTCTCCACCAGTTCAGGCTCCTCCTCCTTCTTCTTCTTCTTCTTTTTCTTTGTGTTCATCAGCTCCTTCAATTCTAACAAAAGCCACACACAAAGAATACACTGACCATCACAGTGCCATCATCCATGATTGTGTTTACCCTACTGCGCTATCTATAGTGTTCTGTTGCCAACTCCCTCAGCGTACGTCACACTTACCCTCGTCCCCACTACACCCGGTACTTTGTATAGGTTTACAATGTGGGAACCTGGTCTCTGCTTGAAGTACCCCTTGGCCCCAACACAACGTTCCTCTTCTCTAAAGACTTACCCTCGTCTTCATCTGGCACTGGCGCTTTTTCTGTTGTGTCGAGAGCAGCAGCAGGACGAACCTCGGGCGCCTCGGTAGCGGTTTCTTCTACATGTTCGTGCTCCTCCGTTTGTGCTTGTAAAGCATGCAAGTCGGACTCGAGTTCTCCTAGTACGAACTTCTTCTTCTTCTTCTTCTTCTTGGTCAGGTCCAATACGGTTTGCTATCACCAAGAGTACGAATCATTCAAGTACGGCACTGTTGCATCATACAAACGCACACATGAAAATACCGCTACGTACCAACTCATCCTCAGCCATTACGATTAGTGTCTAATATACCCTCACACACGTTAATAGAGGAGCGGTACTTAAAGCTGTATTATTGCATCAGCCAGTGTGCACGTGCGCGTGCAGTTTGCAACTGGGTACCCAGTCCTTCAGGTGTGCTTGTTTTAGACCTATTTATGGCGGGCCCACCACCCAAATTCTGGAAGCCAGGTTGCGTACTAATAGCGAAGCTTTTCCCAAGGATTATTTTTATTTTGTTCTTCGCAGGTGCCCCGAAGCCCGGGGCTTTGGTAGAGTTAGAACGTCCAGTTGAGGGTGGCGAAGGAGCTGGGTCATGTCTTACGTACAATACGCATATAAATCTCTCCATTGCGCAGCAGAGGCAGAGGTTGCCCATCTTTAATGTGGGTTGCTATTAGTGGTTATACCGCAAAGTGTATACGGATCGCTTGCAAACCATCAGCACAGGGCCCATATTCTTTACTTAGTAGAGAAATTTAGAACCGTAGTGATTGTCGGAGAAACAGGAAGTGGTAAAACTACCCAGGTCAGCATTTATACTGCATGTCTTCTGTAGTAGTAAGTCACAGGCCTCTGCTTTAGCTACCTCAGTATCTGCACGAGGCAGGATGGACTGCAAGCGGCTTTGTTGTAGGTGTGACGCAGCCAAGAAGAGTAGCTGCCACAACCGTGAGTTTTGCCTAATAACAGTGGGCAGCTGTTATTCCTGCACAGTTCTGTGCTGTTCCGGGGCAGTGTTGTGTGCCAGCCATGACACGCTGTGTTGTCATGCTTCATGCCCATATCACATGTGTATGATGTTGCTATAGCAACTCACTTCATGTACGCGAGTATGATATGGGCACGAAGTGTATTGCTATGGCAACATTGATGTATGTGTGTACAGATAATGGAACAGTGCACAACGGATGTTTGATGTTTGTTTGTTTGTACGTGGTCTGGCTACAACAGGTGTACTATTTCCTTTAGGTTGCATCCCGAGTTGCAGATGAAAGGGGTACCCCTCTGGGTCAAGAAGTCAGTCTACCATCCTTTTGTTCTGTCTAATGTTGTATCCTGCATAGGTTGGCTATTGCATCAGGTTTGATGACTGTTTTAACCCTGAAGCAACCAGGATTAAGGTGAAACAGTGTGTCCTTGGAGATGGTTCATTGTACTGTGCACTCATCCCCTGAACCAGTTCCTGACGGATGGAATGCTTGTGAATGAAATGATGAGAGACCCATTACTTAATAAGTACAGGTACATGTGACTCTCAGGACAGTCCCTCCTCCCCCCTCCGTTGTCACCTCACCATATGCCTGAATGCAGTGTCATCATTCTTGACGAGGCACACGAGAGGACATTGTACACTGATATCATCGCTGGCCTGTTGAAGAAGGTCAGGTCCCTCTTTCAGTTAATATGTGCACAGAGGTCTCCTCAATTGATGGACTTCACTGTGCGTGCTGCTATTCACATAGATGTAGAGCACTACGTATATCAGCATTTCATGTCATGTTTTTGTAGCCTATTTTAGGATGTGGTAGTCTTGAGTTGGTCTTTTTCATTTTCCAGATCATGAAGAAACGAGATGATCTGCGGTTGATAGTGTCGTCGGCTACTCTTGATGCAGAGGTGCTTCAAACACACACATACACACACACACACACATACACAACACACACAACACACACAACACACCCACACAACACACACACACACACACACACACACACACCAGGGCTTGCATGCATATGCTTTTCATTTAACACATCCCGCCAGCTATTCAAGTCATTCTTTGAGACCAACACCACAAAGGACCCAAGCAAGGACACTTCTGTCATCCTCACTGTTGAAGGAAGAACGTTTGACATTGAAACTCTCTATGCCAAAAGGTTCAAATTTGCCTTTTCAAGACATGCCTGCCCTTATGCTGTTAAACTGGTGTGTTTGGCAGGCCCGTTCCCAACTATCTGAAAGCAGCAGTGGACACAGCATTAGCTCTTCACCGAGAAGGGGGTCCAGGGGACATCCTGGTCTTTCTCACTGGTCAGGAGGAGGTGGAGAAGGTTACAGCTGATTTGAAGTGAGGACTATTTGTGGTGATGGGCTTTTAGTGGGCTTTTAGTGGGCTTTTAGTAGGCTTTAACTCCCTACCCATGCAGTGAGCATGCAGAGAGTACAGACAAGGGGATGCAACTCCAGGTGCTGCCTTTGTTTGGTGGGCTGGCGTATTCTGAGCAGGCAAGTTGAGGGCAATCAGTGGATTATGAAATATAACTTCTTACTTCCAGCTAAAAGTCTTTCATCGGACACCACATAATACAAGAAAGGTTTTCTTCCTCTAATGAGTGTGCATACCTTCTGATCTATATATTCAAATTGTCTTAGGTTGTTGTAGCAACGAACATAGCTGAGACGTCTGTCACCATAGGTGGCATTGTGTATGGTGAGAGTGCAGGGGTAGTTTGACTGTGTTGTGTATTTGCAGCAGGTGAAAGTATGAAATACATACACAATTGCATTTATGTGTACTGGTGTGTGTGTGTGTGTGTGTGTGTGTGTGTGTGTGTGTGTGTGTGTGTGTGTGTGTGTGTGTGTTATAGTGATAGACTGTGGATTTGTCAAGCTGCGGGCCTTCTCTTCCAAGACAGGCCTAGGTGAGTGCCTTGATACATTGGTCTGCAGTGTCATCCTTGTAGTACGCAGAGTCTCTGGTGGTCGTGCCGGTCTCCCAGTCCTCAGCCAAGCAGAGGGCTGGCAGAGCTGGGAGAGTGAGAGCTGGGAAGGTATACAGACTGTACACTGGTGAGTTATTGCCATACCTGGTGTCACACCAGGGGAGCCTGCCGCCACACCCAAGGGAGCCAGGTGTTAAATTGTTGAGTTGTTTGTCTGTGAGAGGGGTGGGGCCAACAGAAGCTTGATTGATGACACCTATTCCCTAGAGGAAGCTTTCAAGACTCTCCCTGTGGCCAATGTCCCTGAGATGCAACGCAGTAACCTGGCACCTGTCATTCTACACATGAAAGCACTAGGGGTGGACAATGTGCTACGGTTTCACTACCTTTCTGTAAGTCAGTGAAGAGCATAGAGGCAACCTCCATGTCTTTTACCCCTGTCACTTCTTCCTCCTCCCACCCCACCCTTGCAGGCCCCTCCAGCTGACAACATGCTCCAAGGACTGGAACTGCTCTATGCTCTAAATGGTAACTAGCTATGATGTAATGGGGATGATGCAATGGTAACTAGCTATGATGAATGGGGATGATGCAATGGTAACTAGCTATGATGTAATGGGGATGATGCAATGGTAACTAGCCATGATGAATGGGGATGATGCAATGGTAACTAGCTATGATGTAATGGGGATGATGCAATGGAACTATATATGTGGCATGAACTTGTTCTGTGGCTACACATATAGGCAGTCAAAAAGTAAGTTTGTGCATGTGTGTGTGTGCATATGTGTGATGTGTGTGCGCATGTGTGTGGATTTGTGCATGTGATGTGGCAGTGTGATGGGTGTGCGTGCATGTGTGTGTGGATGTTTGCATGTACATGTGTTTGCATGGGTGTGTGTATGTGTGTGTGGATGTGTGTGTGGATGTGTGTGTGTATGTGTGTGTGGATGTGTGTGTGTATGTGTGTGTGGATGTGTGTGTGGATGTGTGAGGTGTACATTTATGCCTTTACCTTGTCCTCACAGCCCTGGATGACAAGGGTAACCTTACAGACCCTCTTGGAGTGAGGATTGCTGAGTTCCCACTCAACCCCATGTTTGCCAGAATGTTGCTTCACTCAGGTGTGGTTGTTGTGCGTTCCGGCTGACCACTATGACACTATGTGTGGAAACCTGTTAGACCAGTTTGGCTGCTCTGAGGAAATGCTGTCCATCACGGCAATGTTGCAAGTGCAGAACATCTTTGTACAGCCTGTTCGACAGAGAGCTGCAGCAGTTAGGTCACATATGAGCACAGGGGGAGGGGGTGTGATCCCATTCACCCAATCAGGAGGCAGCAAAGAGACGATTCAGTGTGTATGAAGGTGACCATATCACACTGCTCAATGTCTACCAGGGATTTATGAAGGCAAGATGTTGGGTATGATTGGGTGGACACGCATAATGATTGGTTGCCCATTTTGCAACAGTTTGACAAAAGTACAAAATGGTGCCAGCAAAACTTTGTCAGCTACAAGGGTATGTACATATGTGTGGTCATCTTTTGCTATCGGTTCTACCCAATATCTCTCTCTCTCTCTCTCTCTCTCTCTCTCTCTCTCTCTCTCTCTCTCTCTCTCTCTCTCTCTCTCTCTCTCTCTCTCTCTCTCTCTCTCTCTCTCTCTCTCCTTCTCTCCCTCTCTCCTCTCTCTCTCTCTCTCCCCCCCCTCCCGTTTCTCTTTCTCTCTCTCATCCCCTCCCCCTCCCGTTTCTCTTTCTCTTCTTCTCTCTCCCCCTCCCCCCCCTCTCCCTTTCCCTCTGGTCCTTGCTGATTTCAAGGGTTGTGCCATGCTACAAGCATTCGAGAGCAGCTCAAAAAGATTTTAAAACGATTCAAAGTCAAGATTGTGTCATGTCGAGGTAGGAGCAATGTGGTGTAACCACCTCAAAATCAACCCCCTCCCAACAGGTGATCCCAAGCCAATCCAAAGATGCCTGGTGTCCGGGTTCTTTCCTAATGCAGCAAGGCTTCACTACACAGGAACATACAGGTTGGTGTGCATATTTATGTACGTAAACACGTGTGTGTGTGTGTGTGTGTGTGTGTGTGTGTGTGTGTGTTCATGTGCGTGTGATGTGTGTGTAAGAGGACTTCTAGTGCAGCTGTTCACATTTTCCCCACCTCCAATAACCATGGAGGAGTGTGAGGGGAGACCACACCCTTCAGGTGCATCCCTCATCCGTATTGTACGAGGTCAGAAACCCTTCCTGGTGAGTTCTGAGGACATGTGGTGGATGTTTGGTATCACAAATGTCTTCTTGTCCCTTTCATTGAAGGGTTGTGTTCAATGAGGTGATACAGACGTCTGGTCATTACATGAGGGATATCACCGTGGTATGTTGTGAGGGTGGCATGTGACCTTGTGGAGGAGTGCAGTACGTAATGGGTGTACCTGCTCTGTGATATGGGGTTCTGTCTGCAGATTGAACCAGAATGGTTGTATGAATTAGCTCCACACTTCTACGAGTTTGGAACGGTATGTGTGTGTATGTGCGTACCCAGGTGTGGGTGTGTATGTGTGCATTACGTATGTAGTGTGTATGTATGTGTGCAGATATATGTTAGGTGTTGCATATTTGCTTGCATGTGTGTATGTGTATGCACACATGTGATAGGTGTTTCTGTGCACACACGCATATGTCTGTGGAAATGTCATTTGAGTTACATGTACACTGTATGCAGGAAAGGGAATTGGCTGAAGCAAAGAGAGTGAAGATTGGCTAGTGTTGTGTCAACTTTTGGTGCATCCAATCAAATGTCATGTTCTGAATAAACAGTCCGCTGGCTTTGTATGTGCTATGTGTATATTCATCACGGGATGGAGCCCCCCCTCTGAATAAACAGTCCGCTGGCTTTGTATGTGCTATGTGTATGTTCATCACGGGATGGAGCCCCCCCCTCGTTATTCAGGGCTATGTTTCTCACTAGACAGCAATTAGTTAACAATATACTTAATTATATATTCATGTGCTGCAGTGTTAGGGCTCTCTGTGCATTCATTGGTGGATCTGGTGATGCAGGCCTGCACATTAGTACGTCTGCAGTACATCTGCGGTAATAACATTGCTAATTGAAGCGCACCATGGCGCTAGCTGGTAGAGCTGCATTCACGTCTCTCTTTAGCCGCAGAAGCGCCGTGATCGCCATGGTGCATGTGCAGGCGCTACCAGGTTGGATGGCGCCAGTAAAACCTTTCAAAGCGAACCCTGTGTGTGTGTACATGGTCGCCCACGTTCATTGCAGGCACCCCACAACACTGCCTCCCGTTGGACCGGATAGTAGAGCGGGCGTGCGCGGAGGCAGAGCTCTACCAACAGTGCGGTGTGGATGGCATCCTCGTCGAGAACATGCACGACCTTCCGTACATGCGAGGAAAGGTCGGACCAGAGATTGTCGCCTCCATGACACGAGTATGCAGTGAAATAAAGCATGCCGTAAAGGATATCCCCATGGGGATACAAATCTTGGCAGGTGGGTTAATTGGAAAACGAGCGTACAATATCCAAACCATTCGTCTCTGTACGTGTGTAGTGAAGACCCGTTTTGCGCAGGTGCCAACGTGGAAGCCCTTGCAGTGGCCCACGCGTGCGGCGCCCACTTTGTCAGAGCCGAAGGGTTTGTATTTTCTCACGTGGCAGACGAGGGCTGGATGGATTCTTGCGCTGGTGAACTCCTGAGATACAGAAGGTCAATTGGTGCTGAAACGGTGTTCGTCCTCACAGATATCCAGAAAAAGCACTGGCAAGTTGTTGCAACGTTATATAAACGCACGTCGCTTTGAGTAATTAGCTCGCTGGCTCGATAAATTTGTGTACACAAACTTACAGTAGTTTATCTAAGCCATGTTGAAAATAACAGTTGCTGCTATGGCTACGGTGCGTGTTTTCATTGGTGGGCTTCATAACAGCTCCCATGCAGTGACAGCTGACCTTGATGTCTGTGAGGTAGCCAAAGCAGCCCAGTTCTTCCTCAGTGATGGCATCATCCTTACAGGACAGGCCACAGGCTCACCAGCTGATGCCCTTGAAATTGCTAAAGTGAAGCGTGTAGTGACTATCCCTGTGATGGTGGGCTCTGGTGTGACCGAGCAGAACGTGGAGGACTACCTTGGTGCAGATGCCATGATCATTGGGTCCCACTTCAAGGCACAAGGATCATGGTGCAATGGTATAGAGAGGAACCGTGTGGTCAGCTTCATGGAGAGAATCAACACTCTGGGTGGAAATGCACCTCCCAAGTGTGGTGTGACCAGCTAGTTGTGTTGATGGATGTGGCATGTGACAAGCACTGAGTGTGTGAAGTCTTAAGAGTTTTGGTGTAATTTAATTTTCTGAGAAATGACTTCTGTTGTCATACATGAACGTATACCTCTACAGCATGAATACCACATGCTGAATGGCCTGCGCCACATACATGAACTACGTATACTACGTCTACAGAAGTCGCCACACTCAGTTTTTAACATCCGCGTCTTCCTGCTTTTTTGCTGTTGCTCATACGCGTCCGCATGCGGGGTACTCGGGTCTTCGTCACGGTGGCGTTGTGTCGCGTAATCGACGCTCGAGATAGCTTTGGGTGCTTGAATTGAACCCGCTGTGTAGCGGCTATTGGCATCTTTGGTGGTACGTCCATATGAAGCGCCACCTGACGTCGCTGTCTGTTGGGAGCCTGTCCGGCTTGCTCGCTAACTGTCGTCACCAACTGCACGTCTGCGGTGGGGACAATCGTATCGGAGCCTACTTGTATTTGGCCGTATACTGACATAGCGGGGTGTTCTATCAAGAGATTCTCCAGCGGATGCCCGGCGTTGGTGGTTTCGGGAGAGTCACGAAACCTTGGAGCAGGCGCGACTACCCATGACGCGTCTGAACAAACTGACTCATTGTCCGACGTAACTTGACTGCCGTGGTCGAGAGGGGCAGAACCACCTGTGTAGCGCGGAGAAAAGTTCAATATTTGAGCTTCGTACCGAAGCCAAGTGCATATACATACGCTCATGGACAACATACGCTCTAGACGCACTGTGGTACCTTCGCAGACTTGCGCTTTATCGGAGCGTTGTACGAGTAACCAGTCTTCCGCTTCCACAGTAATGTGGTCCGTAGGTTCTTCACGGGACTCGGCAGCTGGATACCCCCAGATAAGGTTCGAAAGTACGCTTGGTAGCATGGTAGCAACAGCACTTTGCGCCACTTATTGTGTTTGAGATTTTCTTGTCAGAACAATTTTCACCTTTTATTTTTGCTAAAAGTACGAAAATACTTTAGCGTCTGCGTAGCTTACGAGCGTCCCGCCCTCAATGTTTACATTCCATGCATTGATCACGCCCCCCCTTGTTTATTAATTTATGACGTCTAACCATTCAGCCAATCCGATGTTAGCGCGGGCAACTGGCCCGCCCGGCTGATCTTCTTCCAATCAGATGACAATACTTTCCCTCCATCCTGGAAAAAAGGCGCCGACCTGCCCTATATCAGTACTTGGTTCCTATCTCATTGTTCATACCCTTACTTCGCTATCGAAGTAATTATGGCAACAACTGCTCCCGCTCTTTGCGAAGATCCGCCAGATTGGGGAAACGCTCAAAGTCAGGCCTGAAGGTTTGTTCGCTGTGTGTGTGGCTTTACCAACTTTGGACGCTACACGTGTGTTAATCTTCTATAGGAAAGCGCTACTGCCAACAAGAAACGCAAGACCAGAGACATGCACAACAGTTTGGCCCCATCAGATCTAACAGTAAGTTTGGCGCGTTAATCCCGCGGGTAGGAAATGGGCGCCAAAAAGCCGTAGCTTGGCTTATTATGAATTTGATTCTTTATTAAGTTTATTCTTCAGCCCTTAAAGCGCAATGTATCTCTCTGTGCAGATGAAAGAGAACTGCGACAGAATGCAGAGCATCTCGCTGGGAAGGCTACAACCAACAAGCAAAGAGAACTTGATGGCTTCGACAAAGAGAACACTCCATCCTCTACCGTGCCCACCCCCGGCCACTCCCCTTCCAAAACTCACTTGGGCCAGCTCTTTGGAACTATGGAGGCAAATGCGAGCCAAAGACCGAGTCAAAAGCGCCCCAGAGTCCGACTTGCGTTTAAGGCACCCGAGTATCATGGCCAGTATGCGAACCATTCTGTTGGATTGGATGATGGAGGTAGGTTTTAACACGACGAGAGCGGTTGTGGAATTGTAGAGAAGTGCTTGCGCATGCAGTAGTGCGGGTCGTATTGTTTGGTTCACTAGTAGACCTCGTAACTACCCGCCCCTTATTTCGCCAATCCGCGCTAGGTGTCGGAGGAATACAGGCTTCACAGAGAGACGTATTATTTGGCAATGGACATGTGCGATCGCTTTATGGACACTCAGACTAACTTGCAGAAAGAACAGTTGCAGTTGATAGGCGTGACCTGCCTGTTCATAGCCTCCAAAATAGAGGTACACCCAAGATTCCTTTCCTATTGGAAAGCTGTCTTACTAGTTCATCTCATCCCTGTGTCTTACAGGAAATCTACCCTCCAAGGATAGCAGAGTTTGCGTATGTCACTGATGGCGCTTGCAGTGTATCAGACATGGTGGATATGGAGTTGGTGATTTGCAAGGTGAGTTTTTAGGCTTCCAAAACACTCATTGTTTAAACCAAGACACTGTGACCATGATTTACAGGCACTGAACTGGAAATTGAATCACGTCATTGTGACAGTGAATACGTGGGTCAACACCTACATGCAGCTTGGAAGCCATCACCTCAGGCCAGCAGACCTGAAGGCTAAAGAATTTGAATATCCTGCTTACTCTTCACTCGAGTTCATTCGCATCATGCAGGTATGTCCTAATTAATGCACATGCAGGTATGTCCTAATTAATGCACATTTTCCTGCTTTGTTGTGTGTGGTGTAACCAGAGGACATGAATTTCGTGTTTCACACCCACCCCATGTGTAGAGCAACTATATTTCTTGCCCTTTGTCTAATCCCCACCTGTAAATGACACTGGTGTTTACCTGTTCACTTTGTATATATATTATTTTTTTTTGCAGCTTTTGGACATGTGTACACTTGACATCACTCACAGACAGTTTAGCACAAGTGTGCTAGCTGCATCTGCTCTCTACCTAGTCATGTCAGATAAGACAAGACCTCATCTTCATATCATGACAGGTCAGACTGCCATTGTGCTGTGGGCTGCTCAACTGATGCAGTAAGCCTCTTCCCACAGGTCTGGAAATCAATGACATTCATACATGTTTTACCTGGATGCAACCATTTGCACTGGTTTTGAATCAAAATGGACCGGTCGCTCAAAAGATGTTCAAAGGGGTGAGTAGTTGTATCATGCTCATATATACTACATTTTTATATGTTGTCTTGTGTAGGTAATACCACAAGATTTACACAACATTCAGAATCATGACATTTCCATGCCAATGTTTGAGGATGCCAAAGAGATGAGAAAGAGACAAGAAATGGTTCAGATAACTCCTTTCCTTCCTCCGGACTGTTCAGTACTGATGACCCCACCACGCCAGCCAGAGAGGCGCTCACTTGCACCTATGAACGTGTCTTGTTGATGACACGTTTGTACCGAAAGTTTATAGTTATTCATTTCATTTGTGTGTATGTTCTGTCCCTTTCTGGTTTGAAGGGTTTGTATACTGTCAAATGTTTGGACTTTTTCTTTTGTATATTTCTGTGCATTGCTCTTTGTATGTTGCAAGTCAACAATCAATCATGAACATCTTGTGTTCTTATGTACACTTTGATGGTAGGAACAGGCATTTAATAGAACAATGATAGTCCATTGACAGTGGCTTTGTTGCAAGAGGCAGGGTCCCATCAGGTGTCAATAAAGGATTTCATTTTTGGCGGGATGCTTTAAATCTTGACACCTTTCTGGTAGGGTCCTGGAAGAAATGTTCTTTGAGCATAAGTGAATACAAACTTTAGGGGCCTTACTGTAACATGCTCTGAAGTGCTAGATGCAACCCTTTCCACAACTTGCCCTGAGAAAGCCTAGCAAACCAATGAACACAAAAGGGCCTTTTGAGCCAACAAATCCTCACCATTGGTGCCTGATGTACAGCTGGCTCAATCCTGTGTCCATGACGATGGCTCTCTGCCTTGGCCAGAGTTGCATCCCAAGAAACGGACTTGCGTGCACTGGTTTTGTCCTCATTCTTTTCTTCCTTTTCCACGACACTCTCTGATGCCTTGCTCTTTGATCTGAAGATGTCTGCTGGACTGGAGAACACCGCCTTACAAGACTCTCCTGAGCTATCAGCAGATGTGGCCATGTGCTCCTGAAGGAATGAGCTCACAAAAGCCAGGACACTCAAACACACCACTAACGTGTTCTGCTGTCCTGCTCAAGGGCTGGTCTATGCTCTGCGAGCTGCTATGCGAGAAGAGAAGGCGTAGAGGTGTCGGTTGATGTTGCTCCGGGCAAGAGTCACCAATGTCTGCTGCATTTAAAGTAGTGGTAGCAGACACAGGCGAAGACTTTTCAGCAGTGGTAGGTGTGCCTTGCGTTGCTACCACAACTGCTTCTACACTCTTGGTGTGTACAGCACCTTTAGCTTCTTGCCCTCCCTTCTTCCCACCCTCCATCACCTCCTCCTTCCCACCCTCCATCACCTCCTTCCCACCCTCCACCACCTCCTCCTTCCCACCCTCCACCACCTCCTCTTTCCCACCCTCCATCACCTCCTTCCCACCCTCCACCACCTCCTCCTTCCCACCCTCCATCACCTCCTCCTTCCCACTCTCCACCACCTCCTCCTTTCCACCCTCCTCTTCCTCTTTCTCCAGTTCATTCAGTCTTTTCCACAATCCTTCATCAATTTGGGTTTTTGTAGCTGCCTTGGACGGGTCAAAACTAACCCTCAAGGGTGGATGTGCCTTACGTTTGGCAGGGTCACTGGTGTGCTCTAAATGAGTAACACAAGCAATCACTCTGAAACAATACAGACAGACAACACTAACCCTAATAAATAACTCACCTCTCCTAATCTTTTCTTGCTCTCCTTGGCCAGTGTATTCCTCTCGTATCTCTACCATGCCACCTTGTTCCTACGGAAACAAAGGGTGTTAACACCCCCAAACACGCCCCTGATGCCCCTCCTCCACGAGCGGCATACCTTTAATGGGCCCTCAAGGTCTGATGTGAATTCCAATCTCATCTCCCAGTCTGCCAGCTGCTTTTCCTCCTCTTCAAGCAGCTTGATGACCTCTGCAGGCCACACCCACTACAATGGTTGCCAAACAGTCGCTGGGGACACTTACGTTGTTTGCGTCGTTCTGCAATGGCTGCCGCATCTCGTGCCGATCTCTCAACAAACCAGTTGTCTCCAAGCAGAACTAGTAACTCATTGGTATGGTACAACTGGCCGGGCATAAATGCAAATTTTCCAAACGGAACCTGAAATAGACCAGAACATTTGCTACACGACTCCAGTTCTTGTCAATTGAGGTTTTATTTAAAGTGTTTAAGACTGTCCGTCCAGAGATTTTGTCTGCCTATTGAACGGCTGACCTGAACACATGGGACTTGAACCCCCTAATCAAGACCCAAATATTCAAGATTTGGATGGCTATGGCAGAACAATACATATGTACCAGTAATTAAATGACCAAATATCAATTAACAGTGCAAAAATGGACTCTTGGTCCACAGCACCTTATTTCCTGAATTTGCTCTCAATTAAAGACTTTAAAAACAGGGCAAACAGTTGCCTGGCAGCTACACAGCTGTTTCATTGCATTGAATTGGTGATCACTTTGTGTACGCGTAACCCAGAGAAAGTAAGTTTGAATTTACCTAGCAACGGCATTGGATACATTGCCCTTGTTGTGGTGTTACTAATCTTTGTAATGTAAAAATAAGCAGGTATCATGAAGAACAAGTTCATACTTTTGTAGAACGTCAAAACAATATATCCGTTTTGTACTAAATATGCATTCCTGCTTTTTACACATTTCATTATAGCGTCAGAGCTGGAGTTTTGCTGAATATAGCAACAGCATAACCAACTAGTCCAATTAGTGTGAAACGTAACAAAGTAATGAGTTTATTTAAACCAGAGATATGTAGGTAACCAGAGATACATATGAAGAATACAAGTCATGAGCACACGCGTATGTAGGTAACCAGAGATACATTATGAAGAATACAAGTCATGAGCACACGCGTATGTAGGTAACCAGAGATACATTATGAAGAATACAAGTCATGAGCACACGCGTATGTAGGTAACCAGAGATACATTATGAAGAATACAAGTCATGAGCACACGCGTATGTAGGTAACCAGAGATACATTATGAAGAATACAAGTCATGAGCACACGCGTATGTAGGTAACCAGAGATACATTATGAAGAATACAAGTCATGAGCACACGCGTATGTAGGTAATTGCATTGTGGAACAGCATACGGCATAACTGAAAAACACCACGGTAGGAGTTCATTTGCGTTTCCTTTGCATGTGTTATTTGAGCATCAGCTATCATGCACTAATTTCTGAGCAGGGTCTCGTACAGCATTGTATGACAATGCAAGCCTCTTAAAATAGTGATGGATACTCTCAACACCCTGTTCACCTAAAAATCCAAACCCAACACGCCAAGATCTTAGAAATGGAACAACATGTGCTTCCAGTATCATGCATTATATCACAGTTGGGGTAGCTCTGATAAAAGTACATAATTCGAATGTTTTGTTCTGCAGAACCAGATATCATTAAACTTTATTTTCCAAATATTATAACTTAACAAGTTCATTGATTTCCATGTCAGTAACTAAATTTGTCATAAATGCAATGACACTTTCTGAACAAAGAAAAAATGGTAAGGTATTTATCACTTGTATCCAACTTCTAGTAAGCGACAGTAATGGACACTAGACATCAGTGCTATTCAGCAATGGACACTAGACATCAGTGCTATTCAGCAATGGACATCTGCACAGCGTCTCAGTGTTATTGAGCTGCGTTGAGAAAGGTGCTACAAGTGTAAATGTATTTTAGCAGGCAATGTTTACCTTTAATGCTTTGTGGACATGTTTACCTTTAATGCTTTGTGGACATGTTTACCTTTAATGCTTTGTGGACATGTTTACCTTTAATTTAATGCTTTGTGGACATGTTTACCTTTAATGCTTTGTGGACATGTTTACCTTAATGCTTTGTGGACATGTTTACCTTAATGCTTTGTGGACATGTTTACCTTAATGCTTTGTGGACATGTTTACCTTTAATGCTTTGTGGACATGGTTATCAACAAATGTGCCACTATGATATGCTTGTCACTGCACATGAATGAAGCAGGAGCAGTATCACAAGCTTTTACAAAAGGCCCTTCATTCTTACGGAAGTCAGCCTTTGTCAACTGTTGTCAGCATTGATGTCCAGTACATGTGTATTGATGTAGCTGTTTATATGTTATAGTACAACATGAGCTTTCCAAATCTTCTTCTCTAGTTTTCCTTTCAGATATATCCAAGCATATATCTTCAATCACTAATGTGTAGCCATCAGTCAGTTCTTCATCAGTAAGTCAGAGGTGGTGAAATAATCTCCTCAACATCTGATTCAGTCACCAACTTGCATAATATGCTGAACAACTAGCTGAAATCAATCAGATGACTTGGAGGCACAGCCTACACACTGAATGTGTAACAGCTAGAACAATATTTTTAATTTGGACTGTTTTTATGTGGGAATTATGTAGGAATTATGAATTTCTCTGTTGATGCAATGGTTTATCAGTGCAAGTGGTAAGATCAGTGCCTACAATTCTATTTTGTTTCACATATTCATTTCAGGTCGTCATTGCTGCTATGTTGCTTAACAACATGTGATGAACTTTAATTACAGCCGTCCACTGAAAGCCTGGATCTCAGAACAATTGATTCCATTTTACACAACCAATGGTGATTCATGCAATGTTGTGGGGATAGGTGAAGGGCAGAGGAATTTAATAATGTAATCCATGGACCTTTTTTCGAGTCAATTCCACTTTCCTGGGTAATTCTCTATTTATTTGTCTGCGTATTATAATATAATATTTTACTCAAAGGTCTGTCCTCTGGGGCTTCACATTACTTTGGGAATATTTATGAAGCTCTTTGTCTTGATGGCACATACTTGATCACAAATATTCCATGCTGGAGACTAACTGTGGTGACTGACAGCTACAATTGTACACTCACCTTCCAGCATTGCTTTGTTCAAAATTTTCTCAACCCCTATCCCCCAAATGAGGGATATATGCCAATGGAGCAGGTTTAATTATATTGCCACTATTCTGATGCTTAAATGAGAGTGGTACCATCTCAGCTCACTAAGGAGTTCATCTGTTTTGAGACACAGCTTTTCACTAGCCACCTCAGTTTGCCACATCCTTAAATAACCACTCAAGATAATACATTGTAATAATACTTACATCTAGGACTACAAAAAGGTGGAGATCCTTTTTATGCTCAAAATGTGTTCCAGGAAATGTACATAGAAAGCTGTGTGATTTCAATATATACAGCAGATGCCTTAGCAATGCAGACGGAGCTTAACATTCCCTCAAAGAAGTTTGCTCCTGTCTGAGGGCGTGCGTGCAGGATATCACTTCTCTACTTAGCTGTGACAACGAGTCATTGGTACTGACATATCTACGAATATTGCTCTCGTGGCATCATGGTAAGTGGCTATATCAGAAATTTATTAAGACCTGTAATGTACACGACAGTTTAACTACCTTTCTGTTTTGAGTGCTACCGCACCTTTTGTTGGACTTCATAGAAGTGAACGTTTGACTAAATTTGTTTGCAACTGAGACTCAATAGGTGACAGAGGTTGGTTGACTGGATGGCTGAGAATGTCACTACCGATGCTGTTGACAGGCACAAATGTACGACCAGATCCCAAGTGTGGACCAGATCCCAGGTGTGGACCAGATCCCAGGTGTGGACCAGATCCCAGGTGTGGACCAGATCCCAGGTGTGGACCAGATCCCAGGTGTGGACCAGATCCCAAGTGTGGACCAGATCCCAGGTGTGGACCAGATCCCAGGTGTGGACCAGATTCCCAGGTGTGGACCAGATCCCAGGTGTGGACCAGATCCCAGGTGTGGACCAGATCCCAGGTGTGGACCAGATCCCAGGTGTGGACCAGATCCCAGGTGTGGACCAGATCCCAGGTGTGGACCTGGTTGGCTGGTGCACAGTCTGAAAGCAGGATTTCATTTTTGCACTTACTGCATCTAACAGAATGCACTTGAGAGCATCCAGAACAAGATGGTGCTCGCACTGTGGTAATATCTCTTAGGTAGCAACAAGGACACAGTAGTTCATGGCGCAGATTTAGCCAAGTACAGCAACATTTGGAGCACATTGGGCTGTTCAGTACTTCCAAACATACAGCCCTGGACATTCAGCACTCAACCGAGATACAATCTTGCTATGGTTGG
>JABACO010000018.1:8181530-8188743 GCA_013339895.1 Ephydatia muelleri
ACCACCTGGTCACCTGCACTACACACCTAGTCACCTGCACTACACACCTAGTCACCTGCACTACACACCTAGTCACCTGCACTACACACCTAGTCACCTGCACTACGCACCTAGTCACCTGCACTACGCACCTAGTCACCTACACTACACACCTGGTCACCTGCACTACACACCTGGTCACCTGCACTACACACCTAGTCACCTGCACTACACACCTGGTCACCTGCACTACACACCTAGTCACGTACACTACACACCTGGTCACCTGCACTACACACCTGGTCACCTGCACTACACACCTAGTCACCTGCACTACACACCTAGTCACCTGCACTACACACCTAGTCACCTGCACTACGCACCTAGTCACCTGCACTACGCACCTAGTCACCTACACTACACACCTGGTCACCTGCACTACACACCTGGTCACCCTGCACTACACACCTGGTCACCTGCACTACACACCTAGTCACCTGCACTACACACCTAGTCACCTGCACTACACACCTAGTCACCTGCACTACACACCTGGTCACCTGCACTACACACCTGGTCACCTGCACTACACACCTAGTCACCTGCACTACACACCTAGTCACCTGCACTACACACCTGGTCACCTGCACTACACACCTAGTCACCTACACTACACACCTGGTCACCTGCACTACACACCTGGTCACCTGCACTACACACCTAGTCACCTGCACTACACACCTAGTCACCTGCACTACACACCTAGTCACCTGCACTACGCACCTAGTCACCTGCACTACGCACCTAGTCACCTACACTACACACCTGGTCACCTGCACTACACACCTGGTCACCTGCACTACACACCTAGTCACCTGCACTACACACCTAGTCACCACACTACATCTAGTCACCTCACAAGGGCCTTTCAATCAAGGATGCAGGAGTGGAGGTTATTCAAAGCTATTGAGTCTGAAGCCAGTCAATGCTAAATACCTTCCCTTGAACACGTGCCGTGAATACTTTCATGGTGAATTACTTCAAAACAGCTGAAGACGTATATATTCCGCTTACCTTGCATGTTTAAGGCCGCATGGCTACTTTGCTCTACAGCAGCGGTGATGCGTCGTATTGCGTACAGTCGATGTTTTATGTGATGCGGAGAACTGAAAAGCGTAGACATTTTGGCATACTGGACATCGCGCAGAGGTGTTAAAATGCAATCTAACATGCATGAGATGCTACAAGGCGGCTCCCGCTGCCGGATGCCGGTACGCAAGCGGCCCCGTTATGGCTTCCATACGCTCCGAGTAGGCGGTGGCTGAAATCGATGCAATGAATAATTAATTGTAAATATAAGAACCAAACGCTATAGTAAAAAGTAGCAGTTTTATTATAAATACATTTTCGCTTCATGAGGAGTTTCAGGATGTGTGAAGCACTTCGGAGTAGCGGCACATACGTTCTGTTAGTGACCATTCTTGTCACAAGTCAAGGGGCCTACAGCATCACCACCAACCAATCCTGCGAAACCGGTAAGTGTAGCGAGTTGTGGTCCGGCACAAGAGCTAACGTAACGCAAAATAAAAAGAAATACGGCTAATGGATATGCGGAGGATAACGAGGAGGGACGAAAAGAGTGAAAAAAAGATATACATTGTATACAGGCAGAAGCAAATATCAGTAGTGTGTGTGTGAGTGGGGGAAGGGGGTGCGTGCATGAAATGGAGAATTAATGAACCCACTCTACTTGTCTTCAGAGACTCCAGGAGGCTGTAGCTCCCCTCAGACAGTTCAAGGTGAGATTATTTTGTGGTATTTCAAAAAGCTATGTGAGGACATGTGCTATGTATATTGTATTGTAACTTTGAAGGGGATGAACAAGGTGACTTTTCTTATCCAATGCACACTACACAATCAAAAGTCACATGTTGCATGTTTAGAACTACAAGCAAGAGGCTTGAGGTTGACTGGTGTGGTAGACATGGTACAAGCTTTCTCCAATGACAAATATGCTATAATGTCACCTCATTAAGATGATAGTAGTGAGCTTCGGGTAAGGAATTCAAGGAAGAAAGCATTGCTGATCCTATAGATGGAATTTGTTGACTATGTCTTTCATTCTTTTGTGTAAGCAATCGTGAGGGATACAGTGGGAGGGGCCAATGGGAGGTCCCCAAGGACACAATGCATGGCCATACCTCATGCCAGGTGCAGGCACCAAACATGTTGTCATGTACTTTTGTTTGAGGCACCTATTCAATTAACCTTTTGTTTTGGTATTGCAGTGATTAACTTGACATTAATATGAAGCATTTGGCAAGGAGGAGTGTTACATATATGGCTTCCACCAAAAAATAGACACATATATAAGATAGGTACATTATATATGACACATATCTAATGCCTAATGTAGTGGCCATGCTTAATGTAGTGGCCATGCTTAATGTAGGGGCCATGCCTAATGTAGGGGCCATGCCTAATGTAGGGGCCATGCCTAATGTAGGGGCCATGCCTAATGTAGGGGCCATGCCTAATGTAGGGGCCATGCCTAATGTAGGGGCCATGCCTAATGTAGGGGCCATGCCTAATGTAGGGGCCATGCCTAATGTAGGGGCCATGCCTAATGTAGGGGCCATGCCTAATGTAGGAATGCAGTGTTCATAGGACATGCATCTGATGCAACGTTGTTCCACTCACAAGGTGTGTGCATATTCCATTGGGCAGATCACAGTCACATAATGTGTTTTGTCTTCCTGATGTCATCTGGCTCAATGCATAATGTATTTCATACAATATTTTCCATTTTTCCAGTTTGTGTCACACCCAATGGCTCTCTACCGATTGGTGCAATCCAATATCGAACTGATGCTGTCTGGAGTGGAATGAAAGCAATGGACATCTGCTTTGTTGTATCGGCCACTCCCTCCATGCAGTCCTCTCTATGGCTTCAGCTCCTAGTCCCCATCATTGAAGATTCACTGGTGAAACGGAACATTGGCACCAATGGGACAGCAAACAGATACTGTCTTGCCATGTTTGCTGGCTCAGGTAGCTACACCTCAGCCTCCTACCTGATGGTCAACAGCCAGGTCTTCTTTTCCTCCACCTCATTCCCAACTGCACGGCGCCAGTTACCCAAGGACAGAGAAGCTGGAGATGGTTACGAGGCTATAAGCTATGTGGTACGGACAGCACCTTTCAGGAATGATACGTTCATTGGACGAAGCGTTGTGCTTGTGACTGACACTGGACGTAATGCCAGCCTGAGGTCCAACCTGACCTGGGAGGGTATGTACCAGATGCTGGTCGGGAACCAAGTGTTCTTTGATGCCATAGTCAGCTCTCAGCTCTACATCAATGGCTCCCCAGGTCTCACTGTGTTGGGCTCCAATGGAACACAGCGTGCATTTGTGCTCCTGCCAAATGGAGGGTTTCAGGTGGTCACGGGACAAGTGGCCTTCAACAGTACACAGGGGGCAGTCCCTCAAGACTACATCACACTGGCCATGGCTGTGGGTGGCTCAGTGTGGTCCATCAGCCTCTTCAGAAGGGAGGATCTTCTCATCATGAGGTCGTCTGTGGAGGCCTATGTCGCCTCGCATTCTGTTGGTCCGGTCCAGTCGCTGCGTCTGTGTCTACAGTGCATTTGCTCAGTGGGAGGAGTCGTGTCCTGTGTTTCCCATAGCAACCAGACCCTGTGTCTGTGCCTTGCGAGGAGCAATCCACAGCAGGTAGACACATGTCCAATGTACACACACACGTACACACACATGTAGACACACACATACAGACACATACACACACATAGACACACATGCAGAGACACACATATACACACACACACTGTGGTCTTGTGAACTTGCAGAGCACTGGAACACACAATGTGACCTCATAGCCCCTCCCCAATGGCACACATAGACACACTGAGATCTCAAACCTTGAACTGCATCCACCCTCAGATGTTTTCTCTCTGCCATCCCTAGTGTGGCTTCAGTCCCTCCAGCACTCTCCCTGTGGCCACCTCCCTCCTCCAAGGTACTCCCAGGCCTACACTGCTGCCCGTAGGTAAGCCATGCTGTCGTGGGCACTATGTTGCCATGGAAACCATACAGTCATGCTGGATGTTAGCTTAATTTATTGGTTCATTCAGTGCTGCTGTAATTAGCTAGATCTAATTACAGATGACCAAAGAAAAAATGTAATGAAATAAAATGAAAGAGCAAAATTTTATGAACCACATTATTGCATGGTTTTACCCTATTAATGCACACCTTCACACACTTTACATTGTTACAAATATGTTCCACTTCTATGTGCACTCATACCCATATACCCATACACCCATACACTCATACACCCATACACCCATACGCCCATACGCCCATACACCCATACGCCCATACACTATGCTTGCAGTTGTGCCGGACATCATAGGCTCTACATTGCAGACTCCCACAGGTGACCTCCAGGTCACTTTCAATTGCAGCTGTGCATATGATAACCAGTGCTCCTGTGGTGGAGTGAAGTTTGCATGCCTCTTGCTAAACAGTGCCCACCCTGTTTATGTGCAATGTAAGCAACTCCATACCTCAGTACCATGTTCTCATCCTCATCACATTATAATATTCTAGTTGTCATGTGCTCTTATCACATGACCTTATCACCATCACACCATCCATCACATGATCACACCATCCATCACATGATCACACCATCCATCACATGACCATGTAATGCACCAGTCAGTCTTATTGTGTCATTACATCATCTGCACCACAGGCAGCAGCCCTTACATCATGGCTGGACTGGCTGAGGGACACTATGGCTTTCTGGTGGAGGCCAGTGTGGGAGCGCAGAGAACACTGAAGCTGTTCAACTTTGTTTTTAGTAACTCCAGCTTGCCACCATTGCAGATAACAGCTGCACAGTCTCTCCCGGATGTTGCTGGCAATGTCAGAGTTCAATTTTCTCTAAACAGAGAGAAAGCGAAATTCTTCTGTTCCCTTGGAGGTGGAACCATGATGTCTTGTAAGTGCCCGATATTGGATCAATGATGCTATCACTGATCGAGGGTCACTATGAGGTGATGGTCATCACTGAATGTCACTATGAGGTTGTTCAACTAACTGATTTGTCAAACTATTTAAATTATCAATAAGTCAATTAACCATTTTCCCCAGGTTTATTTGGGGAAGAGGCAATGGTATTTTGAACTTTGAACTCTCCTGCTGACTTATCAAGTTTCGCCCCTAACCGATTTCTTCTCATCCATGAAGGTACCAGTCCATATCTCATTGGCCAAGCCACTTCCAGGGCACCAACTGAATACTTCCTAATTGTTGCCGTGGACACTCTGGATCACATGACTAGTACCATCCTCAGCATTGAGAGGCCAACCAACAGTCCTCCCACCACCACCCCAGGTGACCACACGATTGGTCCGAGTGGGATGCTGACATTTTGTGTGCACTCTTACTGCTCCAGGTCCTGTGATGATTGTCACCAGTGTGGGCGTGCCCGACGCACGTGGTGTGCTAAAGATCAGCTTCACCACATCTCGGCAAGACTGCATATGTACATGCAACGTGGACACCAACAGCCCAATGTCATGTGAGTGGCTCCACCCTACTCCTCTACCCCCTCACTCCCCGTGATCATGTGTGGCTGCAGGCAGCAGTTCCTTTCTGGCTGATCCCAGGAGCTTGGGGGCGGGGCCCCATGCCCTGGTGATTGCCTGTCAGGCCGAAGATGGAACGTCCACGAGTAATCAACCTCAAATTTAACCTCAACCAACCACCCCCACTTGCGTGAGTTGTGTGAGAGGGGGATATGTGGAGGGTGTGCATGTAAGAACTGAACAGCCTGTGTGCATGTGGGATGCTACGTTGATGTATTTCATAGATATGACATGCAGTTGTGCGATGAACAGCTCCAAACGGATCTCTTTTCAAACCCTAAAATCACAGCTAGTGGACCATTCACATGTAATTTGGACTTCAACGCCACTGCGCTTGGCGACCTAATTAGCGCCAACTTCACGTGCAACAGACCTTTCATCGCCACGTGCCAAGTGTCCAACCTTCCGACAGAAATATGTCAGTGGCCCAGGTACTGGACATGCTAACCCAAGTGTATATCATTCCCCTCTAGGCAAGAGCCCGTACATGCTAAGCACCGAAGCATTGGTGCCAGGAAACCAATTTTCATTCTAGTTGCCGAAGACGGGTATGGTGAGTCTCTGATGAAGATCTATCCCTTCACTGTCAGCTCAGGTATGCGCTGCGCTGCGCCAGGGGGGGGGGGGGGGGGGGGGGGGGGGGGGCGGGGGTGGCTGGCATGTGATCTTGCTTTCATTGACAGCGCTTAGAAAATGTTGCCCAGTCATTGCGTACAGTGGCTTTAGCATCAACACAACAGCTTCGTTGACTGCCCAATTGAGCATGGAAATAGGAGCCGGGAATTGCACACAGCAAGACGGATTCAGGTTGGACGAAGGGATATACGGAAATGTGTTTACAGAGAACATCTTCCTTCGTTCTAGTTATGTGATAAACTGGGGCGACAGTGCAAGTGACTCAGGCAGCAGAACACATGTGGGCGCCGTCAATACTTATCGGCGGTACTCGTACGCGGGGATGTACACAATCCAGGTGGCGGTTTGCAACAATCCCGCCAACACCGTTGATCTATGCTGCGACAGCCTTTTATGGCCCATTGAAGTCGCTCTCAAAACATAGTTCCTTCTTTCCTCTCAAAACTGTTCTATGAACAATGAGAGCCTCCAGCCACACGTATTGTCTAGTCGTTTCCGTTCAAACACATTTCATTCTCTGATTTATGATTAACCATTCGTGGTGAATTAAAACATGCCGTTTTATATGTGTCCTATGCGCATGCGCACTGCTTGTGATGGATGATTCACGTGCACGTCGTAGAGGATCACGACGAAGCACTGCATCACGTACACCGTGCTATTGGATCCAAGAAACTACCATTTTCTGGGATAGGGTTAATTCATTTTGATTCGCATCCTGACTTGCTTTCGCCAAATTTACAGGTCAGAATCCATGATAGAGTCAACTCAACCATAAGCTGCCTGTACATTAATACAGGCGGATGACTTTTATGACAAGGAGAAGCTGTACGCACACACAAGCATTGCCGAGTGGATATTGCCAGCTATTTATGCAGGCCATGTCGACTGGGTGGTATGGGTCAAACCTCCCTGGGC
>JABACO010000018.1:8188843-8244891 GCA_013339895.1 Ephydatia muelleri
AAAGAGAAAAGAGAACTCTCTCTCCCTCCCTCTCCTCTCTCTCCTCACTCCCCTCCCCTCTCCCTCCCTCCCTCCCCCCTCTCCCTCCCTCCCTCCCCTCTCCTCCTCCTTCCCTCTCCCTCCCTTCCCTCTCCCTCCCTCCCTCTGCCTCCCTCCCTCTCCTCCTTCCTTCACTCTTGTTTTCTTGGTTTTGACAAAGCGCAGAAGCTGCCTGATAAATCCATCGTCCTCCTTCACGCTTGTGCACACAACCCTACTGGTGTTGACCCTAAGGTAAACTTGCATTCTATTGGTTGACCCTTTTAAGTAATGAATGTTTGGTCACAGTTGGAACAGTGGGCTGAAATCTCCAAGATCTGCAAGGTATGTGCTTGTGTGGTATTATGTTGTGTGGTACATACAATGTATATCAGTGTGTTTGGCATGTATGTACAAGCATGCTTATCATACAAATGTGTGTGTGTGTGTGTGCGTGTGCGTGTGCGTGTGTGTGTGTGTGTGTGGGTGTGTGTGGGGTGTGTGAGCAGGATAAGCAACACTTCTTGCTAGTGGATATGGCCTATCAAGGCTTTGCATCTGGTGACCTCGAGAGAGATGCAGCTGGCCTTCGCCACCTTGTGAAGGATGGACACAAAGTGATCCTCTGCCAGTCCTTCTCCAAAAACATGGGACTTTACGGTGAGCAGGTGCCCAGCCTGGCTGGGACTTGTATGGTCACATGCTGGTTCCCTAGGGGAGCGAGTGGGAGCTGTGACTGTGCTGTGTAACAATGAACAGGAGGTGGCGGCTGTTGACTCACAGATGAAGATCATCATACGACCACTCTACTCCAACCCTCCCATCAACGGGGCCAGGATTGCTATCGAGCTCCTAACCCAAAGCGATCTCTACAAAGAATGGTTGGTGATTGTTGGTTTTAAGCCATCATACACATATACACACACACACACACACACACACACATACCACATACGCACACACACACACACACCACACACACACATGTAGCATGCATGTGAGCTACGACCGTATGGACACACCAAACTCTGTTTAAGTTTGTCCTCTCCTTTTTGCCCTCTAGGCTTGGTGAACTTAAGGTCATGGCTGGTAGGATCATCAGAATGAGAGAATTGTTATGGCAAGGTCTTCAGAGGGAAGGTGGGCATATATCCTCACATCCACATCCCTGGTCACACTCACATGTCAACCACACCCCGATCACCAACAGGGTCCACCAGGAACTGGTCCCACATCAAAGACCAGATTGGAATGTTCTGTTACTCTGGGCTTAGCCCCCAGCAGGTGGAGAAACTGAAACAAGACAATGCCATTTATATGACCAAAGATGGTCGTGTGTCGATGGTGGCCATCACCCCTGACAACGTGGATTATATTGCCAAAGCAATTCATCAGGTCACGAAGTAAACTGATGTAAATGTTACATGATTTTGTAATTCGCTGCTTATTAAAAATTTCAAAGAATTAAATAAATAAGGTTCATCTGAAGACCTTCATCAGTTTATTACTAATTATCAAATAATGCTGACAAAACCGTGAACACAAACATTAAAATACAAACACATATAATATAATGATGATGACTTTTCAATTGTGAAATACAATACTCTGATAAAATGTTCTGAGAAATTGTCTTCTTCTGACTTGCACTGCTCTGGTCAACGCCTCTGTGCTGTTGTTGAAGTTCAACTCTGGTTGCCCAGCAACCTGGGTCTATGTAAGCAAATGTGAAGGCTGCAACATACATTACATAACTCACTGCAGCCATTTGCTTCAGAGCAGTCTTTGTTTTTGGAGTGAATATCTGCTTTGGAGTTAAGTGAATGAGTTGCTACAATATACAGAAAGCCCCTCCCCTCAGTACAGGATGACCCCGCCCCCATCATTACATAGGGCATGATGGATACATATGATGTATTCGATAATCGTCATGTCCCAGAGGTGGATGTAAAGTGACTCTGTTGTACTGCTAAGAGGGGGATGGGGAGGAGGGATAATGGGCACAGTACAACCAATGTGTAGCCTGCCTGACCTGCTGTGGTTACGAAGTGTAGCAAACGCCAGTTCATAATCTACAGGTTTAAGGAACTGGCACAGTATGACAACCTGTGTAGGAGGAAAGGTGTGTGTGTGTGTGTGTGTATGTGTGTGTGTGTGTGTGTATGTGAAGGTCGAACATTCAATGATGTGACAACGCATCTCAACAAAACACACATGTGTGTAGTAACTGAGGTGGGAGCAACAGTTAATGATCCTTCTATACACCTGTGTGTGAGTATGTGTGGTGGGGCATACCCAATATTAACCAAGACAGACACAGATACACATCGCTCAAGGACCACACCTGCTGACTCCATATCTCTGCTGGCACGTCATCTTCAAAGTACCTTGATGGCACCACACCTGATTCCAAATAATGCCCCAGGGCCGCTCCATGCTTTCCCGTAGCTAAAAGCCAGTACCAATGAATGGACAGAGTATAAGGATCTCCATGGTTACCATTGAACAGATCAGCCTGCAAGAGCAGCCAAGATGGCCGTGTTGGTTGCAGCTGCAGTGCCCGCCTGAGTGTCGATGACAATGCTCTGAGCACATGGTCTGATTCTATGCTCTCTGGGCTATGGTAGGGAGGAGGGCACACAATTGGTTTACCCTCTAACATGACATAATGTGATGCTACACCAGTATACAATACAATTAAATGCACCATGTCACCACCACCCTTGGAACTATGCAAACACTATGGGATGTTGTCATGACACACAGACACACAAACACAGACACACACAGACACACATACAGACACAGACACACATATAGACACACACAGACAGACACACACACAGACACACACACAGACACACACACAGACACACACACAGACACAGACACACACAGACACACACACAGACACACACACACAGACACACACACACACAGACACACACACAGACACACACACACACACACACACACACACACACACACACACACACACACACACACACACACACACACACACACACACACACACACACACACACACACACACACACACACACACACACACACACACACACACACACACACACACACACACACACTATAGTTGCAGGTGCAAAACTCACTTGCCAATAGCAGTAGGCCAGTGAGTAACATATTCTGTTACAATCTCATCTTCAGGTTTCTTAAGGGTAAAACCAGCTGTTCTTCAGTACTACTGTGGTGATGTGTGCAACACAACGTACCGCAAGCATGTTCCAAATCCGTGCCACTCCGGCCAACAGGAAGGAAATGCTGTGAGGATCCTCATGAGCCACACCAAAGAACCAATGGAACATCTTAAAAGTTTGCATGTAAAATACACCACAAACACCTACTGTCATATTCTCAATGAGGATATCCAGATATGACCTGTGCAAACAAACAGATCAGGTAAACACAACCCTTAGTCTCAAAAGAACCCTCCTCCCCATCACCGTGGCACCCTCCTCCCCATCACCATCTTACCTGAACTTGCTCTGTTTATCAGCCTTGTTCTCTGCATTGCCCACAGGAGGGGCAAAGACGCTTAACACTGAAGAGGTTATATGGACATAGCTACTATTTAGACATCCACTCACAGTACCCCCACCACGCACACACACACACACACACACACACACACACACACACACACACACACACACACACACACACACAACTCAAACCTGCTTCAAAGAAGTCTCGTGTCGGCTTCCTCATATCCTTGTCATCCTGCTGACTCAGCACGACAGCAGCCAACCGGGGTGGTACCTAGCCACACCCTTTATCACCATGGTAACCAAAATGAGCTAAGAAGATGTACCTTGCCTGGGATGAATGGCTCACAGCTGGCCAGGAACGAGTAGCGCCTCGCATTAAGCAGGAAGGCCCCAACAACGCTGATACTGACTGGGTCCATGGATCCGTCTGTGAAGGTCAAAACAGGTGTTGTAACCACTGAATCACTTTCTCTTGTAGGTTCTGGCTCCTCCCCCTTGTGAGAATGTACAGAGGGAGAGGGATAGGAACTCCCTTCCTCCCCTCTGGTTCCTCCCCTCTGGTTCCTCCCCTCACCAGTCTGGCTTTCCTTGTAGTAAATCTGTGCTTTGTCTGCCAGCTGCTGCTGCTGTGCTGACAGACTGCCAACTGCCCTATGGTTGAAAGGGAACGTTTGGACAGCAAATCAAAGACACACTCCTCAACAACAAACTTGTCTTTCTGACTGATGGCCGTTAATAGTTCTATAGTGAACTTCTGCTCCTGCAGACCTGGTTCAAGCTGTGGCTTGACGTAAGGGGAGCACTTGGTGGTCAGCAACTTCAGTGCTTCATGCAAGAACTCGAGACTGGTAGCGTACAACTGTTGGACGGACATCATCCCACAACACAGCGTGGGGGGAGGAGTTACCTTGGCTGTTCTGAGGAAAGTAGATCTTCTCACAAGGGCGTTGTACTTCACCAGCAGAATGGGATCGGGGATGTTCTCCTGAGACGCATATCCCTTCCCAAAGCCAGACCACTGCAGGACCCACAAGTCAACTTGCATCAGATGCAGACAAGCGACAGAACACTGTAAACCTTTTGAACAAATGCTCGCTGTTCGGGAGGTGCAAGGAATTTGAAGAGTTCATCGATTGCAGAGAGAAGCGCCTGTGGAGTGGTTGCCCAGAGCAACTGTCTCTCCAGCTGTGGCACCTTGGCGATGATGTCACACTCCTCCTGAACACTGAAGTCAACTGATGGAGGCGTTACACTGGATCCAGGCAAATGACTGCGCAGTAGCTGTTCATCCTAAAGTATATAGTCATTTAAATGTAGTGGAGATGGGAGACATACTAACCTCAGCTGCCACTAGTCCCTGTACTGCGAGACCTCCTATGTCCACACTCATATCCACTGAACAGCACATAATTCTAGGAGTGGATAGCAAATGTCAATGAACTGAAACAAACAAATTCAAAAGGAAAGAAACAACAAAAGACGCAGCCGCCTTATAAAACGTACCTCACAAAGCTCTGTAAACGATTCAGTGACTGTTGGGTTTGATTGGTCAGCAGTGCTTGCTTGCAAATCTGTGCAAAACAACGTCTAAGAACAGTTCAAAGACAATCAACTTGGCTAATTTACATGAACAAAGTAGTCCAAGATTTTTCTCTCTCCTCTAGAGAGCAGCTGCATCACACGAGGACTAATCTTATTTCCCTCCAGAATATTCCACACTGCATTGCATAGGCAGACCCTAGTGACACTAGGAATGGTCAAAAAGTCCTCCTCTAGTTTTTGCTTTTTAACTGGCGGCCCTTCGTCTTGGCTTTTCTCAAAGGCTGCAGCCTGTAGCTCCATGATGACTCTAGACATGCTTGAGAGCTTTGTGTCACCTTCGAGCATACCAATACTCTCCTTGTCAGCAGGAGGAGGACAAGAGACATTATATGACTGCATTGCAAAAAAAGGACACAATCCAACTCACCTCAAATTCACTTGGCCGCAGCCTCAACCTCTCAATCTTTTGTGCAACGGAATTTGTTTCCAAATGATGCTCACCTTCTTCTGAGGGCAACATACCCAGACAAGCAAGGAGATAACCATTGAGTTTAGTTCTGTCAATCAGTGGTGGAGTGTTAGAGAGAGACTGCAGGAGCTGCCTGGACCTGCAGAAGGCTGCATAGGCTTTCGTATAGTCACCACATTTAAAATGTACAGCTCCTAAATGAAACAGCACCTGCCAAAGGTTGTGAAGCCAAGAGATGTGAGGGTGTGGAGCACAACGAAAACGTGAGTGTGCATGGTGTGTGTGTGTGTGTGTGTGTGTGTGAGCATATGTGTGTGTATGGTGTGTGTATATGGTGTGTCCATGTGTGTGTGTGTGTGTGTGTGTGTGTGTGTGTGTGTGTGTGTGTGTGTGTGTGTGTGTGTGATAGAGCCGGATATGAAAGGATACGTATTCATATGAGGGTGGCAGGTTACGAAGGTGCCATACCTAACCCGAGGACTCACCTGGCTCCACACAGCATCCCCAGATGAGTGCATCTCTCCCAGGGGAGGACCAAGCGTGTAGAATGCCTTGCCTCCATTTTGATTTGGAAGAGGCAAGGACAGGGAAGGTGTGGGGAGGGCCATGTCTTGTGGTGCTTTATCACACACAGTGCTCAGGAAGGTGACAGCGTCGTTCACCTGGCGCTCAGTCTAAACACAACAAAAAAAGAGCCGTCACAAGCCGTGCAGAAGCACACAAATGGGCTGCTGCTACAAGTAATGGCTGGTGTGCACAGAGGCACAGTTACACATTTTTTTCTTTTTCTTTTTTAATTTTTTGCATCAACGCACCTGTGTCAAAATCTGCTCTGTTGCAGAGCTGATGGTGTCGCCAGGCACAGGTGTGGCACTAGGCGACCATCTGAGGCTAACTCTCACAACCCAGAGATGGAATAGCACCTGAGCACTGAGAGCCAAGGGGCCACTACCTGCCCAGTCACTACCTCCATTGAGGGGATGGGCTTTCACAAGGGAGCTCAAAAGGGCATACTGAGTACCAAGATTCAAACTGTTCGCAAGAAAACAAAATTTTCAGGCGTGTTAATCGTAAATTTCTATTAGAAGCTCACTTCTTCTCAAAAAAGCCCAGGTCCCACTTAAGAAAAGCTCCCATGAACAGTGCACATTCGACCAGCGTTCTCCTCTTCTCTTCGGATATTCCCGGTCCCTCAGGTACGGGCTGCAGCAAACAACACTTGACGCCCAAGGCAAGGCGTCAGCAATAGCTGACCTGTCCCTGTATGAGACCAGCTTTTTCTAGAAAAGTCGTAATCAGTTGCAAGGCGGTGGGTTCCACTACGATAAAAAACGATACGGTTATGTCCTACTAACCCCACACCATTCATTGCCCCCACCATTTGGGTTTATCAGGAGGGTATTAAGATGGCTCCTGAACTTATCTGGGCAGAGCACCAGCTCGAACCAGAAAACAGGGAGGTCTTTGGCAGTGGCTAATTTAAACTGGAACTCCTCTACTGCCATCTTCAACAGTCAACACGTGCCATTTTGTGGCTGCACTGAGCATGCGTATCCATTGACGAGGCGGGAAAATTAGCGATTATGAATACGGGGAAAATGAACGAGCTCAAGAAGGAGCTTAAAGGATGGGAGAACATGTTTCAGAGAAAATATGGGCGAAAACCAACAAAGGTTATCGCACTCGTCTCACATAGCGTAATAATAGCTTAAAATCGCTGATTGCCAATTCCGACAGATCGACATACAAAACAGCTCAGAGGAGATACGAGGTATTATAAGGTATTGTAAGGTTTTTCGCACGTTACATATGCCCTCGGTCTTTGGTAGCTGCCTACCGTGAGTACCAGGAGTTAAAGCATAAAGAGAATGCTGATGTATGTGCTGGTTGGATAGACTAGAGAACTATGCTTAGCAAATTATGGCTTTCATGTGCTAACACCACCATCAGCCATTGTGTGAGTCAACTACAAGCTTCACACAAACGTCGAGCGAGCTCCGCCCATCTTCAAGTATGGCTGAAGTTGACGGCGCGTTTGCACCTTCTCTAAATAAGGCTCACCGTCATCCCACAAACCCAATCCCTCATGTGGTGAGTGAGGAGAAGAGGAATCCTATTTGGAATCTCCGAAAGTTTTCCAAAGATGGATGCTTCAAGACTGTGCAGATATCAGGACACTCTTCCGAAGACAGCCGTCTTGAAACTGCACAGATATCAGGACACAAGAGCTGTTCAGAGCAAGGTGACAAAGACAGCAGCCAACCTGACTTACAGAGAAGGGTAAGAAACAGTGGGTCTGGGGAGGGGTGACTAAACCATTGTGTGCTGGTACTGCAGGGCAGTGATGGTTCGTCTATTCTGAAGGAGCTGGAGATGATTCAGGAGTCACTCAGAATCAGAAACGATTCTAGCCACAGCCACCCGAACAAGGGACCATTGAGGTAGGAAGACCCTCTTAGCTTTAGCTGGTGATCCAACATTGCATTAATTCTCAAAAGCAATGACGAAGAATCTCTTCCTATGGCTGGATACTACTGCCACCAATCACATTCTTCTCAAAGATGGAGACATGCCAAAATATCAACTGAGTGGATGGAACGTTGCTATAGAGACCTGAACAAGTCATCCCCCTCAGGAGTTACTCTGAGCCAGAACACCTTGGATGCCAAAGGATTTCATATGGATGGAGGAGTGCATACCCCTTGCCATGGAGATGGAGGAGCTCCTGGTCATAGTGATGAAGGAGTATATAATTGTGGCCATGGTGATGCAGGAGTGCATACTCGAGCTCCTTGTCGTGGTCCTGGTGATGACATGCCAACCAGTTCTGGCTCCAGATCGGCCAGCTGCTATCAGCACAGAGCTACCTCGCCTCCCAGTGTGCTGGCAATGCTGGAGGAAGGTAAAGTGGTGAAACCTGACCAACCAGTCATGCAGGCTCGCAATTTTGAAGGTGACCAGGCTGTGAGGACACAGGGTGACCAGGGTGTGAGGGCACAGGTGACCAGGCTGTGAGGGCACAGGGTGACCAGGCTGTGAGGGCACAGGGTGACGCAGGCTGTGAGGACACGGGTGACCAGGCTGTGAGGACAACAGGGTGACCAGGCTGTGAGGACAACACAGGGTGACCAGGCTGTGAGGATAGAAGGTGGACAAGAAGTGAGGACAGAAGATGATCGACTAGCAATGACAGGTGGTTGTCACCTGGTGATGGGAACAGTAGGCTATGTGGAAGAGAGGGGTTCCATCCTTACAGTGGCCTGGGGAAGACCCAAACAAACCACACTCATCAGGAGGACTAGGGAGTAGCGCAACTCATAGAAGCAGAAATGGTGGCTGGGAGGAAAACTTCAGAGCACAAGGCTTGGCACAGATCTTCATCAGACACTGTCCATGAAGTTTCACTGGAATATGGGCCTCTCATTGGTCAAACACTATCAGAGCATTCAACAGAAATGTTTCCAGGAATTTCGAGTGGGGATCGAGATGAAAAGGTTGTGATGAATGAACATGTTTCAGTAGATAAGTCTTCACAGGCTTCTGGAGGCAGTTCTGCGGCCAGACTAGCCTCTGGGAAATCAAAGTGAGTGCAGTGTTGGACCTCTTGCAACATGAGTTTACCACAACCACTCCAACCCTCAGGTCTGTCAGCGAGAACTTTGTTAGGCTAAACATGAAGGTGAAGCGCTACTCCAGGACTGCACGTAAGATGACAGGGGCAGCCTACAAGCGTCAGAAGTGGAAGGCATACCACAAGGCACAGGACAGAGATGGGGGCGAGGGGAAGGGGAGGAGGACGACAGGAAGGTCTGCTGATACCTGTTTCAAATGTGGACGTCCAGGTCATTGGGCCAGCAATTGCACCGAGAGGGAGGGCTCAAAGAACTTAGGGCAGTTTGCAGGAGAGGCAGTGAAGGAGGGGGAGGAGGAGGAGGAGGAGGAAGAAATGGACCCGGCTTACCTGGCACAGCTGTCCCAAGAAAGTCCCTTCCCCAGTGTGGAGGGGGCAGCCATGATGGCCCTGGGGATCAAGCATGCACCAAGAAGATTGATGGAGGATTCCAGCACCAGCGAAGCGTGTCAGCAATACTTTCCTCCTCCCCCTTCCTTCCTGTTGCCTAGTGCCAATCCACCACCAACAGTAGAGCCACTCTTCAGCAGTCTGCCCTCAGGTGAGTAGCAAGAAGGACCAGGGAGGGACCATTTCTTCTTTCTGGGGGAGGGAGAGACTGTTCCATCCTTCTGGGGAGACCATTCCTTCCTTCTCCTTGACTCCCCTCTGTCTCCACACAGCCACCCCTCCAAGTGTGACTGAAGCGCTGAGGGAATGTGGTCACCAGTCCTTTAGGGCAGGGCAAGAGGAGGCAGTGTTGAGGGTGCTGGCTGGCCTCTCCACACTCCTGGTACTCCCCACAGGGTCGGGCAAGTCTCTGTGCTACCAACTGCCAGCGTACCTGTACGCACAGAGGTCACCTTGCATCACATTGGTCATATCCCCTCTCATCTCCCTCATGGAGGACCAGGTGTGTGTGTATGTGTGAGTATGTGTGTGCTGTATGTGTGTGCATGTATGTGTGCTGTGTGTGTGTGTATGTGTGTGTGTGTGTGTGTGTGTGCATGTGTGTGTGTGTGCATGTGTGTGTGTGCATGTGTGTGTGTGTGTATGTGTGTGTATGTGTGTGTATGTGTGTGTATGTGTGTGCATGTGTGTGTGTGTGTGCATGTGTGTGTGTGTGCTGTGTACGTGTGTGCATGTGTGTGTGTGTGTGTGTGTGTGTGTGTGCATGTACACATGTCACTTTATCATTTGGTCACTCCTTCAAAGGTCCGACGTTTCCCGCCGTGTCTTCGTGGTGCCTGTCTCCATGCCAACCTGACACACCCCCAGAAGGAAAAGGTTCTGAAAGACGTCAGTGAGGGGAAAGTTCAGGTCCTCCTGTTGTCCCCAGAGGCACTAGTGGGTGGAGCCAACTGGGGTGGGTGGAGCATCTATTCCCTCCGCAAGCTTCCCCCTGTGGCTTTCGCATGCATTGATGAGGCGCACTGTTTATCATCATGGAGCCACAACTTCAGACCCTCCTACCTGCGCTTGAACAAGGTAATATGCATCTTAGTTGTTTAAAATGATAGTTACATATCAGAGGGTGGAGATTGGAGCCTGCATAGCCTTTAGTGCTAAATATGGGCTCGTGTATATGATGTCATCTGTATACAACGTGCAATAGTTGGTTTGTAAATAATAATAATAATAACGAATTATTACTTATTGACTGTTAGTCATGTCCTAATGGCCGTATGAACAGGTGCTTAAAGAGAGTCTAGGTGTGTCCTGTGTACTGGCCATCACCGCCACAGCCACCAAGTCCACTGCAGCCTCTGTGTCCAGCCACCTGGCCATTGCAGTGGAGAATATCATAAGAGGCACTGCTCTTCCAGACAACCTCACCATCACTGTATCCTGTGAAGAGGACAAGGAAAAGGTATCAGAAGAGCTGTTAGTTATACCCCATGCTCTTTCTAATTGTCCAATCATGTTGAACATTTGTAAAGTTCCCTCCACTCCTTTTAAAGTTCCCTCCCGCTGTCTGTTGGCAGGCCCTTGTGCAGCTGTTGCAGGGTCCCACTTACAGCTGCCTGTCCTCCATCATTGTGTACTGCACCAGGCAACAGCAGACGGAACGTGTGGCCCAGATCCTTCGTACCTGCGTCCACATGCAGGCTTTAGATGGGGAGGAGGAAGGGAAGGGGGAGGAAGAGGAAGAGGTGGGCATTAACAGGAAGAGGGGGAGCAGGAAGTCTGCCGTTGGATCAAAGCCAAAGAAGCAGAAGATATGGTCAGCAGAATGCTATCATGCCGGACTGCCTGCCAGTCAGAGGAGAAAGGTCCAATCGGATTTCATGGCCGGCAAGCTCAGGATTGTGGTGGCGACAGTTGCGTTTGGAATGGGATTAAATAAGTCTGATGTTAGAGCTGTCATCCACTACAATATGCCAAAGAGCTTTGAAGCTTATGTGCAGGAAATTGGGAGGGCAGGAAGAGATGGACTCACTGCCTATTGTCATGCGTTCATTGATGATGAGGTGACCGTTGTTTCTGTTGCTCAATATTTGTCTTTACTCCTCTCTCATCCTTCCACCCCTCCCCATCCTCCCATCCCACCCCCATCCTCCTCCCCATCCTCTCAGGGCTCTGATCTTGCAGAGCTGCGAAAGCATTTGAATGGACACATGGCTGACTGGTTCACTGTTAAGCAACTAATCACTCGTGTGTTCCCCAAGTGTCGCTGTAGAGAGGCCAAGGCTGTTGAAAGGACTGGGGCTGAGGTTGCTGAAGGGACTGGGGCTCAGGGTATTGAAGGGACTGGGGCTGAGAGCACCAAAGAAGAAGATATTTGCCCAAAGCCTTACGTTAGATGTTGTGAAGGTCACGAGGTTTCCATGATCATAGAGACGCTGGTACAGGCTCTTGACGTGAGTGAGGAGTGTGTCTCCACTCTGCTCTGCTATCTGGAGCTAGAAGAGTGGGTGGAGGTCCTGAGTCCCACTCTGGACACCTGCACTCTCAAGTGCTATGGGGGACACAGGCAGCTCCGTGCCCTGGCCACCAAGGTTCCTGCCATTGCAGCAGCTGTAGCCAGACTCAAAGAGAAAGGTCAGTATTTGTGAAGCCTCTTCGAGTTAATGGAGCACATCTGCACATTTGTCTACACTCATTAACATAACTCACACATCCACACACACATCCACACCACACAACACACATATGCACACATGTATATACATGCGCACACACTAACACAACTCACTACACACATGCACACACACTAACACAACTCACTACACACATGCACACACACTACACACAATAACATTACACACACTACACACATGCACACACACAGGTTTGGAGTTGGAAACAGCAAGTACTTTGTCTTTTTCGGTGACATCTCTATCAGATTCCATGGGCTGGCAGTCCAGCATTGTTCGATCTGAGCTGAGGGGTCTTCAAAATAATGACAGAGGTACCAGCGGCAAGCCAAACCTCGCGAGCAGCGTAATGGTGGAGTTCACGGACCTGTCATACCACCTCCGTTGCCCTGGAGACCTAACAAACACGCAGCTGGACGGCCTGTGTGACCAACTTCATCTGAGAATGAGAGAGCACCAGGAGGAGGAACTGCACAACCTCCACCTCCTCCATGGGGTACTCAGGTCCTCTGTCAGGGGGCAGCAGCTGAAACACCTCATACAGCTGTACTTTGAGGATTGCTTGGATGACATAACCCTCACAAGTCTTGGCGTGCACATTTCCAAGCCGAGCCATTCTATTGGTGCAGATCTGAGGACCCAGATCTCAAGGGATGTGCGCAACTTGGTTGGTGTGCATTCTGATCGTGATTTCACAGGTCGTGCCATTGCCAGGATATTCAGTGGCATCTCGAGTCCTTGCTACCCTGCCGAAGTGTGGGGAAGAAAGAGCAACGCTTGGAGAAAGTATATTTCTGTGGACTTTGAACAGTTGTGTCAGCTAGCTACACAGGAGTTATTAGCAATGAGAGGTCACTGAATTGTGGGGAGGACTGAAAAATGCTCTAAAATTTCAACCTTTTTTATGTCAGAGTTTGTTACATTGGCACATCTACATCTAACACTGGTGACTACCATATATCTATAGCTGTCTTGAGTGGCATTTTTTGGGTTCCTCTGCATTCATTTTGGTTCAGAAATATGAAATCTGCTCTCTGCAGAGAATCTTTACACAGCCATCTTTAAAACATAAACAGTAGGGGTCTAATTAAAACGTAAAACTCCAGTGCTACTGCATAACATATCTTACGTAATCAAATTGGATGGGCTTTGCTTTTCAACATGCCCCCGACACAAAACAGAATTTACTGCTTAAAATTTATATGAGCGATGTACAGAGGGTACAGAGAGTACAGAGGGTACAGAGGGTACAGAGTGTACAGAGGGTACAGAGGGTACAGAGGGTACAGAGAGTACAGAGGGTACAGAGGGTACAGAGTGTACAGAGGGTACAGAGGGTACAGAGGGTACAGAGAGTACAGAGGGTACAGAGGGTACAGAGTGTACAGAGAGTACAGAGGGTACAGAGGGTACAGAGTATACAGAGGGTACAGAGTGTACAGAGGGTACAGAGGGTACAGAGGGTACAGAGAGTACAGAGGGTACAGAGGGTACAGAGTGTACAGAGGGTACAGAGGGTACAGAGTGTACAGAGGGTATTGTATGTTGGTTTTGAAGGGCTCTAAAGAATGCAGGGCAGGAGTTACACAGGGTGACCCACTGTCTATGTTTTTCTATGCAGTAGCTGTTTTGCCATTGATCAGGTCTCTTGCTTCCAAACCAAACTTTCTACAGTGCTGGTATGCAGATGACTCACATGTGCAGGGAAGCTGTCACAAATTTGTTTGTGGCTGATAAACTCATTCAACTAGGACCAGCATATGGCTACTTTGTAGAACCAACCAAAAGTGTTCTAGTAGTAGTACCACAATATGAAGATGCAGCTAAAGACTACTTCAAAGACTTGGGGATTACGGTGTCAGTGGCCATCTCTTCCTTAGAGGTGTGATTGGTTCTTAGGAGGACTGCAAAAACTTTATGAAACAAAACATTGACCACTGGGTGGAGGTTGTCAACAAAGTATCCAAGGAGCAGTCAAGGCGCCTCAGGTGGCTTTTAGCACTATTATCAAATCACTGCAGTGCAAATGGGAGACCTTACAGCATGCGATAACAACACAGTTTTTTCCTTCTTTACTAGAAGGAGCGGTCACTGATAATGAAAAGCTTTTGTTTCAGTTGCCAACATCCTTTGCTGCTCTTGGAATTTATGATGCAACTGCACTGCAAGCATACAACACATCCAAACATGGCATGCCACGGTGAGTGAAGCGACTAAGGATGTGATTGACTTCCAGCTCTTAATACTACCAGGAAGTCGAGGGTTAAGGCTAAGGAACAAGACTACATGCTACAATTTGAGAGTATCATACTTACCTTTAGCTATGATTGACAAAGAGCAATTCGAAGAGCACTGAAAGGAAAGGCATTAACTTAGCTCATCGTACTTCCACTTCAGAAATACCACTTTGACTTGTCCCCTATGCAGTTCCAAGATGGTCTAGCCATACGTTATTTGCGGGATCCTCCTTGTCTACCTCCCAGATGTGATGGATGTGGGACCACCTTGTCCCTTCAACATGTCCTGGATTGCAACAAGGGAGGACTTGTCATTCAGAGACATAATGAAATCAGAGACTGCATAGGAGATATGGCGGAGCCAAGTCATCAAGGAGCCAGTTGTCAGAGAAGCTGATGTTAGCACAGGAGATGATGGGCTGCGACTTGATTTGGCTCAGGTGGAGGCATTATTTGGGGATAAGAGGTGCATGGCAACCTCAGGTGGAGGCATTATTTGGGGATGAGGTGCATGGCAACCTCAGGTGGAGGCATTATTTGGGGATAAGAGGTGCATGGCAACCTCATGTGGAGGCATTATTTGGGGATAAGAGGTGCATGGCAACCTCATGTGGAGGCATTATTTGGGGATAAGAGGTGCATGGCAACCTCAGGTGGAGGCGTTATTTGACATCAAAGTCATTGACACTGATGCTCCATCTCATCGCAACTGTTCACCTGAATCAGTCTTGGAGTCTGGAGCTAAAAAGAAGAAGAGGATTTATGAGCAGGCTGTATCTGAGCGGAGAGGAAACTTTACACCACTAGTGATGTCAGTTGATGAACTTCTCCACAGAGAGGCTGGACATTTTTTGAAAAGACTAGTGGCAAACCTGTTGGCTTGGTAGTGTCACTCAGCAGAAGTTCGACGCCGCACACAACTTTATACCATCTCAGTGGGCGAAACAGAGAAGTGTGTGAGTCGTGCTTTGCCCTACCGCCTGTGTCAGGTGTAGGGGTCCATTTAGCCCCACTGTTTTTTTGTTTTTTTTTTGTCTTTTGTTCGTCCTTTTTTATTGTCGATGCTGCTGCAGCAACCTTCTTATTGTCTTTCGCTTTTGGTTTAGTTCAGCATGTAATCGGGTAATTTTGTAAACGCTGTGTAGTTTCGTGCACATCGTTTATCTACATCCTATCGTTGATCAATTTAACCAAGGACAGTGTCCTGACCAAATCGATGGGTTGCCTCCCCCAGGGATCATTGGACTACAATTTTAGGACTTGCGTCCATTTCACCATATGAATGCGATGTGTAGGCTGAGTGTTGATATCAGGCTCAATGAAATCATGCTTTCCTCTTTGTTGAACGCTGGTCGGGTCCTCGTCCGCAAAATAAACAATTGACATGTCTAAAATACTAGTAAATAATACCAAATTAAGATTATCACACGAGAGCGGATGACTGCTTGTTCCCATTGGCAACCCATGCCATGCCATGCATATGCGCTTCCAATTGAATAGATACGAGCTGAAAATGTGTTCCTGTTCGTATAAGCATGTGAGCAAAAACAAATCCTGAATTCGACCCTCAAAAGTCATTCTTAAGGATTGGGGAGCTTCAAAGGTCATCCTTAGGATAAATTAATACAAGTATACATTGGTGCATCTAATACTGGTGACTAAAATATTTCCATAGCAGTCTAAGTGGCATTTTGGGGTTCCTCTGTGATAGTTTTGGCTCAAAAATGTTGAAATCTTCTCTCTGTAGCCTTGTTAGGAAGTCTTCACACAACACCTTATATAAACAGAGAACCATTTTTAACATGGCAGATCTTAAGAGTGGACCTGATACCTACAGCTGGAAGTAGTGCTCTTGTTACCATGGAGTCAAGTTTGTTGCCAAGGGAACGAGCCTACAGCTGCACCGATGATGGAGTACATTGTATAGCGATTGCAAACTACCTTAAGTAGGTGGGTGTGGCCTAGACTGGCAAAGTCATACACTGCATTGTGCACGGATTGGTTAGAAGTCTCCTCCGCTCTTATAAAACTCTCCTGTGAAGCACCATGCTTGAAGAAGGGACAAAGGGGAGGAGGAAGAGGAGGTGTGGCATACATATAAACCTTTACATTTGGTGTTTACAGTACAGGAACATATATATCAGTGTGGGCACACCCACCACACACATGCACAACACACACCACACACACACACCACACACACACACACCACACACACACACACACACACACACCACACACACACACACACACACACACACACACCACACACACCACACACACACACACACACCCCGAGCAGGGTGAATGCTAATGTCTGTGCAAACATCGCTGTACAGCTGTACTTAGGGAAGGAGGGGTGTGGTCTTACTCTCATAATGATGTCCATAGGGACGAAGACACACCTCTGTGTGCGATGATAAGCTGCAGCTCGTAGGACAGTGCAGATGCCCTCGGCCTTACCAAGATGGCTGCATGCGTGATCAGCTGCCACGCTCCTCACACCTGTGGTCAAAACGTCCTCAACACAGAGAGCACTCAACCCTTGCAAGTACCCATGGCTTCTAGTGTGAGGTAAAGAAGGGAAGAGAACGTATTCTCGGAGTAGTCCTCCAGCTCTCTGGTAGAAGAGTAGTGACTCAATGATAGGTTTGCTTCCTGTATTTTTACATTACAGTGGTGGTACTGTGATAGAGAAATGAGCATGCACGTTTGCATACCCTTGAGTCCAACAGTCTGCTGAACCACAGCTTTGAGAGTTTGTACCGCCCAACTGCCTAAATAGGTTAATACAATTATTAACCTGTTTAGGAATGTGTATGAGGAATTTACAGTTGCCAGGGTTACAGCCACTGGGTGTTTCGGAGGTTCCTTCTGTGAAAATATTTGTGAAAACTTAGCATTTGTAACTAGTCCTATACCTTATAAATAGCATCAATACTGTCCCTCCAGAATTGTACTCTCATCTTTCCAGTAGCCTTCTCCGTTACCAACTCTCTGATCTAGCATATGTTTCAGGCTTAGTGATTGAAGAATGGGCACGAGGAGCATACTTGTGCCGTTTCAACGTTGAAAGCCCTTATGGCGAAGACCGCTGATTGAACCTCTTTGGGCAGAAGAAGAGTGCACAAGTAGTGATCGAAGTCGTGTTTTCTAGGGAACATAATGTGCACTAAAAGCCACCATTTTTACGATATGCTTTTACCTCACTAACTCCAAACAGTAGTTGCCATTATTTGCAGCTGTTGCGTATAATCTTTTAGCGTGTTTCAAATACATCGACAGTGTTGTCCAAATAAGATTTAAATACACAAAATTTATAACCAGATGGATTGCTGCGTAATGTGTTTGGGGCCGAGATGACTCCGCCCCACACCGCCACGTCCTCCCGACAGCCACGGATGCTATAATTCACCCATACAACGAAACACTACAAAAAATAGATTTCAACAAACAAAATACGAAAGGAAAAAAAAAAAAAAAGGAACAAATGGTTTGCAGAACGACTCCCCTATCGCGGGATAGTGATGTGTGAGTGGGCGACTTTTGCCTGCCCGGGCTTCCGGGCTCTGCGTGAAAACAAAAAGAACACACATATATAAACCACGTGACCACCTTGATAACAGCCCGCCCTGTGTCACTACTTGCCTGGCACTGTTAAGTTTTCTCAGCTGCAGCTGTTTCTCCTGAATAATCTCAGCCAACTGGTCGCTGCCATTAGTGGGATCATCGCGCACCATGTGCTGGAACTGCTTGGACATCCGAGTGATGTCTTCCCTCAGGGAACGAATGGTACAGTACAACTCCTCACCCTCCTCCACAGCACTGCGCATCTCCAGATGCACCAGGAGGGAACACAGCTCCAACTCCTCAGAGAAGGCATTCTTCAGAGGCACGGAGCGGTACCCTGTACGCAGGCACTGCACAGGGAACACTGCCTGGCCAAGGAAGTTTGCATCTCCAAACGCGTCTTCGTCTAGCACTGTGAACCTCAGCAGGGCAAGGGATGGATTGTTGATATCAAAGTCACACCCTTCGTTCCAAACAGGGTTAAACCCATTCTCCTCTGTTGAGAATCTCATGACGACAAACATTCCCTCTTGACAATGGCAACAACTCACTGCAAGTGCTTGTACGGTACTTGTTGTAATCCACCTCCACACCAATCACCTCCACCTCCACCAGTGGGCACGTCATGCCGCGCCCTTGCCTCAGCAGGTGACGCCCACCAATGATCTACAGTTGTCATAGTAACCAAACGTGGATACACGGGTCACATGATGTAACCATGCCAACCTGCACAGAGAGGGTGATGGGATTGGTTTTCTGAGTGCTGATGTCCAAAGGGTTAAACCCTGCGTCGAACATGCAATCTGCCATTAGCACATAACCACACCTACAAATGAAGGGTGGGAGGGAAGGAGGGTGGGAGGGAAGGTTTGGAGATTATACAAAGCCCTTGAACAGATGAGACTCACTTTCCATTCTGCAGGAACTTTCCCTCGTTCAGTTGCATGAACTTGTCTCCAGTCTGGTAGTTGAGGGACACCATCTGACAGCCTCCGTTCCACATGGGGACCGGGTCATAATTACTCGAGTCCAGTCTCTGTCCCTTGGGGTACACCCTGTTCAGGTATGTGTGGGCGTGTCTAGGGGAGGGGTCAAGGAATACTCCCCTCCAGTAAATAGCCTTACACCAGAAGGCACACTTAGATGGTGGAACAGTACAATCCAACATAGAACAACATCCCCATGGAACAAGGCCAAGCCTATAGAACATGGCCACACCCGGAACAAGGGCACACCCTTTATCCCTCCAGAACAGAAACAGGATACACCAGAAACTGTGCAGCTAAACTCTTATTGTGGACAATCTTCTCCACCCTGGTCTCAACAAATGAACACATGTTGTAGTACTTGCCCATATCGTTCACTGGGTGGGCATCAAAAGGAAAAGTCACCTGAAATCCACAACCCTTAACCCACACCTACTTTTGTTTTCATCAAAAGGCACAGGACGACAGTAGGCGATGATATCGGACATCTCAATAGCAATCCTTTTCTTCTGCTCGTCCTTCTTTCTTTCCTTCTCTTTCTCCATCTGAGCCAGAGCATGCGAGTTAGCTTTATTGCGAGCCTCGTCGATCGCTTTTTGCCATTTAAGGATCTCCTCTAAGGACTGTGCCGCCACCATGAGCCCCACATGGTTCTCCTTCTCCTGCTCAGTGCACTCCGCCTTCAACACAGGAACAATTTTCAGGGCGTAAAGATTGTTCGAGGAGAGATGATGGATCTCTGTGGTACAACCGGAAATGTCGATGGCACCTTGCTGCAGATTCCCCAGTTGCCTGTCCTCTGTGACCTCATCCAGCTGCACCTCCTCCACGTGGTTGGCAGGAAACCACTTCTGCTTCTTGTTTCCACAGTCTCCCTTCCACCAGCCCCCTACATGCTTCTCCACATTGGTTACCATGGCGTCCTTACAGAAGGACAGTTCGTCGGGCCGCACAGCTGTGTAGTCAAAGAGAGCCTTACAGGTGATGGGTGTGGCCTTCTCCTCGTTAAAGGTGTAGTAAATAGGATGATAGTACACATCATCTGATTCCTGTGTAAATAAACATCAGGTGATATCATGTGACCCCCCTTTTACCATGGCAACTCACGGCTTCCCCGAGGCTTTTCAGCAGATCCTCATTGATGGCATACTTCAGTCTCATTCGCCGATACAGTGGGTTGGCCTCGTAATACTGGACCAGCTCCGTAAGGCTGTCAAAGATGGCAGAGCCGATGGAATACTGGCCACCATCCACCTCGATACGACAATGCTTCACTTTGCCCTCAGCCCTGTAGGACATGAATATGGAAAGCACATTCACACGCAAACACACTCACATACACACAGAGATCACACACACACACACACACACACACACACGCACACACACACACACACACACACACACACACACACACACACACACAACACACACCATACCTGAAAGAAATAGCATAATTCTTCTGCCCAGCCTTTGGGTTCTGTTCACTTGGCCGGATCAGAAAGGCTCCATCCATCCTCACTTTCTTGAGCATCTCTTCTGCTTCTGTTCGCGACAGGTTCTCATGGAACCAAGCCTTCCCAAGATGGCTGTTCTGCTGGGGCACTGGCTCAGCCAACACCTGCTCAAAGGTTTGACTCTTCAGAGGGTTGGTCTTGTAGTGCATGATCAACTCATAGATGGAGTCAAACAACGTCTGCTCGATGAGGTAGAACTTAGTCTTGCCTCCTTCAGACTTGGTTTGGATACGACAGTGGTTGTACTTGCCATCGCGACTACATGTATGACACACAAGTGGTACCCAATGGGGCATGAGGGGTACCCAATGGGGCATGAGGGGTACCCAATGGGGCATGAGGGGTACCCAATGGGGCATGAGGGGTACCCAATGGGGCATGAGTGGTACCCAATGGGGCATGAGGGGTACCCAATGGGGCATGAGGGGTACCCAATGGGGCATGAGGGGTACCCAATGGGGCATGAGGGGTACCCAATGGGGAAGCACTTACACAATGGGGAAGCACTTACACAAAGGACAATGAGTAGTCGCCAGTGAATGTGGTACTCTCTCGTACCAGGAAGGCTCCATTGACATCCTTGTAGTCTGTCAGCAGCTTCTCCGCAGCCACTCTCCCCCCTGCCAGCTTGCCATGGAACCACCTGAGGAGACAGCCACATGGTCACTCCTCCCACACACCTACACTTCCCACACATGTACACATAACAGCTGCACTCAAAGCTTACTTTTCCTTCAGGTGCTGCTCTGTTGATGGAAGTGTCTGTTGTGACAGCAACAGTGTGGTGAGTGGAACATGACAAAACACAAGATATTGTGAACACCTATACAACACATCCACACACATCAGCCTACACCACATCCACACACATCAGCCTACATCACACCCACACACCTCAGCCTACATCACATCCACACCTCAGCCTACATCACATCCACACACCTCAGCCTACATCACACCCACACACCTCAGCCTACATCACACCCACACACCTCAGCCTACATCACATCCACACACCTCAGCCTACACCACATCCACACATCAGCCTACATCACATCCACACACCTCAGCCTACATCACACCCACACACCTCAGCCTACATCACATCCACACACCTCAGCCTACACCACACCCACACACATCAGCCTACACCACACCCACACCCTCAGCCTACATCACACCCACACACCTCAGCCTACATCACATCCACCACCTCAGCCTACATCATACCCACACACCTCAGCCTACATCACATCCACACATCATCCTACTCATCCCACACCCACACATCAGCTACATCACACCCACACACCTCCTCAGCCTAATCACACCACACACCTCATCCTACATCACATCCACACCCTCAGCCTCACCCCACCCACCAGCCTACATCACACCCACACCACCTCAGCCTACATCACACCCACACACCTCAGCCTACATCACACCCACACACCTCAGCCTACATCACACCCACACACCTCAGCCTACATCACATCCACACACCTCAGCCTACACCACACCCCACACACCTCAGCCTACATCACACCCACACACCTCAGCCTACATCACACCCCACACACCTCAGCCCTACATCACACCCCACACACCTCAGCCTACATCACACCCACACACCTCAGCCTACATCACATCCACACACCTCAGTGTTAGTCTCAGTCTTGTCACCCCTCGTCCTCCTCCTTCTCCTGCTGTTCTGTGAAATAGAGCTTGTCTTCCGTCAACACAAAGTAATGCTTGGCCCAGTTCTGGGGAGGGGAAGGTGTTGAAAGTGAGGATGGGGAGGAGGAGGAGGACAGTTACCTTGTCTATCGGGTCCTGCATGAACAGGAGACCGTTGAGAATAGAATTACACAGATCTGAGTTGAAGGTCACACCCTCCTCCTCTGTAGGCATGGCATGATATAATATGTATGTAATTCCAGATATCTGGCTGCATAGCCCCTCCCACTAGGGCACCATGGCTCCACCCACCTCCAGCCTCTTCAGGCTTGATGTTACCAGAAGTCTCTTCCGTTCCATCAAGTTTCTTGTGCTGGTAGAAATTAATATACATTTTCTGCTGCAACCAAGCCATCACATTCTGCCTCCCACTCCCACCACTTTAACTGCCTCCCACTCCACCCCCTCCCATCCCCTCCACCCCCTCCACTCCACCTCACCCCCATCCCTCCACCCACCCCTCCACTCCACCTCAACCCCTATCCCTCCACCCACTCTCATCACCTCACCACCTACTTTGATGATGATCTTCCTTTTAAGGGCATTGGGTGATGGTAACTTCATTGCATTCACATCCACAAGTTCAGTCAGTAATGCATCTGCAATGACAACCCCATTATCAGTAACGTACCAGTAATGACACCCCCATTATCAGTAACGTACCAGTAATGACACCCCATTATCAGTAATGTACCAGTAATGACACCCCCATTATCAGTAACGTACCAGTAATGACACCCCCATTATCAGTAACGTACCAGTAATGACAACCCCCATTATCAGTAATGTACCAGTAATGACACTTTACAGTAATGCATCCAAAACAAGCACCCAATCGACTCCCAACTCAGTGAGGTCTCCTCCTCCCCATCCAACTCAGTGAGGTCTCCTCCCCAACCCAATGGGGTCTCCTCCTCCCTATCCCAACTCAGTGAGGTCTCCCCAACCCAATGGGGTCTCCTCCTCCCCATCCCAACTCAGAGAGGTCTCTCCCATCCCAACACCATGCTGTCCTCACATTACAGAGGGTCACAAATAGAAGAGGACTTACCTCCAAACACCTCCTTGAACTGTCTGGCCATGATCCGCTGTTGCTGGATGTCACAGTGCTGCTCTATGGACAGGATCACAGGGTACTCCGAGGTCACAAAGGCATGGTCTTTGATGGTCTTGATGACGTCAATGAACCTGATTTTGGAGGTCAGTGTGCGGCCGTGATAAATGATGGGATTGCCATCTGGCCCCTCCCAGCAGTCCACTGTGGAGGTGAGGGTGATAATGGGCGGGGTCAAGACAGGAAGTGATGTGCGTCCCCGGTGATGATGGGCGGGGTCAAGACAGCAGACATTTACAAGACAAGAGTGACTCACACTCAATACATCTGCAGCCCATTCGAAGCGCTCGTGAGTAGCATTCACACGATGATTCGCTGGAGTACTGGTTACCTGTCAGATACCTATTGCGAGAACAGTGTGCTTTAAAAAGAACGCTCTCATGTCATTACAGTGGACCCACGTATTGTGTGAGCTGGCTATCCAGTAGTGGGAGATAGGTCGATCCATGTCTTGGTAGATCTGTGCGTACTCCTCAGCAAAGACAGAATTTTGCTTCGAGAACAGAAAGTTGACAAACTGAGAAAATATTGAAAAGCACAAGACACCAGTAACCATAACAACCTAATGACCAACAAAACAAATTCCACTGCAACTTTGAGAACACACCACTGGTAGGTATCTATGGTAACCATAGTATCCACCCCCCTGAACCTGAACTATGCAGGGTCTGAGCAGTAAGCTGAATATCATCGGGCATAGTTGATTACCAATGGAAGTCATACAGCCAGTGAATTAACTTAGCTTACAGTTGGTTAACAGATGAGTGTATTTACAAATTAAAGACAATACAATCACACATCTACTAAAAGCAAGTGTATGGATAGGACCTATCATTACAAACTAAGACTGACAACTACATCAATTGATTTAAACATCATTGCGCCACAACACGTAATCATAATCCTTGCTCATATTGAAGATGTGTGGGACATAGAATACAAATCTGATTCAAGCAATATTTAGTTCTTTTACACAAACAGACAATCTTGCAGACACAATTAGCACACTGCGCATATACAGCTTCTCAAAGTGATTTGAAATTTCAAACGGATCAATATTCACGACCATCCTCGCTATAGAAGGTTTATGGGGAGTGGCTCACCTCAGGAAGAAGCAGGGAAGGGAGGCGTGGGTCGCGCACTGTACGATTGGGCACTCTGGCGTACTCTCTTATCAGCCCCGCCAAGTACACAGTGTCATCAGCACGCATGTCCTGCAATGGAAAAGTGATGTCAGTAGCCCCTCCCCTTGCCCACCCACAGGAAGTGGTCCCTCTCTCACCTTCTGCTCCTCTCTGAAGAACATTTGGACCTCACTAAACGTGAGGCTCTGACGATCAGCACAAAAAGGATAGAACCTTTCGCCAATCTTTAAAACAGAGCACATGGTAACCACGGTGATTCCGATGGTGAGTGGCTCACCGTCTTGACGTGTATTGTGCTATGGTAGAGGTTAAAGAAGTCTTCTACTCCCATGCGCCCTGCCCGGCTGTAGTCAAAATCCTGCAGGGGATTTGGAAGGCATTCAAAGTGACGATTTCACAGTTTTTATAAACAATTCCCTTCTTGCAAAGCATGCTTACACCCAACAGATAAAGAGAAAAAAAACAGCATGTATGTCTCTAGGAGTCTCACAATCAATACACAGGGTCCCTGAAAAAAATCAAAGCACGAGAAGCAAAGCCTCCTCTCCCCCCACTCTCCACAACCTTCCCAATCAATTAATTCCTAAGTTATGGAATTTGCCAAGTGACACTAATGGATTCAAGTTGCATAGAGAAAGCAAACACCTGCAGTGACAAATGTAAACAATACCGTGCATGTACTATAAAATGCAAGAATTGTGACGTGTGTGTGTGTGTGTGTGTGTGTGTGTGGCATTGTGTTTGTTGGTGACACAATGAGGGCAGTGGAACTTTTGGCCTACAGAACATTATGCAAAGAAGACTTGGGAGATGAATACCCTCCACACAGCACAGCTGGAGGTCCAACAGTCCATGTAACCAAGGGTTACCACACTGTTCAACCTCACAAAACTCCCAGACAGAATTTGTTTTGCAAATACATAACACAGTCCCATACAGAATACTCTTACAACCTGAATCACAACACCTGCACACCATAGCCTTCTAACTCGCACAAAATCCTACTTTGGTCGCAATATACCTTCCCACCCTCTCCCAATACAACCTTCCCCTCTCTCCCTCACCAAGCAATACAACCTTCCCCTCCCACCCTCTCCCTCACCAAACACACAAAAATCGCGCCCTCCTTCATGACAACCGTGGATACCTACTGTAAACAGCTGCCTGGCTTTGTTAAGAAGGGCCTTGGAGCTAATCCTCAAAATGTACTTCTTCAATTCGATTTGTCCAATTGTGCTGTGAGGCAGAAAGGTCAGCCTAAATGTCCGTCCACACGCACACAACACTAACATACAGACTGTCTCCAGACGGTTCCAAGGCAAGGAACTCCTTGTTCAGCCACCTGCAGGTGAGAAAGCCAGTGTGACAAGGAGCATAGTCTCTGGCATCATCCTTACCGATGGGTCAACAGATGGGAGGCGAAGTTCCCAGCGAGTGTGACGTGCTTCAATGCTTTCACCCAAGCGTCGCACTCGTCCCTACACAACGCTGTGGCGGGCGACGATAAGAATGCACACGTGAGCAAACTCCGTGTCCCACCATCCCCTAACCACCCCCCTCCGGGAGTCTCTTCTTTTTTCTCGCTCACTCACCTGCCACGCTTAGCGTAGTGAGCCTAAACTCCGCGCCATGGTAAATAACAAAGCAACAGTATTGGTCCACCTTCTTCGCCTCATCCGGCAGTCGCTCGAAATCCTTTGAGCTGATTCCTTCTCTCACTTCTTTTATCTCTCGGATGTCAACTACGAAGGAGAAAGGAGAACAATGTAAGCACGAGTATCCGACGAAGTTGAAAACAGAGTACTGGATTCTTCCGCAACAGTTCGAGTGCCCTTGCTCAATGGGTATTGCACGACCTCAAAGGTGTCTACTTTTAGACAGAACAGTTTCTTCTCTGGCCTCCTTTTTCTCGCTGGAAACCTCACCATGACGGTACCCCCGTTCCAAGGCACTTAGTATCGTTCCGATGTCGGCTCCTGACACGGCGCCTGGGATTTGCGACATGGCTAGCTAGCCGATGACGCGCCGTTGAGGAGCGAAGAAGGATTGGGAGGCAACTTCGGCTCGTGTCAAGACGCACTAAAGTTCACGCTTGTTTACGAATTCTGTTTCACAAGCTGACTATTGCATCACGTGCGCACAAACATCTGCTTTTATTAATCACGCATGCGTGTTTAATTCCCTTTTTGTCGGGACCACGAGGTAGTGCAATGGTGAGGGTGTTGGTGGAAGCAAAAACGTCGGTTTCATACGTGTACATGGCGTGTCATAGGTATTCAAGCGCTTCGTCGAGATCGGGCGTGTAGCCCTCATCAACACCGGACCTAGCGAAGGCAAATTGTGTGTTATCATCGATGTAATTGATCAGAGAAGAGTAAGTTTATATACATCAGTATAACCATCGTTCTGAGAGACAATCCATGCACTTCCCTTTGTTCCCAGGGCCTGGTGACTGGTCCGACGAGCGGTGTTGTGCGACAACCTATGAACTTCGCACACTTAAACCTCCTGGACATCAAGATTAGGATCCCGCGATCTGCACGTGATGTAACGGTCAAGAAAGCATGGGAGAAGGCCGAGGTTACAAAGCAGTGGGAAGAGACGAGCTACGCTAAGAGACTGGTGAAGAGACTCACAAGGGCGTCTCTGACTGATTTCGATCGTTTCAAGCTTATGGTTCTTAAGAAACAGGTACAGTGATCCTTTATGACCACTGCACGTGACCTACTTACAACTTGTACACAGAAATCCAAACTGATCCGCGGTCACGTGAAGAAGCTTAAGAAAACCGCTGCTTAAAAAGCATTCACATCTATGTACATAGAATTGTGCCATGTTGTTGCCATGTGGTTGCAACGTGTTGCATTTTGAGGTCGAGCATCAAAATGAATGGATTATACACGGTGGTCTACGTGTCTATAATTTCTTCAAAATTAGTACGGCATTGTCTAGCATGTAATACTCCTTAGTTAGGTCGCCTTCAGATAGATACGGCAGACGAGTCAGGGCGACGGGCTGAAAGCCTAGGGGTGCGACAACGTTCTTCCACAAGGCGGTTACACCTTCCTCCCAGCTGCCGCTACTTATTTCAAGCCTTTCAGATGGTTTCGTCTTCCGAGTTCCTGCGTTGCGAAACGAAGTGGCCGGTGTGTTTAATAAGACATGGGAGAATACCTTGTTCGACGAAAGGAGCAAAGGGCAGTACAAGAGCAATGACGAGCAGTCCTCCTATCTCAAGTTGTCCATATGCCTGCGACAACAGCGTTCTTGGTTTGTCACAGCGGTCCAGGACGTTTAGTATTGATATGAGGTTGTAGGTAGGAGCGGATGGTCCGTACCACTTGTCCAGGTCCAGCACACTGAGGGAAGACCTGCAATAGCTCCGGGGTCACGAAAATCAATTTGAAAACCTTACCGGAAATTCTTCCGCTGTAGTGCGCGTCTCATCAAGACCGAAGCTTCTGTCACACATACTGATGTGGCAAATTCACCGAATTGCTGTGTGACACAGCCATCGCCCGCTCCTATATCCAGCAAAGTACTCGATGTCCGGTCACGTTCGAAATGTGCCCGTGAAATAAGTTTACGGAGGTGCAGTTTAGAGAATACGAACATGTGCCCCCTTTCGAGTAGGCTGATAAGATAAGATAAGTTTTTGACAACTGTACGTACGAATGCAGTGCGTGCACAAATCATACAGCCACTTGTTTGTACCCGTTAATGTCCGTGCGTGAGAGAAACAGGCAAAGGAGAATATTGACAAAGGAATAGAGAAGCTGTAAGCAGACGTTGTGTGCAGTCCATACGCAATCGTTAATGAACGCGTTGGTTTCGTCGTCCCTATCGAGCTGGACAAAGCAGTCCGCAAGTTCTGGAGGTAGGCGGGTTGGATCACACGAATAGCAGTGCTGCGGAGGGATAGGCCGCGGAACTGTTCACGTGAGACTTTAATAGTCCCTGTGGTTACATGCCCCATCTCGTACTACCTTTCCTATCTTCGCCTTAGAAGGCCGACCTTGGGACTCGTCCATGTACTCTTCCAACGCATTTCGTAACAGCCGCCTAGAACTCAAACGCATATTTAATTTAACCAATATTTGTATTCTAATATTAATAATATTAATAATCATGGAGGAAGTGCAGTTCAGCTCTCTTCTTGAAAAGAGCTCATTGGCAGATAGGGCTAGGCTATTATCAATCACATCTCCACATGCTGCTGCCTGGATTTCTGTTACTCCATCCATTAGTCAGGGCTTACATCTCCTCCCCAATGAATTCCAAGTTGCAGTTCAGTGGTGGCTTGGCATTAATCCATCACCACATCTAGTCAGGATGGATCTCTCTTGATATGCCCTTTCTGTCCCAGTAGTACATTGGACACTTTAGGACATCATTGCGTTACCTGTCGATGTGGTGGGGATGTAACGACACGGCACAATGCCCTGAGAAACATGCTCTATACTACCCTTCATCGCGCAGGTTTGTCAGCTCATCTCGAAGAGGGTAGCAGTTGGAGTATTGAAAAGCCAAAGTCTCGTCCAGCAGATATTTTAGTGGCTAACTGGGACAGAGGCTTTTCTGCTGCTTTTGATGTCTCAGTGACATCCCCGCTTAATCCTTTACACATTGTAGAAGCGGGCATATCACCTGGGGCAGCAGCAAAGGCAACAGAGGAACGCAAACATAGGAACAATGACGCGAAGTGTGAAGAGTTGGGATGGCGCTGCATTCCAATGGTGGTGGAGTCTTATGGTTGTTGGGGCACAGAGGCGAGGCAGGCTTTGTCGCCATTGGCCTCACGACTGGCTGTTCGAACCAACACTTACAAATCCCAAATGCTGAACAGTCTATATGGTCGTCTTAACCTCACTTTGATTAGGTGCAATACTAGAGCCATACTTAGCAGGTCTCACTTTGCTTCTTGTGAGCAAGTTGTTCCGGACGATGTTTTTGTCTATTAACTTTAAGGTGTTTGATTTATTGTATGATAATAATAATAATAATTCCAATAATAATAATCATAGTATCATTGCGTCGGCCAATTGGCATCCCTTTGTGGCAAATAGCCAATACGTTACTTGAGGTTCAACATATCAGTTTAATTCGTACATACCGCAATGCCGGAACTCCTAAACACAGCAACATTCCTTGAAACATTGGCTTAGGCACATTGCCAAGACTTAGTCTTGCAGAACCTTGGAACGTGACGTATTTTGCAGTGCCGGGACGCATGGACCAAAAGCGATGGCAGCTTTACTCTCTAAATTTCTGTCTGAATAAACAGGTAACCATACAAAGATTATTGCAGAGAGGCTGAGAACACAACACTTGCGTGCATCGTAATAGTAGCATGCCCACGCCCACACGCGTAAAGGGCGTTTTCGCGGGTTATCGGCCTGGGTACGAGAAAGGATGCTTTGTAGTGTCTGACGCACCACGGTTTTGCAACAACAATGCTATGCGTGCATGTGAATACGAAGTGAAAAATGTCAAAAGAAGAAGTGAGCGCTTCTGGTGACGAGCCTGAAGGGGTCGCACCATCCTACTTCCGTGAGGTCTGCGCCATAGACGTTGAAAGTTTTCCCAACTCTACCAAAAGAGAGGACTTGAACGGATATAGCAACGGCTTGCGTCTATCCCCGACTCTACAATCCCCTCTTGCCGACCACTCTCCCCGTGAAAACCGCATCATCGACGGCAGCGCTCAACATGGGGTCTTCGTCGTTAAGCCGTGGTGTTCCATGGTCCTGATGGTTGTGGTCACCGTGGTGGTCATCCTGCTTTCACGTATGTACCTCTTCGATATCCTGACGTGGCTCGAAGGTTTACCGGTGGTGGAGAGCATCTTATTGTTCGTGGTTCTGTTCACTATTGTGTCCTTTCCATTCGCGTTCGGTTACATCGTATTGAACATGATGGCGGGGTACCTGTACGGGTTCGTGACCGGACAGTTTGTGGTCTCAGTTTCAGTGACCTTTGGGCTGGTCATCTCCATGGGACTTTGCAGACGCTATTTCGCCAACTACGCCCAAACTCACTTCACATCCACTCCTTTTATGGCCCTAATGAAGGTACTGGAGGGTCCAAGTGGACTGAAGGTGATGGTCATGGCAAGGCTAACCCCAGTACCTTTTGGAATCCAAAATGCTCTATTCGCTGTAAGTCTCCTGATTGTGTGCACTAGTGTGTTATTGTTAAACTAATGGCCCTGTGCGCGTGTATGTAAATATGGTAGTTTGTATGTGTTACTTATCTAGCTATTGTTCATCCACCAAGATGACAAAAATGGACTTATGGCGTTGTCTATTGGCTTCGGTGATTGGTCTCACGCCCACACAGCTTCTTAACACCTACATGGGGAGCACTGTACGCAACATGCAGGAAGTGCTGTCAAACAAAGCTGATGGTTACATCATCTTGTCAGCACAGGTTGTGTTCAGCGTTGGTCTCGTATTCTATATTGGACGCAAAGCCAAGATGGAACTGGACAAGCTGACGTCAAATGAAGAGCACCAAAACTCTAATCAAATCAGTGATATAATTGTTTGATGTTGACCTCACCATTATATTTATTGTGGCAATATGTGTATCATAATGGAAATGATATTTTATGAAAGCCTACATGGGCTTTAAAAACCCTGAGCTATCAGGCACACTGCGCTTTCTAGCGTTTGTTGGATGCACCTCCCCACGCCTTCGCTTGCCTAGTATGTGACTAGAATCTGTTAGAGTCGAGTACCTGGAGAGGAGAACTTGATGGAAGTGTAGCTAGATGATTCAAGCATGGTACCTTTCAGCCATCTCCTTTGCTGATACACTGACCCCCTCCTCTTCATTCTCCTCACCAGAATCCTCATCACGTTCTTCTGCTCTTGCCATTATCTCCACCTCTTTGTTGAACCCCTTGAAAGAGAACCTTCCAAACCTGCTTAGATCTTCAAAGTTCATAAAGCTCTCCGAAACCTCAATTGAACCTTTTCTGATAGAAGAGAAAGGAGAAACTGAATGGCGGCACATTCCTTTTTTTTCTCCTCCGTTAAAAAAACATACTTATTAGCAATAGCTGGAGATGCACTAGGCACGATCCATTTTTCTGTTAACGAGCCATCTCCGTCGGTGAGGTCTTGATTGGCCAAGTGTCGTCGCATGAACTGTGTGGCAGATTGTGGATATGAAGACAGATACTACCAGAATGCCGTGCCTTCATCTGGGTTAGATTCTTCGACAATATTTTCTTTGGACCGTTAGCCATTTTTCTTCAAATTATAGAGCACTACGTAATTGCTGCGCGCGCCCTCATTACGCATTCTGTAAACGGAACGGACTTCAACATATAAGCTGACGCACAGTTGTGATTGTTACACACCGGACTACTACTACAGCGGAATGCGTGAAATAGTTCATGTGCAAGCTGGCCAGTGTGGCAACCAAATCGGTGCCAAGGTAAGCAAAGTTCGCGTTTTGAAAATGTCTGCTCTACTGCGCCTGTTCGTGTTTACGTTCCGTTTCCTCTTTTCAGTTCTGGGAAGTAATCTCGGACGAGCACGGCTTAGACCCAACCGGCACGTACAATGGGGACTCACAACTTCAGCTGGAACGAATTAACGTTTACTACAACGAAGCGTCGGGAGGCAAATACGTGCCGCGAGCAGTCTTGGTCGACTTGGAGCCCGGCACGATGGACTCTGTGCGCTCTGGACCGTACGGACAGCTGTTCAGACCAGACAACTTCGTATTCGGTTAGTTGGCGTATCCCTAAATGTGTGTACCTTAATCTATGTTTTAATCTATGTTTTATCTTTCCTTTTCGCTGACAGGCCAAAGCGGTGCGGGAAACAATTGGGCCAAGGGACACTACACGGAAGGTGCGGAGCTGGTCGACGCCGTTCTCGATGTTGTCCGCAAGGAGGCCGAGGGTTGCGACTGTCTACAAGGGTTTCAGCTGACGCATTCTCTGGGTGGGGGTACCGGGTCTGGGATGGGCACTCTACTGGTGTCAAAGATCCGCGAAGAGTTTCCGGACAGAATCATGAATACATTTAGTGTCGTACCATCCCCCAAGGTGTCAGATACTGTAGTAGAGCCATATAACGCTACCCTCTCAGTACATCAGCTTGTAGAGAACACAGATGAAACCTACTGCATTGACAACGAGGCACTGTACGACATCTGCTTCCGCACTCTGAAACTCACCAATCCCAGCTACGGGGATCTAAACCACCTTGTGTCTTCAACAATGAGTGGAGTGACCACCTGCCTACGCTTCCCTGGACAGCTCAATGCTGACCTGCGCAAACTGGCCGTCAACATGGTCCCCTTCCCTCGTCTTCACTTCTTCATGCCAGGCTTCGCACCCCTCACCAGCCGTGGTGCCCAGCAGTACTCTGCCCTCTCTGTTCCAGAGCTCACTCAGCAGATGTTTGATGCAAAGAACATGATGGCTGCATGTGATCCTCGTCACGGCAGATACCTCACTGTTGCTGCAATCTTCCGTGGTCGCATGTCGATGAAGGAGGTTGATGAACAGATGCTCAATATACAGAGCAAGAACAGCTCCTACTTCGTGGAGTGGATTCCCAACAATGTGAAGACAGCAGTCTGCGACATCCCACCTCGTGGTCTGAAGATGTCTGGTACCTTCATTGGTAACAGCACAGCTATCCAAGAGCTCTTCAAGCGAATCAGTGAGCAGTTCAGTGCCATGTTCCGTCGAAAGGCCTTCTTGCATTGGTACACTGGTGAAGGCATGGATGAGATGGAGTTCACTGAGGTAGGCCTTCAGGTTTCCTGTTTACACTTGTGGTCAATTTTGCATTGAACCACACACCACAGGCTGAATCCAACATGAATGACCTGGTTAGTGAGTACCAGCAGTATCAAGACGCCACTATAGAGGACGATGGAGCTGACCAGGAGGAAACAGCGGAAGATGCTTCTTAAATGAGTATTTTATGACATAAGGATTTCTGTGTTACATGTTGTATTGTAGTGTATGTTTTGAGGTCAAATTAGTACATGCCAGTTTTTGTGTGGATCAAAAATATTATTAAATTGCATTGGTGAATGACATAATTGATTTTACTTGATGCCCCAAGCCTCTTCAAAAGCAGAACACAGTTTGCTACAAGTCAAGGCAGCAGATAACGGGTATCCACTGAAAGACACTTCCTCTTCCGTGTAGTCCACTTCAACCTACACAATAAACACAGAATAAGTATTGTAGAGACAAAAAAGTGTGAAAACATACCTTCCCATGCGCCATTGATCCTACTACAAACACAATAGGCTTGTCAGTTGCAAACGTCTTGATATCCACCAGTTTATCAGAATGGAAGGATGTGCCAATTTTTCTGGACCCAGTGGGAAGGTGATCAGAGATGGGGTTCTTAATTATCTGCAACACATCCTAGATTAATATTTGAACAAAGTGTACACTCAGTACTTTCAGTAGCTTCATTGGACCATCAGCTGCATGAATGCTTAACTTGTGAAGCAACTGGACTGTTGATGAACCCCAGGTGTGAAATCATTAACAACCCATCAAGCAGAGAAAAAGACTTACCCATCAACCCACAAAAACGTTTAAAGGTCCGTGGTATCCTGGTATGCGGGTTTACCTCAATCAATACATTCTTCTCAGTGTGAATGTAAACTTGTAACAGTCCTGCTCTATTCAATGGGCTATCCAGTAGCATCAACAGGCACTGGGCACAATGGACAGTGAATGCTTTAAACAAGGTGCACGCATTGCAACGAAGCGGTAGACAAGTGATCACCTGATGGGCAATGTCTGGTCTTACTGAGGAAAGGTCACGTCCGAATTTCGTCAACTCTCGTTTATGGTCGTCACAATTTAGCAGTTCGAATTTCTTACCAACCTTGAACCACCCCAAATCAACACCGACATGGAATAAGCATGCGGGAGCAACACACCTTCACGGTTTCTAAAGACGCCTTTTCTAATATTACGATGAGCCTTTTAGTTGAATCCTTTTCCGCAAGGGTCTTTGGAATCTTACTTGCCTTTCCTTCGTCGTCGTCTTCATAGTTATTGTGAACTCGCTTTGTGCCGTTTTGAGTCATGCTTACGTGACATGCACGTGCAATATACAGGTTACCAGGTGTGCATTAAATGGAAAACGCGGTCACAGTCAAAACGTTTACGAGCAAGCTTTCGAGCCAGAATATCCACTTTTATATCTTGAAGCTGCAGGAAAGCTATCTTATTTGGATTGGAACGGAAACATCATTCAGAACACTTGCAATCGCAATGAACTCGCGATTAGTCCGTTGCAACGGGCAGTTACACACCTCACACACTGCATCTCCTTCGCTGTAGGACTCCGAACCACTATGCACTCAGCTGCTTGGCGACTCCACAGATAATGCTGCAGGAAGCCTCGCTCAAAGGCTTGGTAAGACTGTATTTTTAATAAATGTCGATGAAAAAAGCACTCCATTCCCCCAGTGAAAAGGTACGGGCACCATTGCTTCGTGAGCATGAACGTTCAAGATGCAACCCTTCATCCGATCATTGAAGACTACGTTATCAAACTGTTGGACAAAGAACCGCAAAACTTCTTGTTTTAAGTGTATAATATGTAGGTGCGTGCTGTGCAGTATTTAATATACGTAAACACAAGATACTATGCAGCCTTGGCAAGGGGTTCTGTGGATAATAAAAGCACGCAATTATTCTATGAGAAGGGCATGCAAACAAGCATACCTGATTTTCCTGGCTCTCCATTTTTCCACTTGGATACCTTCAGGTTGGTCTCCTCATTTTTCAAGGCCTTCGCCTTGAATTCAGGTTTCAAGGCCTGCCTTAGCAACCGCGCACAGATGGCAGAATACTGAAGATAGCTACGCAAAAAGGGACTAACACGCACTGTTGTAATCCTATAGTCCTAACCTCAGCCCCGCGTTTCTCCAATACGTCGTCATTTGGCAGGTATAAATCTCTCAAAACACTACAGCGCACGTGATCGAACGTTTCCAAAACTTATTTAGTAACATTAGCTGTTAAATTAATAACAATGGAATGATGAACCGAGAACAGGCGGAAGGTTGACGCTGGTTGTAACGCTAATTTCGTTCGTAATGCTTAATTTGTTTTCCCTTTAAGACTTGAAAGCATTTGAGCAGAGATTAACAGAATGTGTCACACACATCAAAGGGCAAAGTCGAAAATGGCGAGGTAAAAAGGATGCAGTCTAGGTACTGCACTCCTCAATCCCTTATCTTACTTCAATTTCACCCAGTTCTTCTTTCAATGTTGAGCGTATGCACTGCTGCTTTCGTTATCAATTGGTGGATGGACAACTCTATCTATGTCAGTGTAGAACACATTATGTCCATCCGCTCATTTTACTCCCTTTTAGGAAACATACTGGGACGTGCTAGCTGCTCACAAGGGCATGGTTGCAATGATTGTCGTGCTGTTTTCGTTCTACGTTTTCGGAATACTGGACAAATACACAGCACCCCAAATGTATCCTCGTGTATGGTTAAATCCTTCGCTGTTACTTGTTACCCTGTACCTAACCCCAACCAAAGCGTCACGTCACGGTGCAGGAAAGTCCTCCACGACTACAGCATGTCGTGCGACGATGTGAGTTTTGATTCCTCGCTAGTGCATGAAAATAATCATTGACTTCTCCCCACAAGCATGGCAAGGTGATCCTGAAAAGACCTAGATGAACAATTCACGTTTTACTACATGCCTAATCTGGAGAGAGATGTTTGGATATATGTTTGAACAACAACAAAAAAGAACAGATCAAAGTCAGATGTACAAGGAATGTACTTAAAAGCAAAAGAGAGCCTGCTTAGAAGCCTATCAGTGGTACGGGTTTGGTACTAGTTCAACTCCAAGCACTAGCAAAAGGAGGTCTGCTGGCTATGTCCCCTCTTGCTTTCTCATAGTCGGCTGAGGGCCATCCTGGAGGTACAGAGGACACAGGCCCAGATCCTGAGGCAGCAGCCTTGCTTGCCATGCTACTGCTACCATACCCAACCCCTTGAGACGGGAGCTGAGAAGGTCCATAACGACTGCCTGCAGCCTCGCGCCTGTTGTCAATTCCCATAAGAGGGCGTGCAGACCCTACAGTGGGAGGACCTCTGGAATCAGGGTCTATGGACGATCCTCGTATGGGGTACGACACAGGGCCAGGGGATGTGTGGTGGTATGAGCTTGGTGGGCCAGACCTTAGAGGAGGGGAGGGTGGACGATCGTAGTACCCCCTTCTGTCCTCTGACAAGTCCCCATAAGGTCTGTCTGCATAAGGCCGATCGAGGGGAATATGGTCATCTCGGAGGTAAGGGTAGTCTCGGGGTGGCGGGCTTGCTCTGCGATAATTATCTGCATAGTAGCCTTCTCTATGGTCATAACCCCTTCTATGGCTTCCATCATACGGGTCCTCTCTACTTTGCCTCAAGTAATTAAGCTCTCGCTCCATTTCAAGGATTCTAGCAAGTCTGTCTTCTCTTTCGCGCTCTATTTCAAGCATGGCATAAGTTTCAGACTTTTCTCTTAAATCTTTTACTGGCGATCTCCTCACAGGATGCCGTTCAACTTGGGAGGGGAGGGAGGGAGGGATAAGAATAAAGAAGTGCACCTAATAAAGTAGGAAAGGAGGCCTAGCTAAAGAGCTATGCAGACCCAGCAACACATAGCTAAGGATAAACAACACACACACAGTGGGGTTACCAAGGTTACCAAGAAATTAAGCTGAGGGAAGTAAAAGAAAAAGATTTACATTTAGCTCCGGCCTTCAGCGCAGCCTGCGAGAACTCGACATCTAAAGAAAAGGGTGAATTGAAGCGGTACATATGATGAAAGGCAAACGAAAGTCATAAAAAAAGATGTATCAAGAGGCACGACAACACTTACTGATTCTTGTTCCATTGAATAATTGGTTGTGTTCATGGTTTATGGCCTTATTCGCGTTTTTCTCGCGATCCATTTGCACAAAGGCGTATCCTTTGTGAACCGACGCGCCCAGAACTTCGCCATACTGAGAGAACCGCTTTACAAGATCCGTCTTCCTTATCCTCTTGTGATCTATGTTACCTACAAAGAGCCTCGCCCTTTGAAAGTGAGGCTCGTCTCTAGTTGTATTCGAGCCTTCGCGGTCATAAACAAATTGCTTGGACTTTCCGTTGCCATGCGGGCTTCTTGAGCGAGAACGCGCGTGGTCCGCATCGTCTTTCTCCTCTCCCTTCCAATCCTGTCTGCTCTCGCGGCCAGGTGGAGAGCTACTGCGCTCTACTATCGCATCCGTGCCAACAGATGTCATCTTTCTTAAAGCACACCTTTCACGTCACTACTATAGTAAGGAAGCATGCCACGCACCAGACCTCACGTGCGCGTTTATTGCCTCGAGCTGTTATATTATTATTATTAATGGAGTGCACTTCATGGCAGCTGATCAGAAGCTCAAGCTGGAAGCTTTGCAGGAGCATTTAGAGCAATTCATTGAGAACCTTAGGGTGGTAGGTGTTATAGCCGGTGACTTTCAACATAACGGTCAAACGGTTTTGAATGAAAGACTGTGAGAATATAACTGGACGTTCTTCCGTACGGCTGTAATCCTCATTCGTCTAAGCAGCAATGCGGTCGTTGAAAACATGAGAACGCTCGACCGAATGAAGGAAGAGTACTGCAGTGTACAGATACCACTTTCTGTACTGGAGTGAGTCTGTCTACCAATGATAGTGAGTGTTGTTTATGTCAAACTATTCATGACAGTTACATAGACAAAGGTCAAAATCCGGAACTGTTTACAAGACATCAGCTTGAGCAGACACTGGCTGACCATCAGGCTGTGCAGAAGAAGGTTGAAGCATACAAAGTGAGAGTCGTACATGTATTAAATTTCATCTTTGGCAAAGGTTGGTCATTAGATGTTCCTTTACCTGAACCAGGAGTTTCGTGGGCAGCTTATCCATCATCTACAGAAGGCATTTCCTTCTGAAATCAGAGTATATCAGACCAACCACCAGCCGAAGTAGTGTCCAATTGTTGTACGAAGCATGCTATTAAGTTTTACTAGACTTTATACTGTTGCTATGAAGTTTTACTAGACTTTATACTGTTACTATGTATGTGTGGTACTTGTGACCCTATTTTTATACCTTGTGGTAAATCTAATATGGGGACAGAAATATGGCATGTCGGATAATACTAAGGTGTGGATTTCATCCCTCGTCCCCGACCATTTTTTGTAGGAGAGGAGAAGGGATAACTGAAAGGCAGCCCCCCTTTGTGTTGTAGGAGAGGAGAAGGGATAACTGAAAGGCAGCCCCCCTTTGTGTTGTAGGAGAGGAGAAGGGATAACTGAAAGGCAGCCCCCCTTTGTGTTGTAGGAGAGGAGAAGGGATAACTGAAAGGCAGCCCCCCTTTGTGTTGTAGGAGAGGAGAAGGGATAACTGAAAGGCAGCCCCCCTTTGTGTTTGTAGGAGAGGAGAAGGGATAACTGAAAGGCAGCCCCCCTTTGTGTTGTACACTTGTGTGTTATTTTACATAGCTTGGCAAACGGAAAATAACATCATAAAAGATTTTTCGTACAAATAATATCTTGGATATAATTTGATCAATTTGTTAACATTTTTAAACCTTAGTCGTAATGCGATTCAGATTAAATTTACTTCTGTTCAATCTGGTGTTAAATAAAGTTTAGACCAAGTTTTAACAGCATGGTCTGATACAGTTGGCACATCACACTGAACCACTGCCTCGTAAAAGTCACAGATTGCAGGGACCTCTCTGGCAAGTTCTCACCCGTTCACTTTTACAATCTCTGCCATGGTACCACAAGGTTACTAGGCCTGTTCACACCCTTCAGTGAAGCTATTTGGGTTAAGTGGAGATGTGATGGCAATGTCAAGGCAGCTAGCTGGCTTGCCTAACACCCAGTCAGGGACCAGAACATCAGCAGGTCGTGTACAACGTTGGTCATGCCCAAGACCACTCCCTGCTTCAACTCGGGGGTACCAATACAAGGCTTGCCTGCAAGACTCCAGAAAGATGTTGCGAAGCCAGTTGTGGTGGGAGACTACATCACCAGGAGGGAGGTGCTTGCATGGTGACCCAAGTAATTTGATTTTTTTAATTGTTTTTTTTTTTAAGCGCTGTTCTCTGCCCGCTTGGTTCACTTTCGCCTTACCAACCACCTAAACAATTGTGTGGTTGACTTATGCATTATTCATGTGAAGGTACAGTTTAGATGAACAGCTTATGCAAGGTGTCCCACAATCAAAGGAATCACTTTAAAAATAAATGCAGCACTCTAATTAAAATTTACTTTAGGTTATACCTTTGGAAAAAATTATACAATAAAGTTAATTAATATATTAATCCTCAGTTAATCATTCATGTAAAGTCATTGACACACAAACAACAAATCATTGGACCTTTCTATTCAATAATTTGTTTTTATTTCTTATTATTTGCATATAGGTAGTTGACATTTATTCTCTCAGCATTCACAACCCATACAAATTCAAGTAGCTAACAATGGAAGCTGCATTATACGATTCCAAAACACTACGACAAAGAAGCCCATGCAATTCCCACAGGTGTAATACATAACACAGAGCACATAAGTTAGCAGGTGTCCTGGAAGGATACTGAGTGGGCAGCAGTGCTTGAACGTTAGTCCTCAGGGACAGCAGTGCTTGAACGTTAGTCCTCAGGGACAGCAGTGCTTGAACGTTAGTCCTCGGGGACAGCAGTGCTTGAAGGTTAGTCCTCAGGGACAGCAGTACTTGAAGGTTAGTCCTCGGGGACAGCAGTGCTTGAAGATTAGTCCTCAGGGACAGCAGTGCTTGAACGTTAGTCCTCGGGGACAGCAATGCTTGAACATTAGTCCTCAGAGACAGCAGTGCTTGAACGTTAGTATAATAGTTTTAATATACAAGATTAACAGTAAACATAGCCAGTACCAAAACACAAGGTTGAACAAAAATTTCTCACAAGTTATCATTTCATTTCTCAACAGCAACGGACAGTTGCGGCATGATTGGTTCTTGATGAGCAATCATTAATAATAAATTCAAACCATTCATTCAAGATTAAGTAGACACCCATATTCAAGTTATTGTTATTCATAACTATTTGAAAAGTGAAGCTGCAATCTAAAATTATTTGTTATTGAAATATTTAGTTTTCAGGGACTTGATTATATGTAGTTCTAGATGTTTTTAATTGACCATCAATAAATTAATACACAGTTGAAACATGTACGCAGCTAATAGTACAATTACTCATGATCGGTCAAATTCAGTGCTATACATGTATGACCTAGAAGATAGCAGAGCTCTGGGATTTTGCCACATAAGTACCAGGCCTAGCCAACTGTACAGGGAGGACATGCAGCACCTCAGAGGATGAGCAGCCCAGCTTTGTTGCTATCCAGCATGGAGAAGACTTATCTTGCCTCACAGCCCCATCCACCAAACACTGCTATGGCTAAAAGGATATACACATCAAACCTCTCTTCTGACAGGATACACCATGATTAAGGTTTTTGACTTCTCTGCTGTTTTGTCTGAGGCTCTGACAAAAAAATGGTCAAAAGCAGCAAGGCAAGAGAAGCACCAGCAGGGAGGCAAGAGAAGCACCAGCAGGGAGGCAAGAGAAGCACCAGCAGGTAGCCAAGAGAAGCACCAGCAGGGAGCCAAGAGAAGCACCAGCAGGGAGCCAAGAGAAGCACCAGCAGGGAGGCAAGAGAAGCACCAGCAGGGAGCCAAGAGAAGCACCAGCAGGGAGCCAAGAGAAGCACCAGCAGGGAGCCAAGAGAAACACCAGCAGGGAGCCAAGAGAAGCACCAGCAGGGAGCCAAGAGAAGCACCAGCAGGGAGGCAAGAGAAGCACCAGCAGGGAGCCAAGAGAAGCACCAGCAGGGAGGCAAGAGAAGCACCAGCAGGGAGCCAAGAGAAGCACCAGCAGGGAGCCAAGAGAAGCACCAGCAGGGAGCCAAGAGAAGCACCAGCAGGGAGGCAAGAGAAGCACCAGCAGGGAGGCAAGAGAAGCACCAGCAGGGAGCCAAGAGAAGCACCAGCAGGGAGCCAAGAGAAGCACCAGCAGGGAGCCAAGAGAAGCACCAGCAGGGAGCCAAGAGAAGCATCAGCAGGGAGCCAAGAGAAGCACCAGCAGCGAGGCAAGTTGTAGCTCAACTACAGTGTGCGCATAAAATCCTCTTCTCTTTTAAAGGTTGCGATGAGATGGAGCATCAGTGTCAATTACTTTGATGTTAAATAATGCCTCCACATGAGGTTACCATGCACCTCTTATCCCCATATAATGCCTCCACCTAAGGTTGCCATGCACCTCTTATCCCCAAATCGACTCTCAGCCCATCCTCTCCAGTCTTAACATCAGCGTCTCTGACCACTGGCCCCTCGATGACCTGTGATGTAGTGACCATTTAACCCAACAGCTCTATTATAATTGATATTAATAAAATGAAAGTCACTCAACAGTTTCTTCTATTATGTAGGAGGTTGAATGATGCAATCGACAATTTCTTTTGCGCACGTGTTAAATCCAACTGCATATTCGTGACTCAAACTAAATACGCATGATACATTCGGTAACTGTACAGTACAATCACGCATACACATGTTAATTCGTCGCGTTCTTCAAAGCAGCATGTCAATATCTCACGGAGATGGCGCCGTAGAGACTGTCGCAGCAAGGGTTTGTCCCCGCGGGCGGATTGCTGCAGTACGACACGTACACGCCGTAGTATCCGGGTATCGCGTAGCTGTGGTCTTGTTGTATGGGACCGAGCGTGGTAAGGAAGCCAGTATCCGATTTTCCGTCTCCCCAGCTGATGTACCACCTGTACCGCGCAGGGTATGGTGGCACATAGAGACGCACAATTGTTGGGCACACTCACTTGAATCCACCGGCAGGCTGAGCTGTACACGTTCCCCAGTCCACGATGAGAGCCACGTCACCCCGGAGGCCGGGAACAGGTCGTATGAGGGAGCCATTCGGGTTGGATGGCGGCACAATCACCGGACAGCAGCCAAAAGCGCACGCTGTGCATATAAAGAGAGGGTCATATAATTAGCGCCTGGCTCTGCAGTGCGTGCATGCACGAAGGCTCACGTGGGCAAGAACACCAGTTCGTGTTCTGAATCATTTGTTGAAATTGAAGTGTGCCGACGCGCACAGCATCGTTGGTGGACACCACCTCATCCGCAGTAACGACCCCTAAGAATGCGACGATCAGACACAGATAATTCATTGTGAATCCTGCATGTATACTTCAATTGTATACGCGGTCCTCGCTTTATATAGTGATCGAGAGCAAATTTGGAAGCGGCCTAGTTATGTCAAGGACACTGAATTATTACAACAATAATTTTAAGTGTGTAAGGAGTGGCGTTGTAACATTAGTAAGCACCGCCCGGCGCTTGGTTGTTTTTTTTATTCATTAATCGAATTGTACTCTGCGAGTTCGCGGTTCTGATTTGGGGAACTTACCTTCTCAATGATCTAGAATGATGTTGTCGGGACAGTACCTCAACATCATATCATGCATGCGCAGCGCTAGCAGTATTATATACACACGCTGATGAGTGTGCACTGCTAAGAGGAGCAGTTCTAGCACATATATATTTATGAATGTGCACATGCATGCAGACGCTGGATCACTGAACACACACACCACACACACACACACACACACACACACACATGCACACACACACACACACACACACAAAACATTGCTATATAATCAATTCACTTATACAAACCACCTAGATTCTGCCATGTATGTCCTTTTCTTAAGCAACGCTAGCTTGTGGCTCTTATTATAGTGTATTTGGAAGAGAAATGAAGAACTCACCACGGTGAAGGGAGGGAAAGAATATATAAGCAAAGTTTTTGAAAGAGCCCCTTCTACACTTGTGTGACATTATGGTTATGCACCAGATGCAAAATCGCATTTCGATGCCTTAGCATATTGCAGCATTTATTTATATATCATAGAACAAGTTATAATGAGACAAGTATACTTGTACACATGCATGTGTACCGCAGATCTGTGTATTACTTGTCCACACGCCTGCCCAGAATCTTGCGGCTTATGCAATTATTGAGGCGGTAATCTCCCTAACTTAGAGCACGTAGTTTGTTTATACTGCGGCCCTGCGCGCGCCCCGACACATATAACCGCTAGGTAATCATTTGTACACTAATCTATTACGCTAATTTCGATACAGACGTATGTGTGGAATCTTCTCACAGCTGCACACACATCAAAACCACACGCCGACGGTTCGCGCTTGCCAAGTAATTGCTCCCCCTAGTTTGCGGGAAACTACCCAGCCGCTCCCATGCATGCACGTGATCTCGCGTAGGTAATATAAAGCGAGGACCACATGTACAATATCAGAAGTACATGCAGGATTCGCAATGAATTATCTGTGTCTGATCGTCGCATTCTTAGGGGTCGTTACTGCGGATGAGGTGGTGTCCACCAACGATGCTGTGCGCGTCGGCACACTTCAATTTCAACAAATGATTCAGAACACGAACTGGTGTTCTTGCCCACGTGAGCCTTCGTGCATGCACGCACTGCAGAGGCGCTAATTATATGACCCTCTCTTTATATGCACAGCGTGCGCTTTTGGCTGCTGTCCGGTGATTGTGCCGCCATCCAACCCGAATGGCTCCCTCATACGACCTGTTCCCGGCCTCCGGGGTGACGTGGCTCTCATCGTGGACTGGGGAACGTGTACAGCTCAGCCTGCCGGTGGATTCAAGTGAGTATGTCCAACAATTGTGCGTCTCTATGTGCCACCATACCCTGCGCGGTACAGGTGGTACATCAGCTGGGGAGACGGAAAATCGGATACTGGCTTCCTTACCACGCTCGGTCCCATACAACAAGACCACAGCTACGCGATACCCGGATACTACGGCGTGTACGTGTCGTACTGCAGCAATCCGCCCGCGGGGACAAACCCTTGCTGCGACAGTCTCTACGACGCCATCTCCGTGAGATATTGACATGCTGCTTTGAAGAACGCGACGAACCTACTGTATACATGTATTATTTAATTAACTGTATTGTTGAATGTGTTACGCTATAACATTTTGATCAGACTCCTTGAATTGCAGTCATAGATCCAGGCCATGTATGGAGGGTAGATCGGCCGTAGCGTATACAGCTATCAGTATCAGCGCGCGCACGCAATATTACCTCACGGCCGTTTGCGGCTGTTGAAATTGAGGCATCCACCTCCGTAATATTGAAATGATAACGTAGTGCTGAGCCTCAGGCTACCTGAGAACGGCCGTAGCATATACGGTAGCGTATCAGCGCGCGCACGCACGTGATATAGTAATAGTTTACCTCACGGCCGTTTGCGGCCGTTGAAACCACCTCCGTAATATTGAAATGATAACGTAGTCCCGAGCCTCAGGCTACCTGAGAACATAACAAGTTCAGTCGCTATTTTACAAGCCATACAATGAAAAAGCACTTTCGTTTTATTTATGGCCCAGATCACATGGCTTAAGGTTGTGTCTCCGTTACGAACTGCAGCGTCGACGAAAAGGGCTACCTTTGGAAAGACCTTTTAACTTCGAAACGCTATGTACAAGAAGGGAAAAATTCTGTGGGCAAACTGAGAACAGGAAACTAACAACGACAGAAGGTATAATTATATAGAATAGACATTTAGCCATATTGATTGGGCAGTTTACTATAGACACGCGGGTGTGTAATGTATTGGAATCATAGCGGTACAATTACATTTTTTGTCGGGATAGGAATAGCTGCCACATCCTGAGGTGCAATAGAGAGGTTATGCTTTTTCACTAGTCATTGCACCACAGAATTATAATGATGGTTGTATACCTTGCCACGCGGCATAGAATGGTTTGTTCTTTGCAAGCTATTATTATAACTAGACTCCGCTCCTCGCTCCCTATAAGGAGGCCAAATTGAAACCCTATATATAGCTGCCCCAGTAAGCCTGGGACCATGGGACAGTGTGGTCCTATAGCTCCAGCAAGTGCTGATATGGAGGAGTCAGGAAATGATGACCTGCATGAAGCAGTCCATAAATTGTGATGTAGCATGCATGCTCTGTTCATACTTACACATACCTATTAATTCACTGGGTTTTCTCTCATCAGTGAACAGTTGGTCATATAGGTTGTGGCATTGTGCATGCAAGTGCAGAGAATGTTGTACTAAATTAATTCCACGATGTCTCAGTTACAATGATATAGCCTCTTGTCTTTCACCTCATCCTTTGTCAGTGAAGTATGGAGCTTGTGTGTGCGGTAATCTTCAGCTTTTACATCCAGTTTGTAGGCTATGCAGTGGACCATTATGTCCTTCAGCAGTGTGTTGATCAGCTAAGGTGCTGGCTCAAGTTCTGCTGGCTCTAGCTGTGTGTAACAGCATGGACACTTAGCAGCTATGCAATTGAACACACCAGGAATTATTTCAGTGTGCAAGTGGTAATACAAGTGCCCTGTATGGGAACTTTTAGAGGTTGGAAGAGTATCATCAAGTAGATCGGGCACTGCAGCTAGTCCGAGATGGCTGGGTTATTTATTTTTAGCAGTGTACATATGGAACCACCTCTGGTGATGTGGATCTGCTTTTTTAACATCTCTTTTCTATATAGTTGAACAACTGACTGCCTGGCCTGACTGCCTGGCCTGACAGGCCAAATTATTAAAATTATGTATTTGAAATGTCAATTATTATGATATAACTTGATTGCCAGTACGATTCGCGTTGGTGTGCATTTCATCTCCATGCATCGATTCCTCTACCTTCTGCTCAGCCGTCCAAGCCTGTTTCCAACCCGGATCTGTCCGAATACAATCTGCAAGGGAGTGAAGGAGCTTGTGAGATTCGTGCCATTGTGAAGGCTAGTAGTAGCACAAACCATGGATTGATGACCTACTCTACATGTATGCACAAAACACATCAGCGGCCTGGCAGTCCCATTTCAAGGTCCATAGATTGAAGGAAAAAGGGTATGTGGCTAAAGCTGGTGCATGCAATTATTGCCACAAGCTGTTACACTCCACACTTTTTAGGCACATTGATGGCATCACAAGGACCAAATAAAGAATGATGTCTTAGTAGTTAGTACCAAAATAAAATAGCAGTTCTAACAGCCAAATGAGGAATTGCAGCTCAAGCAGTATTTTACATCTCCTCAGTCTCACACAAGCCAGTCAAGCACGATAAAGCCACGAAACGTTTAGCACATGCACGGTGTGATAATGTGCTCCTCCCAGTTCTTGCTGACAGTCTAGCCTTGATTATAGCTCTTGACGCTAACGCAACAATCCTACATTTGAAACGTAGGCTTTAATAGAGGAATGTTTGTATTTTCAAACTTTAGGACCTGTTTCGCTGTAGCATCATATCAAGTCCCACAAACCACCTTCTCGATAAAAAGATTTGTGAATTGTAAAATAATTTTAATAAGTTTGTATATTTAACCCTCAAATTGGACAAATGTTTCACTTCAGGACATATCAATTTTGCATTAAACAACTCCTTGCCAATTCTAGGGAAAGCATTCGGCCAGCATCGCGTATCACCCCTAGCTTTGTGTGGACATGTCAGCTGTATTGCAGAAACGGTGTACACAGCGTTACCCAGCGCGAACAGAGTGCAGAAAGGAAGGGGCGCGAGGGACCAGCTGCTCACGTGGCAAAGAAGGAGCATGAACACGGTTCTGTCTTATTGCAGTTCGTAGAAAGGAAAGATCAGCCTGGGCAACTGACGGTGGGAGCCAAAGGTAAGCCAGCAAATTCTGCATCTTCACTTCAAATGGCTAGTCGCTTGAATAGTCGTGCAGGCGGGAAAAGACTTCACATACGTACTGGTCATCCTGGGCGGCTTTGTCGTCACTGGGTTCCTGTTTTGGACTGTGGGAAGTGAATTTTTTTCCTCCTCGAGTACCTCTTCAATATTTAGTGCAGCCCTGAAGAAGGTCAAAGCAGACCCTAGGGTAAGTGGCGGTAGAATGTGTATTTGAAGTAAAATCATAGTTGGATGGCAGGAGTTTTCTATTTATGTACCTGTTTGAAAGAAATGGTGCTTACCCATTTAAGATTTGGGTAACCCATCATGACATATTATCAGTGGTGTATGTGAGGGGGGTGCTGAAAGTATGTGAGGGGGGTGCTGAAAGTATGTGAGGGAGGTGCTGAAAGTATGTGAGGGGGGTGCTGAAAGTATGTGAGGGAGGTGCTGAAAGTATGTGAGGGGGGTGCTGAAAGTATGCGAGGGGGGTGCTGAAAGGACAGGTTCCAGCCAGGGGAGGGTGCAGGAGGAGTAGCATTGCAATATATATAGCAACAAACATAATAATAATAATTTGGTTTGGTTAATTAGTTTTGTCATATGGTTGTTAATTGCTAGTCAAATCTGTAGGTGCAGTACGTGGTATAAAATGGTGTTAAATAATCGATGATTTACCTATATTGGCTGAAGAGACATCATCACTTGAAGCAGCCAATGAGGTCGCGGTACTTGGTGGCACTACTTTAGATTTCTGGAAGTGCTTCAAAGATTCAAAAACGACATGATCGATCACGCGGCAGCAAATTATTGATTAATACATAATTATAATTTTAAATAATGTTTGCTACTATGGCCGAGGGGAGTGCTCAAGCACCCTCTCTGGATACACTACTGTATTATGATGCTATATCAGCACTATGCCCAGGGTGTCGGTGGGTGTCAGGGTGTCAGTGGGTGTTGTTACATGTTCTGTCAAACAAAGCCTGCCAATAATCCTCTTTACAGGTGCGTGACTTGCTGGGAGAGCCGATTGTAGGGTATGGGGAAGAGTCGGGACGAGGAAGAAGGCGTGACATCCTGTGAGGCTAGCTCAGCTTTGGTTCTTGAAACCTATGATGTATGTGTTTGGGTGTGCAGGAATCAAAAGTATGTTGTCGAGAACAAGGAATACATGAGAATAAAGTTCTATGTTAAAGGAAGCAGAAGGAAAGCCAATGTACAGCTGGACCTGATGAAGGTATCCATCAGCCCTCACTTGCCTAATGTTTGACCATGCTCATCATTCCCCTCCATGTTCCCTCGCCACCATGTTCAGAATGATAAAGGAAAGTATGACTGCAGATTTCTGTTTGTGGAACTTGAAGGGCCTCCCCATAGTACACTAGTGATCACTGATAATCGGTAGATCTAAAACAGCATGCAATCAATATTAAATAAATTCATTGTGGAGGGTCAGAGTTGAGAGCATGTTGTGTGTCAGTGCTGGTGTGGTTTTCGTTTCACTGTTAGTATCAGCTGATTACTGAAGACAAACTCCTGAACGTGTCTGAGGACGTAGCCAAAGACACATGCGATGGCAAGGTACTGTATCCACGCAAATTTGAGCAACTGCCAGAACCCTGGTGAGTATAGAATAGTCTGGGCGGGGTATTGGAGCTCCACCTGTAGCGTAAAGCCAGTGCTTGCACCAGGTTCCCACACAGGATAGACGTTGTGAAGCACTGAGGTGACTACATAAAAACATAATCAGTTGATGGTTGGGTGGCGATGAGAGCTACTCACCATTCCTGGTGCTGTAGGCTTGGAGGATGTTGGATATATCAAAGTCCTTTGCAAAGACGCTTGAGGAATTGACGAGTGATGAGTTGTAAGTGGTGACATGGCCACTGGCAGGTAGGGGTGCCCTCTGGTCCAGCCGTAACTCTCCACTGATCCACAGTTTTGTGGTAGGGGCTGACCATGATTGGGTTGTGTAGACCAGAGACTGCATCACATAAGAAGAGAAAAGCTGTAGAGCAGAAAGGCTGGGATTAAACACACAGTCCCAGTGGCATATTGTGTGTAGGGGTCATACTGTGAAAACTTACACTCAGCCGAATTTCAAAGAAAAGTAGTAATCGAAGAGAGGTGACTGATACATTGAGGTTAGTGAATTCGACAGTCAACTTTAAGCCGTCATTAATGCCATCGCGATTCGAATCGTCCTCTTTTGACTACGGGACCAAAAACAGGACTCAATAACCAGATGCGATGCAACAAACTCACTTTAATAGTAGGAAACGCCTCCTCGCCGGGTTGCAGCAGCAAATTGTGCGATGGATAACTGGTCCATGTTTTGCACGTGCCCAAGGCGTCACACAGCTGTAAAATTTGTTGATTTGAATAGTATACTTCTGGTTGTTCCCGATATGAACTGGTGTACTGCCACAGGTCTGCAATATAGTACGAAAGGTTAAGCAGCCATGCGCTTCAATTAGAATGCATACCGTTGGTGAAGTAGGCCACAAAGAATGGTGGGACAATAATAGCACAGTACACTAGTATTTGAAACAAAACTGCTTTTGAACACAAAGTGGCGTAATGCCTCTCCACATGTGTACTGGAGTATACGTTATACAAAACCATTTCCGATCACTGTCATGGCAACGTAACGAGGAGAAATATTTGCGCGCGCTAACTGTCAACATATGACCATTCATAGTGCAGCAAGGCAGCTTAAGGCTGCGACTCCACTGCTTGGTCATACAATTCATTAGCTTGTTCTGTAGCGGTGCTATCCGTATCTCAAATGACCCAGCTTATTCTGCAGACATCCTGGTTCCCAACTGGACCATCTTTGGGCAAGACAGCTCCGAATTTTCCGCCACTTTACCCGGCACACAATTTTAAATAAAAACAGTGAGTGCGACGGCCGCAACTGTTGCTATGCAAACACCTATATAACATGTCAGGCCATCAATGCAAATGGCCGCTAGATAAAAATTCAAAATTTAGTTTTCTATCAGTCTGACGGCCAGCTATTTAAAAGACCCCATGCACGCGACCATGGTTTACACTGATCAGACCCACGACGGTTGCATGGCATGATTGTGTTGTTTCAGGGTCTCGTGTGAATGATATATACGCTCAATCTGTAAGTCTACATTGCTGCCATTAAGTAACTATTACCGTTTCTCTTCTCGTCGTAATATTCCATTTTACTATGCATTTAATCACAGTTTAATTTGGTCTGTGAAGAGACGCTTTGCAATCAGGGAAATTAGATAACATTTTTTTCTATACACAGGGAAAATTATGATGTCTGAGTACTGACTATCCATGTTTGACTTACACGTATGATGTTTTGGACCGAAGTAAAGTTTATATGTTATGAGTCTGCTTGGCTCATAGCGGCGGCTATAACCAAATGTAAAGGCAATCTTCGTTTTCAGTTTCATTTTTATATAAGGTATATTCGAGGGTATGGTATTCTCTCATACTTTCGATTGCCTGCCTGCATGCATATTTTTCATCATTATCTTATAATTGACATGCGGCAGTGCTGTAGACCAGAGACTCTAACAAGGGAACTATGACGCAGCGAAGTTGAAAATTGGAATATGAAGAATTTGAATGTGAAACAGAATTTAGTACATCGTTGAAAGCGTATTGACATATATAGCTTGCCGTCTCGGGCAGTCAACGTTAGAAAACTGCAGCAGGTAACTTTAGCAATTAATAATAGAAGAGTCTCCTCCGGTTATGTGTATCTCGTGATCGCATATGCCATGGAGCTGTAATGCAAACACAGGGTGACTCTATTTACAGGTGCACTGATTACACATCGCTACGCAAGCTCGATATCGACGCTTTTTGGGGAGATTTGATTGTCCACTCCACTTTGAGATGTTGATGGTGCGACCGTCGAAATGAGCAGGTTGCTGTTGGTCATGTTAGGCTGTGACTTCCTCTGCGGAGATCAGAAACGATAGCGCAAACTGAAAACACACTAATCACACAAACTGTGTCTTTACCAGATTGCCTCTAGATCCGTTGAGAGATGTGCCGGAATCGTAGTGGGACGAGAAGCCATTTGCACGCAGTCCGTGGGTCTCGGCAATGTGCAACATAGGCCGTGATGAGTTCAGCGGATTTGGCAACGACGCTCTTATAGCCAACGGTGTATTCGTGGACTGTACATCGTCCTTTACGCTATACGAGTCGATGGAGGCTCTCTCCATCATGGGTGTGTGCATCGACGCCCGTTCGGCCATCTCCATCATGCTGGCTACCTCGGCGTCAAGCTCCTGGGACCTGTGATGCTGAGATGTGCGATGCAGGGGTAATATGGAGTAGTTAGCGGGGAGCGAACTAAGAACAGGGGATCTTATTTAAATACGTACAAATTGCTGTCTGCGCAGTCTAGCATTTTTCAACAACTGAATGGGAAGAGAATATGTTATTGGTTTAAGTAGTTGCCCAACAAGCTTATTAAAGGAACTTGCTTCATTTTTTTCTTCCGTCGTTTTAAGGGCAGCCTCCGCCTTTTTAAGGGTCACTTCGAACGCCTCTGCTGTGGTCTCCACCATCTTGTGGGCCTATAACACACACACACACACATACACACATACACACACACACACACACACACACACACACACACACAACACACACATTGATTTACTGATGGTTGCGCGCGCGCATTGTTGTAACCTACGTGGCCTTCGTGGCATTGGAACACGTGGCAAAAGATTTTCTTCTTTTTTCTGTTGATAAATGCAAAGATTTTAGGGTTTTTTGGATCCAGTGTGCAGAAGGATACACTCGATATGTTCACTGTGGCGAATAACTCCTGTGAAGGCGGATAAGTAGGTCACGTGTGGGCAATAAAGAGAACTTACCAGCGTGGTAGCGTCGAAGAGTTTTATGCCTTTGACTGAAATGAAGAGCTTTAGTTTCATTTTGCCCTTAGAGCCGTAGAGGTTTTTCAGTTTTTCGGCCGCCTCCCTCACAGTATCAATTCCATACAGTTGTTCTACTTCAGCAAAACCGAAGCCCTACAAAAATGTTTTTAGATTATTAGTTTTGGGTTACAAACTCCATTCTAACCTTGACATCAAAGAACTTCAGAGCTTTTAGAAGGAGTCATTTCTGATCATGTAGCAGCATATGTGCATGCAATGAACTCACGTACCAGATAGAGTACCTTTCTTCTTCCATCCAGGCATCTTTCGCTTTTGTTGCTGCATGCATGACGAAGGAGACGCTCTCAAAGCGAGGACAATTACAGTTTACCAGCTGGCTTACATCTCGGATTTGCTTTTCGGCCTCCCATTGTGGCAGCATCTTTCTCACCCGACGAGCTCTGCAAAGTGACTGCACAAAAAAAACAAAAAACAAAAACAAAAACAAACAAACAAAAAAACCAAATAGGTGAATTGCGAACTGCATGTCGTGTGTCGCAGCATGCACTTAAGTACAAAATTAATTTGACTTTGATGTCAAGAGCAGGATCCTTACCTGGCAGAGTATGGTGGCGTGACGTAGCTCCAGGAAAGATTTTCTCTGCCTGCAGTTGTGCATGCATCGTACATCGTATAGCGTGACCACACCCCTCCCTTCCCGCATTACCTTGCCATTCTCCACCAGCTCTGTATGACGATGGCCACAACCCTCATCTTCGACTGCTCCCTGTCGAAGACCGGGTTGTCCCAAGGCGAGTCCAGTTGATCAGTCGATCCCATAGGATTGATGAGGACGAATGGATGGGCCGTGGATTTCAAGTCGCGAGGTGCCTTATCATAGACCGATGTGGCCTCTTTCGCATCGTCATTCTGCGACCTAAGCCTCTTCCTGTCTTTGGAGCTCATCGCCTTTCGGAGTCGAGTCTCCACACCTTTATCGTACACGAGGAAGGGGCGGTGGCCATCCTTTCTCCTGCGTGAGAAACAGAGCATTCTTCTCTGCCTGAGGTAGCAGCATAGCAAAGCAAGCAGCACTAAAGTAAGGACTGCGATCAGTGATAACACTCCCGCCACAACGGGCACGTATGTTTCGACCATTTTTGGTAGAGGGGTGGGGCACGCCTGCAGGATCCTCGCGCACCACGCCCATCTTTTGTCACACGTGAGAGTATATGCGATTGTGTTGCAAACAAGAACATCTTAGAAGGCTTCGCTCGCATAGGTGCGCTAGCGCCAACCCAGTGACGTTAAACGAAAGGCCCAGCTCTGTGGAAGTGAGGAGGATCGCTCATAGCAAACTTTCCCAAGGCAGGAAGAAAGCGGCACCGGCGCGGTATCCAGGGCCATGGAGGGAAAAGGTGAGGCCATTTCAGTGCATCCTTACATTTAAAGTGCAACGCATGCGAAGGCTATAAGTTATGCGAGGTAGCCTGCGTAAGACGTCTTTATACACACCGTCTGTGCAGTGTCGCCTTGCTTCAAATGCGGCAAGGATATCGCTCAAGTACCTTACAAATACGATGGAATGACGTTCCACGCCCGGTGTCTGCGATGCAACACATGTGGTAAGTATACCGCGACGAAAGAGCGCACAGGCTGTGTATGTCAGTATGTGTGTGTGTGTGTGTGTGGTCCGTGTGGATGTGAACGAATGTGTGTGTGTGTGTGTGTGTGTGTGCATGCATATCTGTAGATATAGCTGCCTCTGCGTGTGTGTGTGTGTGTGTGTGTGTGCGTGCTTTAATCAATGCTACCGATTTTCGCATACTGTTTGTACAATGTACGCGCGTGTGTGTGGTGTATACAATTATTGATAAACAGTGCCTTGTGCTGTGATGTGGTCAGAACATGTATTAGCTAGGGGGAGCTCCATGTGTACCAACCCATGCATGAAACTGGCATTGTGTTGTGGCCCTTCCATCCATGACGAGCCACACGGCATTTCTAGCCGCACGGGACCGTGCGTTGTGGAGCGCAATGGCCTCGTTCGCAATAACAGCTGAGGACGAATGGGAGTCTAGTAGACTTGGAGTTTAATAAAAAATAAAATGAATGGGAAAAAAACCATACGTGCAATTGCTACGCTCGAGCAAACGAGACTTCAGGAAAGGTTTCTGCATGCTTGACTTTGTTTTTCTACAATTCCCCTACGAGCAGACAAGTGCATTCATACCATGTCGCTCACCATTGGGTGATAATCGATGGTTGTCAAGGTTACAGTTTATTATATTTTCCATTCAGATAAGAAATTGGCTGGGAAGCCATTCATTGTAGCAAGCAGAGGTATCTTCTGCGGAGAGCAGGTAAATAGTTAAATAACCTCATAAGTGTGCTCCTTCACTAATATTTTCCCTCTCTATCCACATCCTCTCCATCCCAAACTCCTACCTCCCTCACACCCTCCCTTCCACTCCCTCCACACCCTCCCTTCTACAACCCCTTCCAAACCCCTCCCTTCCACACCCTCCCACATCCTCCCTCGCTCCCCAGTGCAAGCTGAGCTTCACTGAGCAGCAACCTTCATCAGTCAGCAAAACTCCTCCCAGCTCTGAGGTAAATCACCTCAGTCGCTTTGCCAGCATCATCACTATTCTCCTCCTCTCCCAACCTTAGCAGCAGGGAAGAGACGGAGCTACGAGCCCTGAACTCATCACAGACTTCGAGGCACTACAGTCCATCTCCCAAGAGGGGCAGAGGAGAGCGAGCTCCCAAGAGGCGCAGAGGAGAGCGAGCTCCCAAGAGGCGCAGAGAAGAGCGAGCTCCCCTCTCTTTTATCCGGAGAGAGTCACCGATTACCCCACCTCCCACTCACTAGCCAACCTAAAGCTATCTCAATCCCCCACAACACACCATCGACTGTCGTCCCTATCACCAGTCCCTGATACTCACCATTCTTCCAACTCCACACTGAACAGGTCTGACTCCCTGTCTGCAGTCAGCGAGACAAGTGGCACTTCTGACACCAGCAAGCCAGCTCAAAAAAGGATACTTAAGAAGTCCAATGGTCCTCGACGTTCATCCACCAATCATGTTAGGTGGAATCTGGATGGTGTCGAACGCTCCACTGACGATGGGGATAGCACTTCAATGGATTCAGTGGAAGCCAGTTGGTCTGGGGACCCTTACCGACAGGCAAAGGAAAGGTTTCAGAGATCTCGGAGTGCTTGGAAGGACTTTGAAGCCCCGCCCCTTGCCGGCAATACAGGACTGACCCCAGCCCCACCAAAAGTGGCAAAACAGAAAACGATGTTTCACCCCGATGACATTCCTCTCTCACCCATACGCAGAGAGGCTCCAGTCAAGTTTCCCGGATGCTACGAACTGGGTTCCCAGATTCCAACCAACATGGGTACCTCCCACTCCACCCCATTGAGAAACACAGGTGTGCAAGAGTTGTACGAAGACGAAGGGATGGGCACCAATGAGGACAACGCCCCAGCCTCAGAAACTGTGGCAGCTGGATTTTCTGTTCTCAAGATAAATGACTCCTCTCTGGCCAGCCTTGAGGTCACTCGAGCAGACGAGAGGCTGGGGACTTGTATGTTTGAATTTCCCAAGGAAACTCCTCTCTCTGCCCCCTTTACCTCCACAACCATACCATCTGTGGCCGTCCCTCATCCCCCTTCTTCCATGGCTACTTCATCTGCCGCCACAGGTCCAATCCCTGTCCTCGTGGGACGAGGCACTCCCAGTTCCGGTGGAGCCAAGTCTGGTGTCATGGGTACCATAG